>JAJGOT010000678.1:0-182500 GCA_022457155.1 Cladopsammia gracilis | reverse complement strand
AAACCTGAATTTACCTCAATGCCCCACGATCGCGCCTTTTGTTGACAGATTTCGTTGAATCATGGTTGAATCGTTATGGTAGTTCCTATGGGATCGTGTTCAAATGGCTTGCCGGGATTTGCACTTTTTGTATTTCAATTCAAGCTTCACTCCTTCTGCCTAATAAAATTATGCGATCTGCCACTATATAATGCAGTTTTTATCTGTAAACTACAACAGCTATTTTTAATTATTACAACTTTGACTTCGTAATAGTTATGCCTATATTAAAATCCAGTAGCTTAGACGATATAAGGGCCTACAGTTGTGTTATTTAAAAATAAGCTTACAACAGATAGTTATTGACAAGCAAAGCAGTGAAATAAAATCTTACCAAGTCGTCCCCAATACTTTTCAGTGATGTAGTCCTCGCATAAAGCGTTCTCGAATGACAGGTAGAATTTATACTTGTTAAGGCAATCGCTTGGTGGATTTGGATATCGTCGATTCTCACCAAACATTCCAGAACAACCTCCAAACACATCAACTTCAATGTATTTTTTGAGCTGGTGGACAAAATCCATTCGAGGTTGAGCACCACAATTGCCAACCATCCACGCTACAAGCCCAGATTTCCCTTGGGTATAGTCTTTGTTTCTCGTTTTATTCATCCTTTCCTCTTTACTGAGCTCTTCGTAACTTCCATACGGCAACCAGAAATCTGAATCACTTCTGTAAGTCCACGTTGAGTTAAAAAGTCCGTTAAACGGCGCAGGGTTCGGAGTTGCGTTTGGACTTTCCCACAAGGCATACACCCAGCGCTGTGAAGTAGGTCTGGTTGCCAATAACGTTCTTAAATGCTCTACACTCGGCATGTCTCTGGCGTGAAATACAACTAAGTCGCTTTCCGTAAACCGCTGTTTGTCGTAGGTCAGTTCGAAATCACCTGAAAGGCATTTCTTTGCGCTAACCAAAAACTTGTTTTCCATTCCGCAACTTTCGCGATCTGAAACCCATTTAACGCTCCCGAAAAACATAGTGTAGACCAACATAAGCGTTCTTGACCTTTCTGATTGAGTGGTTGTTTTAATATTTACGTTTTCCAACGGTATCGACAGCTGTATCGAGTTGTATTTCAGCGTCTGTGAATCATTGTTTTCAGTTGACCATGTATTTCTCGGCCTAAGCTTACCTCTTTCAATATCATAAAAACTCATCGCGACAAGGCAGATGATAGCGATTCCACAGGCGAAAATCAAAAGATATATTGGCCAGCGACTCGACATTTTAAAACACGTTTGGGAAAGCGTAAGGAAAAAGAAAATGGCGACTAAGGAGCACACGTTTGCATGCTAAATGAAGATATCATTCTGACGCAACAAAGTGTCAAACAACGAAGGTGAGAAAGCCACCCGCCTGTTCAAAACAGCGACATATTCTCGCTACCAAAAATATACATGAATATACAATGTGATATGGGAGGGTGAAAATGGTCACTGTCCACAAGTGTGGACAGCGGAGCACGCTTTTGCATGCTAAATGAAGGCATGATTCTGACGCAACAAAGCGTGAAACAAAGAAGGTGAGAAAGCCACCCGCCGGTTCAAAACAGCGACATGTTCTCACTACCAAAAATATACATGAATATACAATGAGATATGGGAGGGTGGAAATGGTCTCCGTCCACATGTGTGGACAGCGGTACATTCATGTGCATTGAAGGCAGTACATCGCGTCATGCCTGGGGGTCGGGATGGTGGGTCGCTGGCCACACTCTGAGAAAGCCACTCGCCGGCTCAAAACAGTGAAAATAAGGTATGAAAGGTGGACCGTAAGGCAGTGGTTACTCAGTAAAACGTTGTGTAACACCTGACGGCTGTGTATTTTTACGAGTCAGTTTTCAAAGGCTCAAAAAATAGAAATTGACGAACGAAAATACATAGAGGTTATTCAGCGAAACATTGTGTAATACGGTTGGGTGTTTTTACGAGTCAGTTCTTATTTTTTCGAGCCAAAAATTAAAATATAAATGTTGACTCGTAGAAATTTCCAGAGTTCTTACACTATTTTTCGTAACAACCGTTTTGACTATAAAGTCATTTTATTCCCGATTTGAAGATATGACAGATAATACACCCTGAAAATTTAGAGGAAATGTGTGGGAATATCGAAAGGTTCATATTATCGTGAAATACTGGGATGAATATTAACAACTTATTTCAAAATAGACATAATCTCACCTCAAAGGATGGCGAATGTTAACGATTTGAAGGGTTTTTTTTTGAAGGGTTAGCGAATTTGAAGGGTTTTGCGTCGGACGTTTACTTGAGCATACAATGAGACATGAGAGGAAAACTGGACAGATCTGGATTTTGGACCAGTCCCGCGCCGAGCCGATATTTCCATCGCCCAGCTTCCAAACCCCGCACTACTATATGCCCAGGTGAACGTCTGTCTTAAAATCGCTAAAATTCACCCAGCTTTTTTTCAAGGACGACAAAAAACAATGTGCGCTTTAAACTGATGGCGAGGATGGAAACGGATTCGGTAACTTGAAAAATTTATTTAAATGGACGTGGTTAATGCTCCTTTTAAAAATTTACTTTATCGGTTTTCAGTTTTAGGTTTAAAGAATATTTTGTGCATTATTGAAGGTGCTTGTCAGGTATATTAACACTGGCCATTGACTGCTTGCTCTCCCTTTTCAGTCAACCGAACCGGGGAGTTAATCACGAAAACGAAGAGCAAGACTGGAGCGAGCGAGCGAACGAGCCGAGGGGAACTGGGGGAGAGGAGGGAGCTACTTTCGCTCGCTCGGTCGCTCGCCGATTTCGTATAAAAAACGTACCTTAATCTCGTTCCCAGATTTCCCACGGTCAGTAAGCACGAGTGAGATCTGGGTACGAGATTAATTGCAGTTGAAAATTTTTCTCTGTTCAAACGAACGATAAAAGTACTTCACCATTTTCATAAGAAGTGTTTGTAGCATAACCATTAATTTAAGTGCAGAAGTATACTGGATAACAACGAAGAATTCCTCCAAACCTTGCTATTGAATTTAGCCAGCGACAAGGGCAGCGCTTGTCTAACATTTTTGTTTACAATTTTGTGCATGTTTCATAGTGGCATTGAAAATTAAAGAAATTTATTTATTATTATTTACACCAATTGAAGGGCTCGGGGCATAACCGACTATGTTGCTTTTTGAGCGTTCTTTTTTTCTCGCTCTGATTTGCCTCATTTTATCGTACAACGAATAATACCACAAACCCTTGTCAAATTTGCACTAACCCTAAGGAATTTGAATAGTTTTACCTGAAGAAAGCTTACAAAGCAGATTGGCCATGAGAATATGCAAACGCAATACTCCTGACCCGCGCCAACGACCTGAACGAACGGGTATGCACTTGGTGTAGGTATATATTTTTTTGTAACAAAAATGTCATGGAAATGTGAAAATAAAGTATTGTATTGTGTATTGGTGTATCCCTTATTATTTTGTATTTAGACTTAGTTTTTATTTTAATAGAAATAAAAGATAAAACAGCAGTAGAATAGGGAATCGAACCCGGGCCGTATGATCTGCTCCATGCACACTATCCACTACACTACCGAGGACTAGCTGCCGAAACTGTAATTTTTAAGGGATATAAGATAATATGCTGCTAGCCCAGACCATATATAAGAACTAACCCTTTCGATACACTGGAAATACTGGAATCAGTGCTTAACCCTAAATACTAAAATCAGTGCTTCAACCCTAAATACTATAATCCGACCCTAAGTTTAGCCTGTGAACAGGCCTCCTTGTGGGGGTATGACGAAAGTAGATAGCGGCGAAAAGAAAACTCGCGAGGAAATGTCGGCGAGCGAAGCGACAAACTTTTCCTTTTACCCACCCCCTCCCCGTGCGCCGTTTTTTTTTTTTTTTTTTTTTTTTTTTTTTTTTTTTTTTTTTGCCCTGTATCCCTCCAGAGAGCCTAAATTACACTGCAATATATGTAAATACATTACAATAAGGGATACATGAAGTACCATACATTATGATCAGGGATACACCAAGTACCTAGGAACGAACGTACCATCATATAGGCAGTTCATATGGATCGAATTCGCAAGACAACAACGGACAACAAACAAGGGACCGTATCGGTTAGTTTACTGCGCGGTGATGGAAGGACATCATGAATTCCGGAAATCCGTAAGTCCCTGGCACCTCTCGAAGAAATGAGCGTGTGTCCTTGCCGCGCCTCAGCCCAAAGCGCTATTCGGCGCTCGAGGTGAAAATGAGCCGTGGTGGACAAGACGAGCTGGCGGGAAAGTCTGGAATCACTTGGGATTTCAAAAGGGGCAGCGTTGTGAGTTGTGGGCCATTTGCTATCCTGTGGCGTGGTCAAAATGCCCGACATTGAAGTGCGGGAACCGGAACTTCGGTTTTGCCATAGAATGTCCCGACATGCTTTGCGACAATGGCAGCTATGCGTGGTCGGGCACTTGAAATACAGCTTTGGGCAGCTCGAAGTGGGTTCTTGCTGGCCGGCCGAAATTGGGCAAGGTGGGCAAAGGCTATGAACCAGCAACGGAGGACCGGGAGTGCTCCCTAGAAGGTCCGTAAAGGAGTTAACGTGAAACTTAGTGGCTGACTATTGGCGATAAAATGACAGAAGCGATTTTGAGGGAATGGGCTTCGGGATTGTTTGCTTGTTTTTTTGTTTTGTTTTCTGTTGTTTTTTTTTTCTTGAGCGGGATTTAGCAGCACGGGCCCAAACTTCCGTCTCGTCCGAGAATATTATTAAATTCATCATTATCATTAGCAAAGATAAGATAGGCAGGACTGTTGTTAACACGCAATCACGTGATAGGAAAACTTGTACATGCCCCCGTCGATTTTGTCCACACCCTCATCGGGAAGCTGCGCGCTATTTATAATAAGATAGGCTGTGTCAATCACAAAACAGACTGCACGATCACTGAAACAAACCGTCGAGAATGGCCGGATTTAAAGAAAAATAAAATTTATTTCACTCTTATTTTATTTGCTTTGGTTTTTGTTTTTCTGCCGTATACGTAAGGATCAGTTTGCTGTTTTGTTTGTGTTAATCACGCAACCCCGTCTCGCACTCGCAGGTAAAGGAGTACCTGAGATTCACTAGATAAGAGCGGGCAGGTTTAGCGATTATAATAACGCCGATGCAGGCGGTTCCCCTATTCTCACTGCATATCTAATAAGCGCGTCACGGAAACATGCCACATTCTGTTAACCCCGGGTGTTTTTTTAGCAAGTGGGGTCATGCATGATCCTTTTTGACCTAATTCTAATTCTAATTGTGTGGTCTGCAAAAGGCATAACCCATGACAGCAGATGTGGAAATGTGCATGTGTTAGTGTTAAAATGTGAGACAAGGTGCGAGTGCTAAATAAATAATAATAATTAAAGTTCCGGGGTCAGCGTTTTTAAACATGGCACATGACAGCCATTTTGAAAGCTTCCACTGACGGTGGTGACTAGAATAGATACTCCAAAATCATATTTGACACCTTATTGAGTAACGGAGTAACTGGTTAGCTTTCAGTTAGGGTTAGGGGCAGCAGTTTAAATAGTTAAATTTAGGACTAAGCAACCCGAGAAGCTAGGTGGTACAGTGGTACGGTAGGCTATGTAAGCCTAAGCCAAGCTGAGGTCACAGGTTCAATCCTGAGTGGGGATTTTAGATTTTCTTTTTTACACTTAAAAATTTATTAAAAATAAATTGTAAGTGTCGACATTACGTTATATAATTCTCAATAAGTGTCCGAGGTGATCTAACCTGATGTTGGAGTATCCATTCTAGTCACGACCCTCCACTGACTGCTCTTCGATGACTCTATTTGGTAAAGAGTTCCATTCTTTGATTGTACGTGCAATAAAACTGTGTTTTCTTAGGATGGAATTGCCTAGTGCCCTGTCGCCTTTTATATAATATAAAGGGTGGAAATTATATGGGTGACAGGCCAGAAACCACTTTAAACATCATTGTAAGTCGTGCCACTTTCTTTCTTTTCTAGAGTGTTGGCCATTTCAAATCATTCAGAATTTTCGTGACAGTTCCAGGAGTGGTGTTTTATTAATTTTTAACAAAACAAGAGGCTCCAAGCAGCCTTTACTCATGCGCATGCGTAAGAAAATTTTATGATATATTTTAAACATGATAAGAAGATGTCCGACCTGGAGATAAGTTACTCCTTTCATTCAGTCATCGTTCCTGCAAACCACGTTGTTTACTATTGAATGTTTTGGAAATGAAGGCTGTACCACAATGAAGCCAGTGATTCTTCTAAGTCTTATATACACCTAATTGAAGAAACGTTGACGCGTGAAAAGCATAAACCATGAACGATGAGACCGAATGGGATTCTGGGTAGGAAGCATTGGTAAGCATAGTAATATTCCATTTCTTGATAATCAAGATGTTTTCTTGTTTGAGGCATTTTTGAGCATGATTTATGCATCGTGTGTTAATATAATGTGTAATCTGTCACAAACGAAGATTAATTTACCCAACTTCCCAGTAAACCTTTGGGTCGCATCGTTCATGGTTTATGCTTTTCACCCGACAACGTTTCTTCAATTTGGTGTATACCAAACGTGAACATAGTAATGTATGTAGGGTTGTAGGAGATGCTGTCGTGACACGTAAGTAACGCTCTTTTACCGGAAGTACAGTAGCCGGAAGTCAATAAACAGGAAGTGTAAATGGCAAAGACATGAACCGGAAGTGTACAATTTAAAATATGCGTGCATAAATTTGCATGCAAAATCGTGACACAAAAAATAAAAATAATAATAATAATAAAAATAACAAGAAAAACGGAGCCGAAACCTTACCTCATGCCGCTTCGCGCATGAGTAACAAGCCGCTAGTCTCTGCACGGCACTCTCAATGCCCGGGGGGGACTCCCCTATGAAAAGGGCAGGGATGCTCGTCGTCTCACTTGGGGGTGTAAATTTTGGATTTTGGTCTCACTTAGGATGTTCTGGGCAAAACGCCATTATATTTAGCCGTCAAGGTCCCGTTTAGGGTTACGCGCGAAGAAATACTGTATTTTTTATTTGTCTGTGTTTTAAAATGTTCACTTTTAGGGGTGAAAAAAATCTTGGGCCACGCCCAGATTGGTCTCCTTTAGGGGTTTAATTCAAAATTTCCGACGAGCGTCCCCGCCCCTTTCATATGGGAGTCCCCCACCCGGGTCTCAATTTCCTTTATTTGTTTTTGAATGTGCGGGTCCCATGCGCAACATCCATATTCAAGCTGTGGTCTAACTAAAACAAGATAGACTTGCTCTTTTATCTTTTCTGGGCAATTATTTAGGTTTCTTCTTATGAAGCCTGCTATAAAACCAGGTAGCCCAGTGTGAAATCTCCCAGTTTGAAGGGAATTCCCACAGTAAGTGCTTATCCCCCATCCCTCCTCCCCTGGTGGTGATGACTACTTCACCCAACCTTTCTGCCTCAGGTATATTAAGGCATCCAAAAACTAAGAGGGGAAGTCTATCTCATAAAGTATGGAACATATTGATACGAAACTTGGCCAAAGGTTTAAACTTGATACGAAGGTTCATTTAGATAAGCAGTTGTCACGAAAAGTGTCACGCAACTGATTAAGGTATCGCATTTCCATATTTTTCTTTAGGCAAAGTGCAAGGAGAACTTAAGCCATTCTGACTTACAAAATAACGTTTGAATATTTTTAAGTGCGCAAAGTCATACACGAAACTAATTGGAAGGCGTGTCCAGGTCGCGTAATGATTGAAATGTTACGATTTTGCTGTCACACAATAACCAGAAAACAGCCATGACGCGTAGGTGGACCACTTTTCCAGTTACATTTGGAAAGTACCTTAAAAGGGTAGAAATAATGCCACTTAAAACTCTCATTTTTCCTTGTCTGCAAGAGCACTGAAGGAACAAACTGGAAGTCACAGCTCAATTGATCACGTGATAGGTTGCCATGGAAACATTAATGTCAGAAAAGACTGTCTCAACAAGTCGAATTCCGTTGCCAAGTTAAGTCTCATACTTATGACACGTTTCCTTTTGAAGATAGACCACCACCTTACCTTTTTAATGAAATAATGACCGATGTACCTGAACATATCTTTTGCATTATTGCGTTCGAGGAACGAGAACGCAGTCCTAATTTGTGTTGGGAGTTCTGTGCATTATTGGGTGTCCTGTGCAACTGATAAGGGAGGTTTTTTCGAGATTGCTTTGGTTCGTCGACACACATTTGCCTCGCTTTGAGGCGCTTGCTTACGTTTTGCCTCACTTTGACGAACTAACTCACGTGGCGAGATTAGTTCATTCATCTCATCCTTGCTCACATTCTGTATTTCCATGTGCTTTTCGTACGTCCTTCTGCTTTCGAAGCTTTTTTGCAGTTTTCACCGAACTACACGCTCACAACACGCTGGCACAACACGCTTAGTGTGTCCTAAAACATATAAAATATGCGAATCAGCGAGAATCAAATCATGGCGATGATTCGGCTGACACGAACGAGACAAACAAACGAGAATTGAGCAAGAACAGAGGGAGACATATGTACCGCCGTGACATTCGGATGGCTAGACTGAGCTTGAATCGAATCATATTCAAGCCATCCCGTTCGAAAATTTATGGCCGGACACGAGCGAGATACTATGGGGCGCCGTTTGTAAAAAAAAATGATTTAGCTTAATTTTGTCATTTTTTCCATTATTTAATAATTAACGCTTTGTGATATGATATTATTGAAGACGCCATAAATTATTGCATATAAAATCTTATTATATCAAATCATGGTTTTATTATTTGATATAATAAACATTTATTTCATATAAAATCTTGTTATTTCAAATCATGGTTTTATTATTTGATATAATAAACATTTATTTCATATAAAATCTTGTTATTTCAAATAATGACTTTTATTATTTGATATAATAAATTTTGATTTGAAATCAAAATTTATTATTTGATATAATAATTTTTGATTTGAAATCATGCGTTAATGATTTGAAATCACGACTTGCTTATTTAAATATAAGTTTTATATTTGAAATCATTGCTTTGCGATTTCAAATCAGTCATGGATTGTTTGATATCCGGCGGATTATGGTCAATTAAACCGCTTATTTCAAACCATGAAAAGCATTATTTCAAATAAAAAAAATGATTTGATATCACTGAAACCGTGAGAGCGTGCACGTGACAAGTCACGAGGGTATCTTGCGTGGGAAACTCGCAAAGATGTCTGCTCGACCGGACGAGCTCTCGAGGTCAATCGCCTTGGCGGTCTCTAGGGCAGTAGAAAGGGCAGTTGACCAAGCTCTTTCATCACTTCTAAGCCAGTCAAGTCGTGGTCTTGGTCTTGAAAACCCCGGAGTTAACTCTGTGGCGAGTGCACAAGAGGTAGGTTTGTCGTCCCTTCCCTTAACGTGTGTCACGCAACGCGACAAGGGGAAAGGTCAAAAGATCAGTATAGGACTTTCGCTCCTCTTTCTTCCTGGGGGTTTCTTTCATAGAGATTCGTAGCTTACCGATTTAATAACATGCAGTACACTTAACTAATGATGCAGCGAGGCATGAAATAACATCAAAACAAAAAACGTCAATAACAATAATACAGCTGTGTCTTTATTTTAAACAAATCGACACTCAAAGCGTAAGTCACGACCACGACGACAAACCTACCTCTTGTGCACTCGCCACAGAGTTAACTCCGGGGTTTTCAAGACCAAGACCACGACTTGACTGGCTTAGAAGTGATGAAAGAGCTTGGTCAACTGCCCTTTCTACTGCCCTAGAGACCGCCGAGGCGATTGACCTCGAGAGCTCGTATCTTTGCGAGTTTCCCACGCAAGATACCCTCGTGACTTGTCACGTGCACGCTCTCACGGTTTCAGTGATATCAAATAATTTTTTTTTATTTGAAATAATGCTTTTCATGGTTTGAAATAAGCGGTTTAATTGACCATAATCCGCCGGATATCAAACAATCCATGACTGATTTGAAATCGCAAAGAAATGATTTCAAATATAAAACTTATATTTAAATAAGCAAGTCGTGATTTCAAATCATTAACGCATGATTTCAAATCAAAAATTATTATATCAAATAATAAATTTTGATTTCAAATCAAAATTTATTATATCAAATAATAAAAGTCATTATTTGAAATAACAAGATTTTATATGAAATAAATGTTTATTATATCAAATAATAAAACCATGATTTGAAATAACAAGATTTTATATGAAATAAATGTTTATTATATCAAATAATAAAACCATGATTTGAAATAATAAGATTTTATATGCAATAATTTATGGCGTCTTCAATAATATCACATCACAAAGCGTTAATTATTAAATAATGGAAAAAAATGACAAAATTAAGCTAAATCATTTTTTTTACAAACGGCGCCCCATAAGATTCAAGCCAGAAAACGAGCAAGAATCAAGCGACGAATTTTTTTCTCACTTTGATGGAGATTATGCGGATGGATCGATGGAACGCTCGCGAAACCAAACGCGGCTTATTTATTCCCGGAGACACTCCAAACTTTCTGTGATTTTTTTAGCGCGCGTGGAAAACTTGGAAATGAAGGCTGAGAGTTTGGAAAAGCTTAATCTTAATTTGGCGAGCGAAACTACAAAGAAAACGGAGAATTTGTAGAAGCGCGTAGTCTGTTTATACAAGTACTTGCGAATTTCGCTTTCGCCAGCGTGATTACCGTTTTGACATATGCAAATTTGGTGCACCTTTTCCACTTTTCCCAAGGGACCGCCAAGCACTTTTCTTTACCGACAACTACAACAAACTTCAAAGGATTTACACATGTAATTTGTTTTTCTGCTACCAAAGTTTCCCTACCGTCTTCATACACAGAGTAAATACAGGTTTCACTGTACACAATAAGGTCCGTGTACCTTCCGTCCATTCCATTTTTATAAAAATCAAAAATGGAAAAATCAAAAATGAAAATCATTATTTGAGATTATTGAATTCAAGAAAAATCAAAATTAAATGTCTGTTTTCAATTTTCGTCACTTTCCATCAAAACAAAAATTAAAAATGGTTTTACTATTTCGATTTTCATTCTTTCCAAATAAATCAAAATCGAAAATCGACACTGATTTATCTAAAATTTATCTGTGTTAAAAAATGAAGTCTTGGTTCCCTATACCCTTTTTCAATCAAATGGATCTAAAACACACCATATCGTGACTGACAAATCGGAAATCAAAAATCAACTTTCAATTTTCGTTTGGATGAAAAATCAAAAATTGAAAATTGACAAAAATACCCTCGAGGGGAGGGGAGGGATAAATGCCCATATGTTAGGCTCGGTTACTAAGTAAACAAGATGGCGGCCAACGAATGCCTAAAATGTTCTCAATCCAAAGAGAAGAGCTCCACAAATCATGGCTACGGGTCCAAAACCTTTCCGGATGCTCTGTTCTGCCGTGGTCAGACTGCAGAGATATTTCTGGAGACTGAAGTGTTAAAATTTCAAGAACAACCGAAACGGTGAGTTTGTCTAGGTCCTCTGAGTCTCCCAACTGCATACGGTACATAGACTTACCTATACCCTCGGGACATTATACGTAGGCTTACATGAAGTACCTACCTACTTGAAGGCTTGAATCTAGGGAACAACCCAAATCATAATAATTAAATATAGCGTTCTTCCTATCACCTTTGAATACTATTGTCTTTATAATGTAACCCCCCCCCCCCCCCCCCCCCGCTTTTTTTTAGGCGATCTGGCGTATAATTATTTTATGGAAGAAAGGAATCGAATTATTTACATGTAAGTCTATATACTAGCCTGTAAACTGGCTCCTTTTGGGGGTTATATTAAATGTAATAAGCGTATAGGGTTGAAAACGGAGTCTGTTCACAGGCTACGTCCATACCAATAAGGCGGATCATCTTGTGACCTCATTGTTTGCCCCATAAGAAAAAGCTGTTTTTCAAACAGTTTCTTGCACTTTATTTACTTTAAAACTGGAACAACTTAAAGGCACAATCCAGATGTATTAGACACCAATAACTAGGCCTAGCTACAAATATCGGGATATTTTTTTAAACATTTAGAAGTTTCCGGGACATTTAGAAAATGTGAAAATACGTGTATTTAGAAAATTTGGGGATATTTAGATCTTTTTTTGCTGAGCCTTGTATTTCTGTATTGCAGGAAAAGGCACACCAAATGATTTACAGGCCCAAAATGAGAAAATAGATCCCATTACTGAGGGACTAGCTAGTCCCAACAAGAGATGAAGCCGTAAAGTACTATGAAGATAGAGGGGGGACAGCTAACCTTCTGGCCAGAGTTTAGCACTGACCCTTTAAGTGGCCAAGACATAATAGTCTTGAGACACTCAAATGAATTCAATATCAATTTTCCTAATCTCAATGACATTTTTTATAAAGTAGTAAACAATGACTTAACCCTATTCAGCCTGGACTTTTTTTTTAGTTTCTGAGTCTCGTAACTTCAAGAACATTAAGGCTATGACAATGAAATCTAGTGTGTACATAGTACGTCCAAAACTGTCTCCTTTGCGGTCCGCACAATGGAGCGATGACGTCATATGACATAGTTATTAGGTAATTAGTTATACGGCCGCCATCTTGGATCCGCCATCTTGGATTTCGGAAATTTTTTAAAACCTCTTAAAAACAGTCCAAATTCACTCAAAATTAATCAAAACCAATAAATAAACGCTAAATGACGTAAAAATATAAAACGTTTACCAATAAACATTGTTTTTCTTCATTCAAAGGTATAAATATACAAATTTCAAAAAACATGGCTGTCAAAATCTTGTTGCCATGGAAACATCAAGTCACGTGATCAAAAAATTGTCATATCAAATTGTTGCCAGATAAAGTTTAGGAAAAGTCACAAAGTTTGATGGCGTTTGAATACATATTAAAGAAGTTATGAATGTTGAAAGTTAGCGCAGGCACTTTGTGCCCCCCCAGGCTGAATAGGGTTAAAGGCCCACCTTCACCCAAAAAACGTTGCGGTCGTTTGTTTTTGTTTTGAAATGCTCCACTGTTCATACGCGTGATCTGATTGGTTGCACGCATTCAAGCATGAATTTCGTGTTACACGAAATGCAGCACTGAAAGTGATCACGGCGCGCACAGCATTTTGGGTGAAGGTGGGCCTTTAACTAATTTCAGGAGGGCCATTTCACTATATAGAGATCTTAAATATAAGTACTGTTGTTAATCAATTTGATGGATATCACTTATATGCTATATTCATTTCAATTTACAGAGTATTCATAAATACAAATCCTAAGTTGAGTGCAATAATAGAATAATTACTCATGCGCGAAGCGGCATGAGGTAAGGTTTCGGCTCCGTTTTTCTTGTTATTATTTTTATTATTAGTTTTATTTTTTGTGTCACGATTTTGCATGCAAATTTATGCACACATATTTTAAATTGTACACTTCCGGTTTATAGCTTTGCCACTACACTTCCTGTTTAGTGACTTCCGGCTACTCGCACTTCCGGTAAAAGAGCGTTACTCAAGTGTCACGACAGCGTCTCCTACATCCCTACTTACATTAGCAATGTTCATGTTTGGTATATATAAGACTTAAAAGAATCATTCCCTTCATTGTGGTACAGCCTTCATTTCCAAAACAATCAATAGTAAACAACATGGTTTGCAGGAACGATGACTGAATGAAAGGAGTACTCTTTGCCATGTCGGACATCTTCTTATCATGTTTAAAATATATCATAAAACTAACTTACGCATGCGCATGAGTAAAGGCTGCTGGGAGCCTCTTGTTAGTTATATATGATCCAAGAAGATGCATTTCACATTTTTGTAAAACAGACTTTGCAAACTACTGTTCTTGCAATATAATGACATTTTTATTTTTAAAATATTTATTATGATTTATAATTTACATTTGTTATGTGAAAAAGGCAGTTCCTTATAATATAACTAGCCTTATTTATATATATGTTGTGCCCCAACAACATATATTTTAATAATTATTAAAATATCTCATTACTGTCTGATGAGCAGAATAGCCTTTTTTCCTATTTTTAAATTGTTCTTCCAAGATTTTATATGAAGTTGTCTCATGGATCATGCTACATATGTAAACTAAATGATTACTTCCTTTTTTCTAATGTGATACTCGCATTTAATTACAATATAATATTTATGCTACTTACAGTGCAATGTTTACATTACTTGCAATACGATACTCTACTTACAATACGTACAATACAGTACTCACACTACTTACACAGGAAAAAATACCAGGTTCCAAATTTTGGATATTTTAGGATATTTAAAAAATACCCAAAAAAATCCCAAATTTAGAAGAGTGAGACAAGTCCCAACCTTGGGAATTTGCTGGTTGGGACTTGTCTCACTTTGCCAAATTTGGGAATTTTGTGGGGTTCTATAAATACCCCAAAAAATCCCAAAATGGGAATCAGGTATTTTTTTTCCTGTGTTACAATGCAATGCTTACACTACTTACAATACAATGCTATACTTATATCAGAAGCTCATAACGTGATAAGCTTCTGTTATATACAATATGTACAATTCAATATTCAATGTTACAATACTTATATATCGTCAGCTTTAATATTTTAAAGGACCAGTTGTACATTGTAGTGTTCCATTCATCTTTTCTTTCAAAGCTCATTTAAAAAACTTGCTTTTACAATAAAAGGTTTAATGATTTGAAGAGCCGTTTTTTTTTTAAATTGCTGAAAGATGCCAGGAAACTTGGAAACCCTTCTATGTTTGGGATTTTCTGTTCAGTTTAACAGGTCCAGATAAAATAGCAACAAGAAAGTGGAAGTATTGTTGTGTGTGGGAAAGAATATCTGTTCTCAGACCTAGTATTATAGCCAAGGATAATGTACCAATTCCTGTCGTTAAATACTTTTCATGAAACCATTTTCCAAGACTCTGCCAGAAAAGTGAAGTTTCACTATAGTACCAGAATAAATGAATTAGGTATCAGCACTGGCAAAATTTATGCTCTCCAAATGTCTTGCAGAAATTCGGAGAGCATAAATTTAAATGATTACTTCTTATTGGAAGACTACTGTTTCCTTATTTAAATGTCTACCTTAAGTGGTAGATTTACTGATAACTTTGAGTGTTTTGGTTTAAACATACAAATATTTACATTATTGTTATTTAACATTACATATTTATAGACATTGTAGACTGACTTAAAGTAAATTAAATATAAATTTCTCTAATTCACAATAACTGAAAAGTACACCACTACCACAACTAGTTTACAGGTAAAGGTTTTAAGTCCATTTTGTATATCCCATTGTTGTTCATGCACGTTGCATTGGTTTCTGTTTCCTGTTAAGATGAAATGAGTACAATATATGTGATAATATATGGTGATTTTGAGAAGGAATAAAAAATTCAGTTAAATCTGGGCCAAATAACACCACTTTGACTCCTGAGAGCTCCAGGAGAACACAGTAAACCATTCATTACTTATGTTTATTATGGAACAAACAATGAGGTCACAATACGTAAACAATGATGTAACAAAATGATCCGCCTTAATGATATAGACGTATCCTGTGAACAGGGTCCATTTTCAACCCAATACTTTTAATATACCCCCCAAAAGGAGCCTGTTTACAGGCTAGTATATAGACTTACATGTAAATAATTCGATTCCTTTCTTCCATAAAATAATTATACGCCAGATCGCCTAAAAAAGGGGATGGGGGAACATTATAAAGACAATAGTATTCAAAGGTGATAGGAAGAACGCTATATTTAATTATTATGATTTGGGTTGTTCCCTAGATTCAAGCCTTCAAGTAGGTAGGTACTTCATGTAAGCCTACGTATAATGTCCCGAGGGTATAGGTAAGTCTATGTACCGTATGCAGTTGGGAGACTCAGAGGACCTAGACAAACTCACCGTTTCGGTTGTTCTTGAAATTTTAACACTTCAGTCTCCAGAAATATCTCTGCAGTCTGACCACGGCAGAACAGAGCATCCGGAAAGGTTTTGGACCCGTAGCCATGATTTGTGGAGCTCTTCTCTTTGGATTGAGAACATTTTAGGCATTCGTTGGCCGCCATCTTGTTTACTTAGTAACCGAGCCTAACATATGGGCATTTATCCCTACCCTCCCCTCGAGGGTATTTTTGTCAATTTTCAATTTTTGATTTTTCATCCAAACGAAAATTGAAAGTTGATTTTTGATTTCCGATTTGTCAGTCACGATATGGTGTGTTTTAGATCCATTTGATTGAAAAAGGGTATAGGGAACCAAGACTTCATTTTTTTACACAGATAAATTTTAGATAAATCAGTGTCGATTTTCGATTTTGATTTAGTTGGAAAGAATGAAAATCGAAATAGTAAAACCATTTTTAATTTTTGTTTTGATGGAAAATGACGAAAATTGAAAACAGACATTTAATTTTGATTTTTCTTGAATTCAATAATCTCAAATAATGATTTTCATTTTTGATTTTTCCATTTCTGATTTTTATAAAAATGGAATGGACGGAAGGTACACGGACCCAATAACCCTTAATTTGACAATATGCCATAGACATATTCATCTATCCCAATAACCAAAAAAACAAAATCCCCCCTTTCAACCGCCGAACGCACTACCCTAAGCTCCGATTACTCCTAGTATTATAGAAGCAATAACTGATACAACGTAGATACAATATTAAAAGGTGTACTATATTTCGGCTGGCCAAACCAGCCTTCTTAAGGTACAATGTGGTAAAAGTTACATTGGCTTTTTATATATAGTTGACATGTATATATAGTTGACATGTATATATTTCACTTGTTAAACCGATCAGATCATTATTGATCCAACGTATACCAACAGGATTGTCGTCCACGGTTACGTGCTTGAACTTCTCATATCTTTTGCCTCGGCGTTCGCGGATTCCTACCATAACTTTGTTAACCGTGACGAAAAAAAGTCTTGAAAAATCTACTTGAAGTCCTCCAAAGCTCGAAGACTTATGCATTGGTCAGCGGAATTACAAATAAAAGTTTACAGCCGATCAAGTGAAAATATGCCTCACACCAACACACCGATCATTAGAACTCGTTTTTACAAGTTCTGCCTTGTGTCTTGAACAAAAAATTCCTTAAAACTTATTATGGCTAGGCTTATCCTTTCAAGAATCACTTGATATTTCACCTCAGTCTCAATGTTTTTAGTGTATAAGCAGTGATATCGATTGTTTTAAAATGATATTTAGTAAACTTTTGCCAGACCATGGTTACTTCAGTCGACAAAGAAATGAAGGACGACTTGTTGCAACTCAGCTGTTGTTTTAATCTCGTTCAGGTTATTTTTCTTCTCGTAACAGTGTCTTTGATACCAGGAGGAATGGGACTTGGGGGCGATGCTTTTGGAATTGCACGGGAAGTTTAAGTGCTCCACATATTTGTGATAAGTTTGTTTTTCTCATTACATCGTCCCTTTTTCACCCAATGTGCTTCAAGGTCGTCATAAACTTTCGGTTTAAGCGGAGATTTTGTTACATACCATTTGCAGATTTGACACATTGAAAAGTCAAGGCTAGCACGAAACACCTTGTATTTTAGTCTCCAGTTGAAATATTCATTATAAGCGGTATTATTTTTGTCTAGGTACTGAAGGAATTCTGCCAGTTGTTTAACATTATTGAAGTCCATAACATTGATATAGGACCCAGGAATAGCCAGCTTGGTGTAGTTAGCGCCTCCCATCACAACTGGCACAACATTCATGTCTTCACCTGAAACACACACAAAAACACCAAAAATGATTGAATTATGCTCTGAAAACCTGTAACTGACAACCACTCAACAGGGCGGGCGGGGGGGGGACGGAGGGTGGGGGGAAGAAAGGGGGGAGGGGGGGAGGGGGGAGGGGGGAGGAGTACTCCGGATTAAATGTGACGAAGGGTTTTTTTAGGTTTGAAATGTTCGATTCCCGGAGTTTTTAGGGTAAGAATATTTTGGCAAGTATTTTAGTGATTTTTTTGGGGTATTCAAAACAATACAGATTTCATCAAACATCTAGCGTCGGTGACATGTTAGACCAGTTGGGCTGGGAATCGCTAGAGAGCAGAAGGAGGGCTATGAGGCTATGTATGATGTCCAAAATCCATCACGATCTTGTTGCTCCAGATGTGTTGGATAGAATGGAACCAATGCAAAGGAAGAGCAGGCACTGTAATTCTTTGAGTTACAAAGTCCCAAGATCAAAAACGAACTTCCATCTCTACTCCTATTTCCCAAGAACGATCAGAGATTGGAACAGTCTTCCCGACGATGTATAGTGCAAGCATCGACCTTGGCCTCCTTAAAACAGAGGCTCGCCAGTCTTGATTACTAGACACGACCATTACTTTCCTTTACTTATTGATTTGTTATTAATTAAGTTTTTACTGTTATTGTTGTAAATGTATAATTTTAACGCTTGCGAAAATCTTCAAAAGTGAACGGGAGGCAAGTTAATGGAAGAAGGAAGAAGATATGAAGATTATTGGTCACTAAAGAATTGTTTCCGTGCGTAGTGCCCGCGTGGCTACGAATGTAATACAACCAAACTAGATATATAATTTAATCCCTCCTGAGTACTGTTAAGGTTCGAAAATTCAGCATGGGATTTTTTTGGGTTTAAGTCTGGTTCGGGGGATTTTATTGGGTTTCGCTGGAAGCAAAGATTTTTTGGGGCATTGATTTTTACCCCCATTCGCGCATGCCCGTCACTTCAAATTTTTATAACCATATATATAGATATATATATATATATATATATATATATATATATATATATATATATATATATATCCCTTTTGTATTTCCATCAAAAAGATGATTCACGATGTATGTATACAAAAGGAAGATATATATTTCTCAAATAGCTATGTTATTGTAAATCAGAATTGTCTATTCGTTTGTACACAATTTAGTTAATTTTCGAAATATTTACAAGATGTCTTAAAATGATTTTATGGGTTTTTTGCATCTTGTATCGGCTAAGATTGCCAGCCTCAACAACAATTATAACATAGCTAGAATTTTCACGTAATCAAATTTAATAGCGCGAGCGTGCTTCATATTGAGCAGGCTAATGACGTCAGCAAACTAACACCTCGAGAACTACACCGCGTTGATAATGTTATAAAACAATTAGTTCATGCTGCAGCTGTGCGTATGTCGAGATATTGAGCACTTGGGAAGTTTGGAGAGCACTCAAGAGGCTAGAGTTGCACTCGGCTGCGCCTCGTGCAACTCTTACGCCTCTTTCGTGCTCTCCAAACTTCCCGCGTGCTCAATATCTCGACATACGCACGCTGACGCATGAACTAATTGTTAATTTCCGGTACATAAGTCATTTCATTCGTGCACAATTCCTACGAAAAAAGAGTAGTTTCTTAACCTTTTGAGCTTACTTTCAAAGCTTGGAAGTTTTGCAATCAATTTTTACATTTCACGCATGGTTTACCTGTCAAAAGATTGTTATTCATTGGTTAAAAATAAACTTATTTTGAAAACCATTTTGGAAACCATTGAAGTGTTTCATTAAAATATTACGGCTCGTGTAACTTTGAGAACTTTCAAAACATCACTCGTGCCCATAAATCACGAAATTCACAAGTGGTTCATGCGATTTCCTCACGGGTATCGTGTTGTCTGCCTGTATCAGGTGTATGTATCGTTCGCCATTGACGACTTAAAATTAGTTCAAAATTATTCAAAATCGAACAGGCACGGCGTTAAACGTTTTATACATGAACACATTTTTCGGCTTGGTGCCACGATTACCTGTGCCGAGACTACCTCTCGGAGATAATATCAGCAGCCCTAAACTTTTGGGCACCAGTGCCACATTGTGTTTGGGTCCGAGACATTTACACGTAAACAGTTGCGAGTGCCGTACCGTGCCGAATTTTTAGCGCGTGTTAAGGGCTTGGACAGCTTCCAGTCAGCAATACTACAAAAACCACCGATTTGTGGAATAAACCTGAATTTACCTCAATGCCCCACGATCGCGCCTTTTGTTGACAGATTTCGTTGAATCATGGTTGAATCGTTATGGTAGTTCCTATGGGATCGTGTTCAAATGGCTTGCCGGGATTTGCACTTTTTGTATTTCAATTCAAGCTTCACTCCTTCTGCCTAATAAAATTATGCGATCTGCCACTATATAATGCAGTTTTTATCTGTAAACTACAACAGCTATTTTTAATTATTACAACTTTGACTTCGTAATAGTTATGCCTATATTAAAATCCAGTAGCTTAGACGATATAACGGCCTACAGTTGTGTTATTTAAAAATAAGCTTACAACAGATAGTTATTGACAAGCAAAGCAGTGAAATAAAATCTTACCAAGTCGTCCCCAATACTTTTCAGTGATGTAGTCCTCGCATAAAGCGTTCTCGAATGACAGGTAGAATTTATACTTGTTAAGGCAATCGCTTGGTGGATTTGGACATCCTCGTTTCTCACCAAACATTCCAGAACAACCTCCAAACACATCAACGTTTACGTATTTTTTGAGCTGGTGGACAAAAGCCATTCGAGGTTGAGCGCCACAATTGCCAACCATCCACGCTACAAGCCCAGATTTCCCCTGGGTATAGTTAATGTTTCTCGTTTTATTCATCCTTTCCTCTTTACTGAGTTCTTCGTAACTTCCATACGGCGACCAGAAATCTGAATCACTTCGGTAAGTCCACGTTGAGTTAAAAAGTCCGTTTAACGGCGCAGGGTTCGGAGTTGCGTTTGGACTTTCCCACAAGGCATACACCCAGCGCTGTGAAGTAGGTCTGGTTGCCAATAACGTTCTTAAATGTTCTACACTCGGCATGTCTCTGGCGTGAAATACAACTAAGTCGCTTTCCGTAAACCGCTGTTTGTCGTAGGTCAGTTCGAAATCACCTGAAAGGCATTTCTTTGCGCTAACCAAAAACTTGTTTTCCATTCCGCAACTTTCGCGATCTGAAACCCATTTAACGTTCCCGAAAAACACAGTGTAGACCAACATAAGCGTTCTTGACCTTTCTGATTGAGTTGTTGTTTTAATATTTACGTTTTCCAACGGTATCGACAGCTGTATCGAGTTGTATTTCAGCGTCTGTGAATCATTGTTTTCAGTTGACCATGTATTTCTCGGCCTAAGCTTACCTCCTTCAATATCATAAAAACTTATCACGGCAAGGCAGATGATGGCGATTCCACAGGCGAAAAACAAAAGATATTTTGGCCAGCGACTCGGCATTTAAAAACACGCCGGGAAAGCGTAAAGAAAAAGAAAATGGCGACTAAGGAGCACACGTTTGCATGCTAAATGAAGATATGATTCTCACGCAACAAAGCGTGAAACAATGAAGGTAAGAAAGCCACCCGCCGGTTCAAAACAGTGAAAATTAGGTATAAAAGGTGGGGTGGTGACTAGAATGGATACTCCAAAATCAGGTTGGACACCTTATTGAGACTTATATAACGGAGTAACTGGTTAGCTTTTAGTTGAGGTTAGGGGCAGCAGTTTATATAGTTAAATTTAGGACTAAGCAACCCGAGAAGCTACTGGTACAGTGGTACGGTAGGCTATGTAAGCCTACGCCTAGCTGAGGTCACAGGTTCAATCCTGAGTGGGGATTTCAGATTTTCTTTTTTACACTTAAAAATTTAGTGATCCCCGCCAAAATTGACTACTTCAATTTTATGTTGTCTTTCCAAATTGTGTGGTAAATCAATTTTTCGGATTTGTACCAACTTTAGTTCTGTGTCCCCAAATTCGGAAACAACGTCCCAAATTGTGGTATATCAATTTTTCGGATTTGTACCAACTTTAGTTCTGTCCCCAAATTCGGAAACAACAATTTTTATTTTGTCACATCAAATTCGGTAACATTGATTCAAATTCGTTCCAAATTCTATTTTGTCACATCAAATCCGGCAGTAGTTAATAAATTTTACACTGATCACAATTTCGGTAACACCAAATTCTACTTTTCTGAAATGTGTTTAAATTATCTTCTTATTCATCAAATTCGCCAACTTCAAATTTAGTTCTCTCCGATCAAATCCTGAAATGTCTGAATTTTCTCCTGTCACACCATTTCCGGAACTACCAATTATTCTTTGAATGTCACCAAATCGAATGTCAAATCAAATTCGTACCAGTGCTAAATCCTGTCTGTCACTGCGCACACAAAACCTCGAATGTTACAACTTCAAATCCTGGTACCCAGTACGGCCGAGCAAGCCTGGTTACATAGTTTACTAATTTATTTCCCGCGCAAAGATAATTTATTCCGCCTTCCCTTTTCAATATGGCGGAACAACAGCAGTCAGAGAGAATGGCAGTGTTCATTCGCCAGTTGTTGGTAAGTCTCGTAAGAGAGCTTGAAAATTGCAACGGACGCTCAGACCATCTAGATAGCGTCACATATCGCATCGACTGGTTATATAATTCTCTAGTTCGTTATGTGGGAGTTTGCGATTCCGCTAGTGATCAACTTATCAGTCTTGTTCGGGACGCGAAGGATCTTCTGCAGGTTTTAGTTGACGACAATGGCGTTTCCCACAGCTTCAGGGTTGAGCAGGTATCTCACGGAGGCCGTGGGCGACCAAAATATGATGTCTCCAGAGACCAGCTAGACTTTTTGTTACAAAGGGGTTTCTCCGTTCCTGACGTGGCACAACTCCTGGGTCTCACTCTACGGACAACAGAGAGACGGTTACAAGAGTTTGGTCTTTCCTCGAAACAGTTTTTCACAGCCATTGATGATCAAACCCTTGACCGCACCATAGAAACCATTTTAAGAAGTTTTCCGTCATATGGTTACCGTCGAATGACCGGTTCCCTTTTAAGCAGTGGGATCAGAGTACAACAAACCCGCATACGGGAGTCCATGAGAAGAGTTAATCCGGAGGGGGTTCTTCTTCGAGCTTTGACGATTAACACCGTTAACCGCCGAAAGTACAGGGTATACGCACCTCTTGCCCTTTGGCATATTGACGGAAACCACAAACTTATCAGGTTAGTTGGATCTGCAGGTGATTTATACCTCAACCCTAAAAAAACAGTGCACACCCATAAACGTGTTCGGTTCGTTGTGTTATCCCGCATTTTCCCACAGGTTACGGATGAATATATTTAGGAAATATATCATGCGGCCGAGTCCATTGTTGAGTAAATATGAGCACACAGGAATAAAAAAAAACACGAGGGAAGTGCTTCTTGTACTCAAGCATTTTATTTTTAATTCTTGAGTGGTCATATAACTCAACAATGCACGAGGAGCCATTTAGGATTTTCCCGTGCTCAAACCCCGATGATATCAGCAAATGGTTAGACTTTGACGTGGTTCGGATGACCACGCAGAAATGGCGGCCCCGTCTCCGATGGCGGACGTAAAAGAATCACTGAGGACGTAACAAACCGTGGCTGTAACCACCCACAGTATCCTACATTCGTTCACGGGTGGGGTGAGAAGAGATCAACAGTGGACCGATAGCGGCTGCCTAAGGCGCCTTATATGAACTGGCGTCCGATCTCATTCTCATAAAGCCCGGTTTCCATATGATCGCTACGATCGCTACGATCGCTGCGATCGCTGGAAAAAAAGTTCAGCGATCGTAGCGATCATATGGAAACCACTCTCCAGCGATCGTAGCGATCACAGCGATCGCAGCGACAACGATCGCTGCGATCGCTGTGATTCTATCTCAGCGATCGTAGCGATCGTAGCGATCATATGGAAACCACTCTCCAGCGATCGCAGCGATCGCAGCGATCGCAGCGACGGCAAAAATACCATGATGCACTGCGTAAGCTCACTCAAAGGGTGCAATTTGGCCCTTTTTATGGAAGAAGTGCAAAGATACGACTGTCTTTACAACAAATTTTAAAAACAATTCACAGCCGCTATGTTGAATTTCAAGAATGAGGCGAAACGATATTGTCAGACCCAGGTCCCCTCGATCTTCATTCACTTTCTCAGCGATCGTAGCGATCGCAGCGATCATATGGAAACCATCAATCGCTGCGATCGCTGAACTATTTTTTTCAGCGATCGCAGCGATCGCAACGATCGTAGCGATCGTAGCGATCGTAGCGATCATATGGAAACCGGGCTTAAGTGTATTCCCACATGTTAATTAATAGATAATTACTGAGGCTCGCAGCATTATTAGGTATATTGCAGGCAGCTTCGGGCTGCGCCCTCAGCTGCCTGCAATATACCTAATAATGCTGTGAGCCGAAGTAATTATCTATTATAATTACTGTTTCTCATCAAAACCCATTGTTTTCTTTCTGCATTGTATCTTCGATTTCAGCCACCCCTTTGGCTGTTGTTTTCATTTTGAATACAGTTATAACAATGAAATTAGCACTTATTGTTGCTACGTATACAGTGTGGTGGCCATTACGTAACCCCCAAATCCTCAGTTGTTGTGAAGATTATTTAGCTAATGACAATTTATCCTCACAAAATCGTATTGTTCTCCCTATACATTATATCCTCGATTTTAGCCGCCCCTTTGGCTGTCACATTGATTTTGAATACAGCTATAACAATGAAATTAGCACTTCTTGTGACTACGTACACTATACAGTGCGGTGGCGATTACATAACCCTCAATTCCTCAGTTGTTGTGAGGATTATGTAACTACGATCATGTGTGAACATTAGTATTGAATTTATTTGTTGTTGACGAGAATGTTCACAAAAATTTGCATACTTTATAACCCAGAGTACTCAGTCATTTTATTCAGTACCTAGCTCACTTGTTGGAAGCATGGAGGATTCATCGGAAGACGAATCAGCGATTTTTATCAGAGTTCGCATCGGGGAGTGAATTTTTGCAGTACACCGAGGATATAAGTAAGACTAATAATGGGGGATTGGGCCATTTGCGTATCAAAAGGAAAGTTGTTCGGGCATATAAGAATTTGACTAATGTAGATCGTTGCCCGGTTGAACTGTATAAGAAATATATGTCTCATGTCCCAATGGAAGTCAGCAATAACGTGTTTTATTTGCGAGCTTTGCATAAGCCAAAAGGGGACATCTGCTATTACAAAAAAGGAACGGGGAGAGAAACTTTGGGGAATGTGGTAAAGAAAATTATGAAAAAAGGGGGGTTCGATGGACACTATACTAATCATTCCCTTCGGCGTAGTTGTGCTAAGCGATTGTATGATGGCGGTGAACGTGTACCAAGGTGGGAAAAGGGCGTACAAATGTACGTCATCGACACTTAAGAGGAAAGCAAGTGAAATCTTGCAGGGAACGACTTCAAAACATGTTGGAATTAATGTCGAGGTAAATGAAGAAAAATGTATTAAGGAAGATGATGAACATAAGTGCAGTGAGCAAAAAGAAGAAAAGGGGTTAAAGGAAAAATCCATTGAGCCAGAAACAAGTGAAGTTTGTAATCAGTCCTTGTATGAGGTGTAAACAAGTTACGATTTATAATAAATTGAATATCTTTGTGTTCACATATCTCCTGGAATAGTTTTCTTGTGTACTGTTTATTTTAGAAAGTTTTATCTTCAGTTGTACATTACATAGTGGGATTCCAATTTAAACAAATGTTAGCGGCAAAAATAATAAGGATAAGACCCAAACGGTCTTTTAATAACGAAATCATCAGGGCGGGATACTTAAACCTGGTAAAAACGGGCTAACTGCAATTTTTTTAACATTGCAGTGTGCACGCTGCAATATTTTTAATATTGCAGCGTGCACACTGCAATATAAAAAATATTGCAGTTAGTCTGTTTTAGCACGTTTAGTATTACCCCTGATAATTTCCCTTGCTAACAAAAAGGACCGCCCCCGTTTTCCTCAGACACTTGGAATCAAAACTCCTAATCACGCTGCAATCGTTGATATAATGCAGAGAGAGAACAATAGGATTTGATGAGGATCAGTAATTATTTCAGTATATGTACTGCACGAGAGTTGAGTAATCGATATTTGTTTATTTATAGACCATATCCGAGTTGCCTTTAGCCTCTATCAAAGCGCGGCCAAGTACAAAGCCTTTCATGTGCAAATGAGTTTTCATTCACATGCAAGTAAAACATACGTAACACTTGACCTCGTTTTGAAAAAGAGGCTAAAGGCAACTCGGAAATGGCTTATTACATGCAGACTGTGGCTGTATGCTTTCAGTCAATGAGAAGACAGTGAATAAAATAAAAAATAGAGGAGTTTTCAATAGACCAATTCCGATATATTAAAATTCATACTAGGCTCTGAGGCTTAGGGGAATAAAACAAAAGAAATCACATCGAAGTTCAGGGATGAATAATTAATTTGTTTTGTTTTATTCCCCTAAGCCTCGGAGCCAAGTATGAATTTTAATATATAGGAATTGGCCTATTGATTGTCGTAGCATCAAAATCGATGTAATCACTCTGGGCGATCTCAACGGATGCAGACAATCCAATGAATCAATCAGAACTCATACCCGGCGGCAAGTGCGGGAAAACTCGTGCGACCAAGTCACCATTGGTTCGAGTTTTACTTCTGATTGGTTTAGCCAATTACAAAGCGTAACAATACAAAACCAAAACAAGCACGAAATTACTTCTGACATTCAACTAAAAAAAAAAAACCACTCTAATCAATAGTGACCGTCAGTAACAATGGTGGATACTGTTTTATAGGTGGCGATTCGTCATCCATGGAGGTATCGATGGTTACTCCCGTTTGATCGTTTTTCTAAAAGCCAACACAAACAACTTAGCTTCCACTGTATTCGACAGTTTTCTTGGTGCTGTTGAGAAGTTTGGTTTACCCTCAAGGGTACGTACTGACAAGGGTGGCGAAAACGTGGACATCGCAAGGTATATGTTAAGTCATCCCCTTCGAGGTCCTGACAGAGGGAGTCATATTACCGGCAGGAGTGTCCATAATCAGAGAATAGAGCGTCTTTGGAGGGATCTTTTCTATGGTTGCAATCACATATTTTACACTCTATTCAGCTGTATGGAAGACTCCGGAATTCTGGATCCCTCAAACGAAATTCACCTATATGCCCTGCATTACGTTTTTTTGCTAAGGCTAAACAGGCAGCTTACCCAGTTCGTTAATGCACATTCCAGAGCACCAATCAGCACAGAACAGAACAAATCTCCTGAACAGCTCTGGATCTCTGGCCTAATGAATGTCTGGAACTCGGACCACCCAGTAGCAGTGGAGCTGACTATGGTAAGTATGGACATTTGATGGGAAAAAGTCGTTCCAGCATTGATTTTGGCGCGCAAAGAGCTTTGAAGATTAGTGCATTAAAGCAAAAAATCAACAATAATGTTGATGTAAATAGATAAAAATTAAAGTAATACATGTTTCTGTTGTAGAAGAGTAATTGTTGGATTTTTTAGTCTATTAATTCTATAATTACATCTTTACACTTTATAGTCTGAAGAAGAACTTGCATATTATGGGGTAGACTGGGATGGACCAGCGCCGTCTACATTGTGGGATGGACAGATAGGAAATGAAGTGGTTGCTGTTGAAGTACCTAACAATCAGACAATACTTCAACCAAATGATTTGCAACAGCTGACTCACACAGTCAATCCCCTTCAGGAGTCTGATGACAGTGGAGTTGATTTGTACCTTCAGGCTCTGCAATTCATATCTAATTGTATTCAGGAAGTGTAGGCCTCATGCAAGCTCGTCATCATTGCCTAATCATGCATGTCTGGCACAAAGGTGATGATTTTAAACCGAACGGCCATACAACATAGCATTAATATCCTTAACGTGTCAAGTCATCCATCAGCATTTAAACACTTGGGAAAGTTCAAAAATTTCCTCTTGTTTAACATCAACTTTTCATAAGAAAATTAACATGCAATAACCGAAAGTAAAATAATAACATAAAACGAGAACCAAAAAGGAAAACCTTCCGACTTTTACATTAAATGGCAATTTTGTTACCTGTATCCTAAGTAACGTGTAGTAAAATGTAAAATACGATACTTGCATTATAAACACAACATAAACAACCACTTGAGCCCTATGAAAGTCGTAACGTAAACGTTCATACAGACTTGTTCTCTCCATTATCAGGGTTCGAAATTCCCACAAGCTAACTCGCTAAATGCTAGCCAAATATGCGATTACCGAGTGTGGAAAAAAATCACTCGCATTTTCTAGCCAACTGCCTCGTATACTGTATAGAAAAATTAATTTCAAAATAACAAAATGTCTCAACCTGATCTCTGTTGGTAAATGGGCTTTTAAAAAGGCAGCAAACTGAAAGAGTCCCACCTTTGTGGGACTAGGAACTAGCTTTCAGAATCCCCAGGCGTTCCTTGCTTTCATGTAATTCGCAGGAAATCACAAAAACGGTGAAAAATGTCAGACATTACGAAGTTTTTTGGTGCTGTTACAAGCAGTAATAATGGAGAAAGTAGTGAACCGATGCCTAAAAAGGCAAAAGCCTCAGGTGTTCCGCAAACGGCCTCGTTAAAAACGGTTCGGAAGTGGGAGAAGGAGCTTGAAATCGAGTTGGGGAAAGAGCACAATGCATGACGACAGAGTTGTTAACAAGATTTGGTGTGTGGTTTGTAAAGAATTTGGAACGGATAGATAAATCAGTTACTTTCATTGTGCATTTTTTCTGCTTTAACCTAAAATCTTGTGGCTTGCCCATTTAGCTTGTAGATCTCATCTCTACAAGATATCTTCATCTTGTGACAAAAGAATCGAATTTCTAACCCTGCCATTGTCAACAAATGGTCAACATAGCCCGTTTCGCAGATACGGCAGCCATATTGATTTTGCCCCCAGGGCATCCCATAATGAACATTGAAAACAAAGGAATATATTAATTTAAATGCTCATTACGGGATGCCCTGGGGGCAAAATCCTGTATCTGCGAAACGGGCTATGGTTGCCAAGTGTTGTCAAGACATTTGCACAAGCCAACTTTGTTGTATGTGTGTAGAAACCTTTGTATGTTCCCTTGTACTATCAGATGCTATGAAATTGCCAAAGAATCAAAACATCTAATACAAAAGTATTAAAAAAAATTAAAGTGTACCTAACCCACAAATTCTTTTATCGCTTCATCAACTCCATGTACGTTGAAAAGTTGAATAGTTAAATATTTCTTGTTTTTAACGTTGCGTTAGTGAATAATAGAGGTTTGAATTTACAAAATGTTAATAAGATGACGTCAAATCAACACTCGTTCATTATACAACTACTTGTTTCAACCTCCAAGTAATTTTTTTTTTTAACAAATCGATTGACTATTAACAGTTTTTATTTATTATTTCTTAAATTGATTATCCCGGGGCTGTGAACTGCGTATTGTAAATTGAAGTAGAAATAATGGTAAAGTCTTGATTTGACGTCATCTAATTAGCATTTTGTAAATTCAAATCTCTATAACTCACTAACGCGACATTAAAAACAAGAAATATCTCACTATTCGACTTTTCAACGTACATTGATCTGATTAAAAGAAAAAAAAATGGGGGGTTAGGTGCACTTTAAGTCCACAGTGCCTATCTTCTTAGGATGCAAACAACAACAGACTAAAGACATAATGCAACAAGTTCATGCAAATGCAAATCCTCTGCATCCATACTGGATTGCAGTGTCCATGTCATTCCTGAAGTCCTCGTATGTGTTGTGGCCAACAGGGAGCATCAAAGACATAAAACATGTTTCTGATGTCGGCAACTTGCTGATTAAATCGTTGTTAAACTTGACCACCAAGACTGCTCTTCGAGGAGGTAGGAAATCCCAGCCGGTCCAGAAACTGCACAAGTCATTCAATCGAATTCCACCTGCAAGTTCATAGGAGGGAATTTTATGAATAAATACATTCAAGAATGAAGTAACTATTGTCAGACTCCTATTTTCCAGGTACTTGGCAACACTTCAGCAGTTAGGCCTGTCCAAGGCCACTTCTTTTAACAAACCAATAGCCCATTTTACAGTTGTGTGCTTGGTGACCTGGCCTTTGAATGGAAGCGAGACTGGAGGTGGCCTTGTTATGATACAGAACTTAGTGCCTTTCATATGTAACTTCAGCTAGTTAGCATGAGAAAAACATTAACATCTGAAAAGCACCAAGGTCTGTATCAAAAGAAGGTCACCTCCAGCCTCGCTTCCATTCAAAGGCCAGGTCACCAAGCACACAACTGTAAAATGGGCTATTTTAAAACAGCCATTTCACAACCACAGATAGTATCTCAGAAATGCTTTCCTTACTAGATATTGCCTTGCAAGGTCTGATCTCATGATTGATAAGGGGAGGAAGTATTATCAGTAAGAATTATCACATTCAAATTAAAAACAATCATACTTGGACAAGTCTCAACAATTCTAGTTCTGTCTGTGAGGGTCAAATAGAGGCGGGAATGTCCATAAAAACCTGCCAATATATATGCATTCATAATGCAATGCACTCTTCACGGTCGCAGATAAATACCTTCCTTCCTTTGGGCAATTTCCTGCACATATTGCTCAAACATAGCTCTTGCTTGGTTATCCCTTTTTCTTCTTTCATTGTCATAAGTAACTTTGGCCATAAATTCTGAGGTTGTTATCTGCTTCGCAGCATGAGGTGGAAAAACGATCTCTAATAATGTTGGCTGCTGCGTTAGGAACGTCTGCAACGACACTTCATTCATTCCTGTTCCAATTTTGGAAAAAGAAAACATCCGAGTTAGGGGTTGTTTACCATTTACCCCAAAAATCCAGAAATTTCGGTTGGAATATAAATGGAAAGGCTAATTTGGTCTTCTCAAACGGAACATTTCCGAAGAAAACGGGATTTCTTCAAAGGTAGTCCAAAATTCCCAACCGGAATTTCCGTTAGGAAATGTGTGTACTATTTGCTTTTATCTACCAGTTCCAGGCCCTGCGCCAGTTTTGATGTGTAACCGTGGTTACTCAGCTCGTTTCTGGTGTCAATGGTAAATGGTACACACCAATCTCAAACGGAATTTCCCTATCTGGAGTTTTGCTTACCATTTACACAAACCGTGGAGCAACCTGCTTTCCCGTGTAAATGGTAAACACTCAGGAATTGTGACATATTTTATACAATGCCGAACAACATAATTTCCTATCAGTACATTGAATTACGTTCATGTGTCGGAGATGGTGGTACTGCGCGACCATAACCCTAGCGGGCGAGGCAAGGTTCATAAAACATGCTTACATTGTGTACTAGCGCTCCTTTTTCCAGAAATAAAAAAGAAATCAACATCAACACAAAAATTCAGCGGTTTATTTGTGGTGTAGTTATGCATCTAATTCACCTGTCGATTACAACCAAACTCAGGACATCGTGTGCAAACTGAAGTCTTCAAAACGTATTGAATTTTTTTTTTGTCTGGCATGTTTTTTGAGACAATATCAAGTCATCGATCAGGAACGTAAAACATGACACTATAATTCATGATAATTATCTTATCTGGATCTCATAAAATACAGCAAGTATTAAATGTTACCTTGTCATAATTACCTTTAGCAATGTCATCAAACTCGCGTTTTCTTTTATCAATAACAAAGTACCAAAGAAGACCTTGAACTAGCACGTCTCGTCCTCCACAGAGCAGTTCAGGTTCCAAACCTGCCTCCATCATGTATGGACTAAGGCTTGTTCTTAGTTCATCTGAAACCTTTTCTTCAGTGTTCCACTGTTGAAACTGTTGCATCCAAGATAAGATTAAAATAAGAAACCTTAACAAAAAACAATATATGCTAAACGGACAACAAAGACATTGGCATAAGTACCTAATTTAAATGTGTGGTTCATGTGATTGTGGGTATCCAGACAAGTAAAAACATATATACTAGCAGCTCAGAAATTGACTTAATACACCAATTTAGGAGGGTTGTCCAATACAGATGCACTGATACACCTCTACTCGTGTACACATTGTCATAATGAATGCAAAGTCTTGTTCATAAAGCATAAAGTCAATAATTATAAACAAATAAATGTAATATTTCACTTTACAAACCCCTTGTATGGTCTCACGCAGGTTGAGATCTGGAAGATCTTCAAGTATTACTGGGGGGGATCTGTCCCAAGGTCGTCATGGGACCAGTAGTGCTTTGCCACGGGAGAGAGTCCATAGATGCCTGGTCCTCCGTGCAAGATGGAGTGGCCAATAATCTTGCCAATGCTGATAAATGCTCCCATTTGCTGCAGGATCTGATTGTGTATAGGAAGTAAATGATCGCTCTCTCCTTCAAAGAATAAAATGGGTCTCCCATCACCATGTATTCCCTCTTGTAGAATTGTCATAGCACACACAAAAAACTCTCTGACTGGCCCTGTGCCAACTCCCTCTTCACCTTCAAACCGTACTCTTATGGAAGCTCTCAGATTCTTTTCAGGGTCTTTATACAAACCCAGAATATCTTTTTTGAGTTCTTCGTTTCCTTCCAGTCTGCTGACGAAAAAGCGTTCTCTTGGCTTGTCCTTTTGTATATTGGTTTTCTGAAAAGCTTCCAAGGCTTCCTCAGGAGTCAACATGCGGGTAAGAGCTGTCATCTTTTCTGGTGTTGATTGCGATAAGAACGTTGGAGTCAACAAATCGTCTTCACTATCCTGGGCCTCACAACCTGGAAAAATGGATATTATCAATATGTCATGGACAAATATCTAATGAAATTAACCGCAAACCTGATTACTTGAACTATTGAAAATGTATCATCAAATTAAAAAACGAAAGTTAGAATTCACTGCAACTTTTAGTTTCTTGACCTATAATGAAAAAAAATGCAAATTCTCTAATTTGAATGTTCAAAACAAAATCTTGTTTAAACTTAGTAGAAGTTAAAAACAAGTGCAAAAATGCAAACTGTTATAATTAAAAGTGGTCATGTCAACTTTGTTGGTTATCGCTCATGGCAAGGTATCTTGGACCAATGTTCCTTACCAAATATAGGCACTCAATGTTTTTGCAGCATTTAAATAGGTCATCACAAGATACACAAGCACCATAGAGTGGTATTTATCTCAATGCTCACCCATGGCCAAGTCTGAGGCTTCCTGAGAAAGTCCTAACAACTCCTGTGCAGCAAGGTTCACGTCTCCATTGCCATTGTTTAGTGACTGTGAGATCTGTTCTGAAGTTGCATCTGGACACAACTCTCTCAAAACAGCAGCACTGCTTTCTCTGTCCTCAGATGTCATAGAACGGCTGGATGCACACTGATCTTGAACTACACCATAGCAATTTCCAGTCACCCAACTAATGGCATAGGAAGAAACTATGGTATTAATATGGTGCATAATAACTGCAAGTTACTAGTTTTGGGGGGTATTTAGTTAGCAATTCACTGAAATTGCAACTCACTAAATCCTAAATTATTTGTATACTTTAGAAAGTCCTCAAGTGAACATAATCCATTAAAAATACTCAATACATAAAATAAGAACTGAAGTAATTATAGATAGAGAAAACATATTTCATAATTCCTAAATGATTATGAACATATACAGGACTTATAAAGATCATTATTAGTAAAATAACAAATAAAAATATAACCTCAGCAACTGCATAACTGGAAACTGCACTATATACAGTGTACATGTAAATGCATTATCATTATCAGAGCCAACAAAGTGCAAACCTTGTTGGAACACACAACATATTTGCAGGATATATTATTGGGTACTGCAGTGGTTATGAACACAGTAGATTTTGCACATTGGCTCCATGAACCAGTTATTATTACTTTTCGGACATAATTTCTTTTCATCGCACCTTTCCTCTCCAGACTTTTCATTGCCTTGTTCCATTACTGGGGCTTCAGATGCTGGCGGTGTCTAACCAAAATGAAAAAAAAAAAAACGCTTTATTGTCCGTGTGTTTTTCACAAGCTGTTTTCTCTTTCTCTTGGCATTTTTTAGTCACTTTTTTGGCGGTTTTGAATCACAGAAAATTATTTTGTTTAAACGTGAAAGTGCAGTACCAAAGGGGCATAGTTTTTACACTATCTTATTTCCAATGTTGTTTTGCATGTGGAAGCTTGAAATTTTGCTAAACTACATGTTTTGTACTTGGTTAGAAATTATAACTCCACTAAAAAAATGAGCCCTCTGTTTCCAAGATAACCCCCCTTTAGTACTTTACTTCTTTCTTCATTTTATTTCAGGGGTAAAACACTGTAAAACATGGGGCAAGAAAGGTTTTAAATTTGTGTGACAAACAAATGTTGGCTGAGCAACAGATTATTCAAAACAACACAAGTTTTCAGGTCTCTACATGAGAAGCGGTTTTAAGGAGTCTTTCAATTTCCCATTTTAGCATGTCTTTTGAAAAATAGTTCTGTATCTTACCACATGTTCACTTGAGGGGCACACCAACTGATGTTGTCTTACACCTGTAACAGGTAACTGCAGCTTACATGTGATGCACTCTACCCTGGGGCATTGCGACGAGGCGCCTGGTAGATCCTTTCAGTTTAGAAACAAAAAATTGTAAATGATGGTGTGTATATATGTTGTGGTTTAAATTTTTCTTTGGTTTGAACTCAAAAGGAAAACAAAAATCAACCTGGGGCCTGTGGATTTTATTATTTCACACGACTTTAAAAATTGCATGCATTGATCCAAAATATTAATTCATCATAATAAAAAGGCTACTGAAGAGTGAAATGTAAACATATTCAAAACATGACATAATGCCAGTTTGTTCAGCTAAAATTAACAGCTTATGAAAATTTTAGGCATACCAGAAAAAACATACTGTTCAAAATTGCAAAAAATGTCAACAGGGTACAGGGGTAGATTTAGGTGGGCAGAGTGCCACACCCCTCTTTTTCTAGTTAAAACATTTTCATTCCCCCCCCCCCCCCTCCTCTACAACAATGTCTGGACCTGCCACCAGGAGAGTGGGGCTGGCATTCGGTTTAGGCAGTTAAACCTTAAAAAATTCAATTTTACATGAAAAAGTAAAATCATCAGTTGTTTCCACCCCAGTATATTATACAGTGTAGACGAACTGTAACCAAGCCTTACTGGGTGAGGGATGTAATTTTAGTCACAGTTAGGTGTTCCCTACTAGTGGAGGTTTTCCCTCTGCTAGATGTTTTACACACAACAATAAAGTTTAATATTACTTAAGCTTACTTATTTACTTAAGCTTACTTACGGGAAGGTGGGCACAAACCTAAATTGTAAAAAGTCTGCCAGGAAATGTACAGTGCAAAATGTCCAAAATTTACATTAAAACATTAATATTACCTTAAACAGCGGCTGAGATGCCTCTAAAGTCAGTGATCTTTGAAGTGGCCTTATATAAGCTAGTGCTTGTCCAAGGCCAGACGCTTCTTTGAGGAAGGGCACAGAGTAACCAGTTGGTGGTGGATTAATCAACACTAGGTCTTTATTCGTAGGTCCGCTTCTGAGAATTTCAAATCCACCGGCGCCCTTTAATTTTGGAAACACTGATTCCAGCTTCTCTACAAAGGCTAGAGGGTTGTCCTTACGGTTAAAGATCACCGTCTTCCTTCCTAGTCCTGCTTCTTGAAGCTGGAATTTTTCAGCTCTTGTCGGCTGCTGGTGATCAGCACAGTCTGCCAAACAGAAGAAATCATGGGTCCATGTTTCCTTCACGACGAAGGGAACGCCAGTCTTCTTACGCTTAGTCGGTGGGGCTGACAGTGCTCTTGCTTGTCCCAGGGAAGCAACAGGTAAAGAAGATCGATTGCCACTGGTTGGACCACTGTATTTTGCAAATAGCGAGCGGAAGTTTGCGATGGAGCGATCAGTTGAATTCGCTGAGTTGTCTGTGTTTGCAGACGGGGACGGACTGCTGTTCCTGTCGATTTGACTCGAAGACGATAGCAAAGACTCTGCCTGCCGCAACAGAGAAACAACGGCAGAAAAATTTCTTCCACCGTTCTCTGACTGCTGTTGTTCCGCCATATTGAAAAGGGAAGGCGGAATAAATTATCTTTGCGCGGGAAATAAATTAGTAAACTATGTAACCAGGCTTGCTCGGCCGTACTGGGTACCAGGATTTGAAGTTGTAACATTCGAGGTTTTGTGTGCGCAGTGACAGACAGGATTTAGCACTGGTACGAATTTGATTTGACATTCGATTTGGTGACATTCAAAGAATAATTGGTAGTTCCGGAAATGGTGTGACAGGAGAAAATTCAGACATTTCAGGATTTGATCGGAGAGAACTAAATTTGAAGTTGGCGAATTTGATGAATAAGAAGATAATTTAAACACATTTCAGAAAAGTAGAATTTGGTGTTACCGAAATTGTGATCAGTGTAAAATTTATTAACTACTGCCGGATTTGATGTGACAAAATAGAATTTGGAACGAATTTGAATCAATGTTACCGAATTTGATGTGACAAAATAAAAATTGTTGTTTCCGAATTTGGGGACAGAACTAAAGTTGGTACAAATCCGAAAAATTGATATACCACAATTTGGGACGTTGTTTCCGAATTTGGGGACACAGAACTAAAGTTGGTACAAATCCGAAAAATTGATTTACCACACAATTTGGAAAGACAACATAAAATTGAAGTAGTCAATTTTGGCGGGGATCACACGCCGTAAGTGTCGACATTACGTTATATAATTCTCAATAAGTGTCCGAGGTGATCCAACCTGATTTTGGAGTATCCATTCTAGTCACGACCTCAAAAGGTGGACCGTAAGGAAGTGGTTACTCAGCAAAACGTTGTGTAACACCTGACGGCTGCGTATTTTTACGAGTCAGTTTTTAAAGGCTCAAAAAATAGAAATTGACGAACGAAAATACATAGAGGTTATTCAGCGAAACATTGTGTAATACGGTTGGGTGTTTTTACGAGTCAGTTCTTATTTTTTCGAGCCAAAAATTAAAATATAAATGTTGACTCGTAGAAATTTCCAGCCTTCTTACACTATTTTTCGTAACAACCGTTTTGACTATAAAGTCATTTTATTCCCGATTTGAAGATATGGCAGATAATACACCCTGAAAATTTAGAGGAAATTTATGGGAATATCGAAAGGTTCATATTATCGTGAAATACTTCGATGAATATTAACACCTTATTTCAAAATAAACACAATATCACCTCAAAAGATGGCGAATGTTAGCGATTCGAAGGGTTTTTTTTTTGAAGGGTTAGCGAATTGGAGGGTTAGCGAATTGAAGGGTTTTTCGTCGGACGTTAATTGGGCATACAATGAGACATGGGAGGAAAACTGGACAGATCTGGATTTTGGACCAGTCCCGCGCCGAGCCGATTTTCACCCAGTTAAATTTCCATTGCCCAGCTTCCAAACCCCGCACTACTATTTTATTTTATTTTTTTTTATTATTATTAATTTTTATTACTATTATTAAGCTTTACACAAAAATCAAATACGAATTAGATACGTACTGGATACATACTGGAAACATATATACAAAGTAAAAAAAAATTGCTGTGCTAAGTTTAGTCAATAGCTGGGATAAAGTTATTTGAAATAAAAGGTTTCCCTTTTTTATTGTAAATATTTTTAGTTTTGTTTCTTACAGCTATATATCTTTCAACCATGGTGTTGTCATGAAATTGTAGTTTGAAAACCTGAAAAGTTAGAGGTTCTTCTGTTAAACTACATTTGTAAATAAAATATTTTGCTATCAGCAGTGCTACGCTTAGCACTTGTTGGTACTTGAGCGGATGGATAGGTCCATATAGAACGGTAACTTCAGACAGGTGTATATTTTCCCTCGTATTTTGTAACCACCATAAGTGGAAGTTTTTCCAGAAGGAAACGACTAGGGGGCATTTTACAAACATGTTCAGTTCACAATTGTATGTCTTTCATTTTTACAAAGATAACAAGAATCATCTGATACTAAGTTGGCTTTCTTTAGCTTGTCTTTAGTATAAAGTATGTTGTGATTTATCTTGAATTGGAACATTGCTAGTTTTACGTTCTTTGTGACACTAAATGGCCAGTTATATATAACCGACACCTCAGACTGGTCTATTCCATAGCCAATAATTCGATTTTCAGTGTTTGGTGGTTGAAACTTACTTTTAACAATGATTTTGTGAAGGGCAGCGTTGGAGAGATTCTCTTCTGTGTCAAGCCAACGTGCGTTCGTTGTTTGCGTTTGCGTATTAAGTGTTGTTTTTTTTCCATCTACTTTTAACTGCACGTAAGAGTCCATAATACGTTAGAAAGCTAGTTTTAATTTTAAACTGCGTAGTAAATTCTTCAAACGACAAAAACTTGTTACTATTATGATGAAGTAAATGCTTCACTTTTGTAATACCACTGTTGTACCAACACTGATAGAAAATAGGGGTTCCCTCAACTTTGAAATCTGTATTATTCCATATGATACTTTCGCGCGCATCTACATCGTTTTGAATCTGTTCGGACTTAATTTTTTTAATCTGTTCCCAGTAATTAAGTACTTTTAGATAGAAAATGGGAATATCGTTTGCTTGTAATTCTTTTGTCTTGTAATTGCAAGACAGTAGGAATTGGAAGCCGCCTGACTCACGTGTTGTGAAATTTGGAATAATTTTCCAAGGTGAAAGAAGCTTTTAGAGCCTTATTTATCGAGTCGAATTCTATCATCTTTAGGCCGCCATCGCTTTTTTCGCCTATGAGTGTAGCTTTTTTGATTTTGTGGGGTTTACCTTCCCAAACAAAATCGAAGGTGATTTTGTCTACCTGTTTAGCGAATTCCTCTGGTAGTGGTAAGACCGAAGCATTATATATGAGTTTAGAGAGGCCCAACGTCTTAACAATATTAATTCTTCCCAGGAGTGTTAACTTCCTTCTTTTCCATGAATTTAGAATTTTTTGAAAATCTTCTAGTTTCTTTTCAAAGTTGAGTTTATCGTTTATGCATTTATCGTTAGAAAAGTGAATTCCTAAAGCATACACAGAGTTTTCTGGCCAGCGGAAACCAAACGGTGTATCTTTCCTATCTGCCCACGAGCCGAGCCACATGGCTTCCGTTTTGGATTTATTTAGCTCCAAACCGGAACAATTTTTGAAATTTCCAAAAGTGTCAAGTAGCGCTGTTACCAAGCTTAGATCTTTGACAAAGATAGTAGTGTCATCTGCGTATAAGGTAATTTTAATTTGTTTCTTTCCGACATTAAACCCTTTAATATCAGGATTCGCTTGGATGGCCAGGTTTAGCATTTCCGCACTACTCTATGCCCAGGTAAACGTCCGAAGCAAAACCCTTAAAATCGCTAAAATTCACCCAGCTTTTTAGCTTCAAGGACGACAAAAAGCAATGTGTGCTTTAAACTGATGGCGAGGATGGAAACGGATTCAGCAACTTGAAAAATTTATTTAAATGGACGTGGTTAATGCTCCCTTTAAAAATTTACTTTATCGGTTTTCAGTTTTAAGTTTTAAAGAATATTTTGTGCATTATTGAAGGTGCTTGTCAGGTATATTAGCACTGGCCATAGACTGCCAGCTCTCCCTTTTCAGTCAACCGAGTCGGGGAGTTAATCACGAAAACCATAGTTAATCGAGTTAACTATGCGAAAACGAAGAGCAAAACTCGAGCGAGCGAGCGAACGAGCCGAGGGGAACTGGGGGAGAGGCGGGAGCCCCTTCGGCTCCATAACTTTCGCTCGCTCGGTCGCTCGCCGATTTCGTATTTACTATTTGGTAGCCAGCTGGACTAGCAAATCCCCCTGATACAGCTTCCCGAGCGGGAGGGGGGGGGGGTATTCTCGTATATAAGCTATATGGGTATGTGCCACTGTGAAGGGTATGGTTTTCAAACATAAACGACAAACTGCAAGGCTGATATGACTACGTAAAAAGGTAGATTTTGCGAGACACCAATGCGACAGAAACCGATAAAGCTTAGTAGCAACCGCGGACAGCTGTTTCGCCCTTTCTTGGGGCTCATCAGCGCGGTGTAGCTTGTAACAAACTAAGAACGTAAATAGATTGCACAATGACCCGTACACAATATCAAGTTCCGTACCTTGGAACCAACTTGTCACCCGCATCACGCGTGCCACATCACGTGTTGCGGGGAACAAGCCGTCCCAAGATGTCACAATGGTGTCTCGCAAAAAGTTTAGTCTGGGATCGGGTATAAATCAAAGAGGTTTGGTCTAGAATAGGGTATCATTTGCCGGGAAACTGATCACTGTGGTATGAAGAATTAGGAATTGAAACTCGGAAGAGAAAGCGAGCCTTTCCTAAACGAAAACAAAAGCATCACGGCAACGTCACGGTTAACAGATAGTTTTCCAGTAAAATCACTATGGTTCTACAAAATGGCTCAGATATGCGAAAATAGCAAGTCTGGGATAAGGTAGGGATTTACGTTGTCTAGTCTAGTATAGGGTTGCAAAATCGCAAAATTAGCTGAACATGGTCTGGTACAGGGTAGGGGTTTCAGAGTTCCAGCGGCACATCCACCGGCAAAACAAATATACATAGCACCCTCTCCCCCCCCCCCCCCCCGGGATATAGGCCCTTTAAATTTTGCTCTCACGAGCGTATCTTTCAGAGAAGTTCCCCTTTTATATGTAGGTAGTTCTTTGTATATTCCACCTAGCTCAGTTTTCTTTGTTCTTTTCAGGGGAATATATCACATAACCCCGTTCATGTTTTACAAAGCAGATTGGCCATGAGAATATGCGACCGCAATACTCCTGACCCACGCCAACGACCTGAACGAACGGGTATGTACTTGGTGTATCCCTTATTATTTTGTATTTAGACTTAGTTTTTATTTTAGTAGAAATAAAAGATAAAACAGCAGTAGAATAGGGAATCGAACCCGGGCCGTATGATCTGCTCCATGCACACTATCCACTACACCACCGAGGACTAGATGCCGGAAACTGTAATTTTTAAGGGATATAAGATAATATGTTGCTAGCCCAGACCATATATAAGAACTAACCCTTACGATACACTGGAAATACTGGAATCAGTGCTTAACCCTAAATACTAAAATCTGTGCTTCAACCCTAGATACTGTAATCCGACCCTAAATTACACTGCAATATAACTAAATACATTACAATAAGGGATACATGAAGTACCATACATTATGATCAGGGATACACCAAGTACCTAGGAACGAACGTACCATCATATAGGCAGTTCATATGGATCGAATTCACAAGACATCAACGGACAACAAACAAGGGACCGTATAGGTTAGTTTACTGCCCGTTGATGGAAGGACATCATGAATTCCGGAAATCCGTAAGTCCCTGGCACCTGTCGAAGAAATGAGCGTGTGTCCTTGCCACGCCTCAGCCCAAAGCGCTATTCGGCGCTCGAGGTGAAAATGAGCCGTGGTGGACAAGACGAGCTGGCGGGAATGTCTGGAATCACTTGGGATTTCAAAAGGGGCAGCATGTGAGTTGTGGGCCATTTGCTATCCTGTGGCGTGATCAAAATGCCCGACATCCGAAGTGCGGGAACCGGAATCCCAATTCGGTTTGCTATAGAATGTCCCGACATGCTTTGCGACAGTGGCAGCTATGCGTGGTCGGGCACTTGAAATACAGCTTTGGGCAGCTCGAAGTGGGTTCTTGCTGGCCGGTCGAAATTCGGCAAGGTGGGAAAAGGCTATGAGCCGGCAACGGAGGACCGGGAGTGCTTCCTAGGAAGTCCGTAAGGGAGTTAACGTGAAACTTAGTGGCTGACTATTGGCGTTAAAATGACAGAAGCGATTTTGAGGGAATGGGCTTCGGGATTGCTTGCTTGGTTTTTTTTTGTTTTGTTTTCTGTTTTTTTTTCTTGAAAGGGATTTAGCGGCACGGGCCCAAACTTCCGTCTCGTCCGAGAATATTATTAAATTCCTCATTAGCAAAGATAAGACAGGCAGGACTGTTGTTCACACGCAATCACGTGATAGGAAAACTTGTACATTCCCTGTCGATTTTGTCAGACTCCCTCATCGGGAAGCTGTTATAATAAAGATAGGCTGTGTCAATCACAAAACAGACTGCACGATCACTGAAACAAACCGTCGAGAATGGCCGGATTTAAAGAAAAATAAAATTTATTGCACTCTTACTTTATCGGCTTTGGTTTTTGTTTTTCTGCCGTAAGGATCAGTTTGCTGTTTTGTTTGTGTTAATCACGCAACCCCGTCTCGCACTCGCAGGTAAAGGAGTACCTGAGATTCACTAGATAAGAGCGGCCAGGTTTAGCGATTATAATAGCGGAGCTCTGCGGTCCGAAGGCCCGCGCGGAGCACCATACTCATAGAATCAGAGAACCATAGAACCCATGCCCGTCATTTTTCATGGTCATGGCTAGCGTTATGTTTCGCGGGCGCGTTGTGTGCCCGTCGCCGCCGCCGCCGCCGCCGTCGCTTAGGGCTAACTCGCGGGTGCGTAGACCGTCGCAAAACATGCGCGTATGCCGTGATCTTTGCAATTTCACGTCACCTGGGAAAACACTGCTGTGTTTAGCGGAGAAAACCGTTTAAATTAAAGTCGTTATTCTTCTGCATTTTTTTGCGGTTTGCTACTCAAGACAGGGATACTAATTAAGGGATACTCAGAAGGCGCTATAGTGGAAAAAGAAGAGCTTACAGGGATAAAATCTTGTTTCGAGGATGAGAGCAATGCGGGGAGATGTTTGTCACTTCGGGGTTTCAGATTCTACTGAAGCGCAGATTTAAAGAATTTCCAAGCAGTGGGGGGACTTAAAGGTAAAACAAAATACATTTTTCGATGGGAATTTCTGTTGATATCAATCTGTGATTGACTTTTTCTTTGTCTTCTCGCTAGTTTTGGAGAATTGTTTATAAACGTGCTCAATTAAATTCAGTTGTTTTTATTTCTTTCATCGGAGACATCTCGGCCTTGATGAGCTATGGTTCGCATTTTGCTTTTAAACATAAACTTATGGAGATTTGAATACAATTTTTTGAAAGAAGGTGGTATTGTCCATTTTTATGTGTTTGTTCATTCGTTACACAGGTTGAAAAGCGATTTTATGTAAACAAAACAAGACTTGGATTTTATAGTTCTAAACTTCACTCGCGTGGTCTTATGCAAATATGTTTGTGCATTTTTTGCAATTTTGATTTCCAAATCAGTTTCTCGGACAATTTTTTATAAGCAACAGGTGTATTTTATTTGGAAATTAGTCGTACTATTCTAGACGGGGAAAAAAGTTGTTTTTGTGAACTTTTGTACGGTCTAATTAGCTGCGGTGACACGTTGCCACTTTTACCAAGATAAATTCGAAAGAACAATAGCCGCGGCACGCTTAAGCGTGCAAGGGCTATTGTTAGTTCAAATTAAGCGTGCACTGGCTATTGTTCTTTCGAGTTTACCTAGGTAAAAGTTGAAACGTGTAACCGCAGCTAATGTACTGTGCAAACGGTCGCGTAAGTCTGCTTTTAAGAATTGCTAAATTTAAAAAATAGCCCGGTCGTCAATTTTATTCTTGTGCTTCCGACTTTTCACCTCAGTTAAGTTTATCATCGACCTACTGTTCAAAGAGCTACGCTGTTAGGCTCAGCCTATCTATATATATTAACGCCGATGCAGGCGGTTCCCCTATTCTCACTGCATATATAATTAGCGTGTCACGGAAACATGCCACATTCTGTTAATCCCGGATGTTTTTTTAGCAAGCGGGGTCATGCATGATCCTTTGTGACCTAATTCTAAGGCCCCGTCCACACTAACCCGTTTTCAAACGAAAACGGAGCTGTTTTGCTCCGTTTTCAAAAAGATTTGCGTCCACACTTATCGTTTTCGTATCGTTTTCGCCCGTCCACATTACAACGCCGTATTGTTTTGAAAACTCTTTGATACCCTAAGTGCGCATGCTCAAATGAACTCTACGCATGCGCATTTCAATATATCGCCCGCGAAATTTGGCGCCATTCTTGATTCTTTGTTGTTGAGTGTTGTTTTGGCTTAGAATTTTTCGATATTTTCCTTCTAAACGATGCCAAGAACAGCTGGAAAGCAACCAAAACCTAAAACAGACTGTTTCACATGGACTGATGATGAAGTCGAGCTACTTCTGAAAGTCACAAAATACAAAGTGCAGAAAAGCACCGAGAGTTTAGACTGGGAGTCAGTCCAGTCGAAGTATGGCGACATCTTGGAGTCTCGGTCGAGTGGTCTGGTTATTTTGATGACGTAATCGTTTTCAGATAGCATCGTTTTCTCCGTCCACACCAGAAAACAGCTTTTTCAAAAAGCATCGTTTTCAAATCGCTCCACTCTGGAGAGCGTTTTCGAATCGCTCCATTTTCAGTGATCGTTTTCGGCGTTGTAGTGTGGACGATAGCCGTATCCGGAGCAAAACAGCTCCGTTATCGTTTGAAAACGGATTAGTGTGGACGGGGCCTGATTCTAATTCTAATTGTGTGGTCTGCAAAAGGCATAACCCATCACAGCAGATGTGGAAATGTGCATGTGTTAGTGTACTATGAATGTGAGACAAGGTGCGAGTGCTAAATAAATAATAATAATAATTAAAGTTCCGAGGTCAGCGTTTTTAAACATGGCACATGACAGCCATTTTGAAAGCTTCCACTGACTGCTCTTCAATGACTCTATTTGGTAAAGAGTTCCATTCTTTGATTGTACGTGCAATAAAACTGTGTTGGTCGCTTTTTATATAATATATAGGGTGGAAATTATATGGCTGACAGGGCAGAAACCACTTTAAACATCATCGTAAGTCGTGCCACTTTCCTTCTTTTCTAGAGTGTTGGCCATTTCAAATCATTCAGAACTTTCGTGACAGTTCCAGGAGTGGTGTTTTATTAATTTTTAACAAAACAAGCCGCTCGTCTCTGCACGGCACTCTCAACGTCCTTTATCTATTTTTGAATGCACGGGTCCCATGCGCAACATCCATATTCAAGCTGTGGTCTAACTAAAGCAATATAGGCTTGCTCTTTTATCTTTTCTGGGCACTTATTTAGGTTTCTTCTTACCCCAGGTAGCCCAGTGTGAAATCTCCCAGTTTGAAGGGAATTCTCGCAGTAAGTGCTTATCCCCCATCCCTCCTCCCCTGGTGGTGATGACTACTTCACCCAACCTCTCTGCCTCAGGTATATTAAGGCATCCAAAAACTAAGAGGGGAAGTCTATCTCATAAAGTATGGAACATATTGATACGAAACTTGGCCAAAGGTTTAAACTTGATACGAAGGTTCATTCAGAGAAGCAGTTGTCACGAAAAGTGTCACGCAACTGATTAAGGTATCGCATTTCCATATTTTTCTTTAGGCAAAGTGCAGGAGAACTTAAGCCATTCTGACTTACAAAATAACGTTTGAATATTTTTAAGTGCGCAAAGTCATACAAGAAACTAATTGGAAGGCGTGTCCAGGTCACGTAATGATTGAAATGTTACGATTTTGCTGTCACACAATAACCAGAAAACAGTCATGACGCGTAGGTGGACCACTTTTCCAGTTGCATTTGGAAAGTACCTTAAAAGGGTAGAAATAATGCCACTTAAAACTCTCAGAAAACACGATTTTTCCTTGTCTGCACTGAAGAGCACTGAAGGAACAAACTGGAAGTCACAGCTCAATTGATCACGTGATAGGTTGCCATGGAAACACTGATGTCAGAAAAGACTGTCTTAACAAGTCGAATGCCGTTGCCAAGTTAAGTCTCATACTTATGACACGTTTCCTTTTGAGATTAGACCACCACCTTACCTCTAGTTTTTTATGAAATTTTGGCCGATGTACCTGAACATATCTTTTGCATTATATTATAGAAGCAATAACCGATACAACGTAGATACAATATTAAAAGGTGTACTATATTTCGGCTGGCCAAACCAGCCTTCTTAAGGTACAATGTGGTAAAATTTACATTGGCTTTTTATATATAGTTGACATGTATATATAGTTGACATGTATATATTTCACTTGTTAAACCGATCAGATCATTATTGATCCAACGTATACCAGCAGGATTGCCGTCCACGGTTACGTGCTTGAACTTCTCATATCTTTTGCCTCGGCGGTCGCGGATTCCTACCATAACTTTGTTAACCGTGACGAAAAAAAGTCTTGAAAAATCTACTTGAAGTCCTCCAAAGCTCGAAGACTTATGCACTGGTCAGCGGAATTACAAATAAAAGTTTACAGCCGATCAAGTAAAAATATGCCTCATACCAACACACCGATCATTAGAACTCGTTTTTACAAGTTCTGCCTTGTGTCTTGAACAAAAAATCCCTTAAAACTTATCATGGCTAGGCTTATTCTTTCGAGAATCCCTTGATATTTCACCTCAGTCTCAATGTTTTTAGTGTATAAGCAGTGGTATCGATTGTTTTAAAATGATATTTAGTAAACTTTTGCCAGACCATGGTTACTTCAGTCGGCAAAGAGTTGAAGGACGACTTGTAGCAACTCAGCTGCTGTTTTAACCTCGTTCAGGTTATTTTCTTCTTGTACCAGTGTCCTTGATACCAGGACGAATGGGACCTGGGAGCGATGCTTTTGGAATTTCACGGGAAGTTTAAGTGCTCCACATTTTTGTGATAAGTTTGGTTTTCTCATCACATTGTCCCTTTTTCACCCAATGTGCTGCAAGGTCGTCATAAACTTTCGGTTTAAGCGGGGATTTCGTTACATACCATTTGCAGATTTGACACATTGAAAAGTCAAGGTTAGCACGAAACACCTTGTATTTTAGTCTCCAGTTGAAATATTCATTATAAGCGGTATTATTTTTGTCTAGGTACTGAAGGAATTTTGCCAGTTGTTTAACATTATTGAAGTCCATAACATTGATATAGGACCCAGGAATAGCCAGCTTGGTGTAGTTAGCGCCTCCCATCACAACTGGCACAACATTCATGTCTTCACCTGAAACACACACAAAAACACAAAAAAATGATTGAATTATGTCTGAAAACCTGTAACTGACAACCACTCAACAGTTCAGCTTCCCAAGGTGAAACTGAAGTTTTGGGAGTTTGGCTGCAAAGCCGGGTTGGGGGGGGGGGGGGGAGGAGTACTCCGGATTATTATGTGACGAAGGATTTTTTTAGGTTTGAAATGTTCGATTCCCGGAGTTTTTAGGGTAAGAATATTTTGGCAAGTATTTTAGTGATTTTTTTGGGGTATTCAAAACAATACAGATATCATCAAACATCTAGCGTCGGTGACATGTTAGACCAGTTGGGCTGGGAATCGCTAGAGAGCAGAAGGAGGGCTATGAGGCTATGTATGATGTTCAAATCCATCACGATCTTGTTGCTCCAGATGGGTTGGATAGAATGGAACCAATGCAATGGAAGAGCAGGCACTGTAATTCTTTGAGTTACAAAGTCCCAAGATCAAAAACGAACTTCCATGTCTACTTTCCTTTACTTATTGATTTGTTATTAATTAAGTTTTAACTGTTATTTTTGTAAATGTATAATTTTAACGCTTGCGAAAATCTTCAGAAGTGAACGGGAGGCAAGTTAATGGAAGAAGGAAGAAGATATGAAGATTATTGGTCAGTAGATTGTTTCCATGCGTAGTGCCCGCGTGGCTACGAATGTAATACAACCAAACTAGATATATAATTTAATCGCTTCTGAGTACTGTTAAGGTTCGAAAATTCAGCATGGGATTTTTTGGGGGTTTAAGTCTGGTTCGGGGATTTTATTGGGTTTCGCTGGAAGCAAAGATTTTTTGGGGCATTGATTTTTACCCCCATTCGCGCATGCCCGTCACTTCAAATTCGGTTCGTTAGATTTTTATAACCATATAACATGTTTTTCAAACTAAAACGTTTTGTCGTTTTTCTTAAAATTATAACCATATAGACCAATATCACGCTAGCATGGCACAAAATATATTTGGTTTATTGGGGAAAAGAGCCCAGCATCAATTTCAGCATATTGATATTAGTAAAACTACAAAGTTTTGTAAAGATTGCTAGAAAACTGACGAAGATATGAAATTTTGAAACTGAGCATTTTTACAAAGAAATGTATGGCGGACGGGCATAGATTGCCCGTCCAGCCTCGTTTATCGTGTTTTTCCCATACATTTCTTTGTAAAAATTAGGCCAGAATACTAAGTTTCAAAAGTTCATATCTCCGTCAGTATACGAGCAATCTTTACGAAACTTTACAGTTTTACTAATATTGATGTGCTGATTTTGATACTGGACTCTTTCCCCCATTAAATTAAATATATTTTCATGCCATGCTAGCGTGATATTGGTGTATATATAGATATATATATATATATACAGTATATATATATACCTTTTGTATTTCCATCAAAAAGATGATTCACGATGTATGTATACAAAAGGAAGATATATATTTCTCAAATAGCTATGTTATTGTAAATCAGAATTGTCTATTCGTTTGTACACAATTTAGTTAAATTTTCGAAATATTTACAAGATGTCTAAAAATGATTTTAGGGGTTTTTGTATCTTGTATCGGCTGAGATTGTCAGCCTCAACAACAATTTCCGGTACGTAAGTCATTTCATTCGTGCACAATTCCCACGAAAAAAGAGTAGTTTCTTAACCTTTTGAGCTTACTTTCAAAGCTTGGAAGTTTAATTTGCAATCAATTTTTACATTTCACGCATGGTTTACCTGTCAAAAGATTGTTATTCACTGGTTAAAAATAAAACTTATTTTGAAAACCATTTTGGAAACCATTGAAGTGTTTCATTAAAAAATTACGGCTCGTGTAACTTTGAGAACTTTCAAAACATCACTCGTGCCCATAAATCACGAAATTCACAAGCGGTTCATGCGATTTCCTATAGGTATCGTATTGTCTGTCTGTATCAAGTGTATATATCGTCCGCCATTGACGACTTAAAATTAGTTCAAAATTATTCAAAATCGAACAGGCACGGCGCTAAACGTTTTATACATGAACACATTTTTCGGCTTGGTGCCACGATTACCTGTGCCGAGACTACCTCTCGGAGGTAATCTTAGCACCCCTAAACTTTTAGGCACCAGTGCCACATTGTGTTTGGGTCCGAGACATTTACACGTAACAGTTCCGAGTGCCGTACCGTGCCGAATTTTTAGCACGTGTTAAGGGCTTGAACAGCTTCCAGTCAGCAATACTACAAAAACCACCGATTTGTGGAATAAACCTGAATTCACCTCAATGCCCCACGATCGCGCCTTTTGTTGACAGATTTCGTTGAATCATGGTTGAATCGTTATGGTAGTTCCTATGGGATCGTGTTCAAATGGCTTGCCGGGATTTGCATATTTTGTATTTCAATTCAAGCTTCACTCCTTCTGCCTAATAAAATTATGCGATCTGCCGCTATATAATGCAGTTTTTATCTGTAAACTGCAACAGTTTTCTTTTAATTATTTTCAGTAGCTATAACGGCCTACAGTTGTGTTATTTAAAAATAAGCTTACAACAGATAGTTATTGACAAGCAAAGCAGTGAAATAAAATCTTACCAAGTCGTCCCCAATACTTTTCAGTGATGTAGTCCTCGCATAAAGCGTTCTCGAATGACAGGTAGAATTTATACTTGTTAAGGCAATCGCTTGGTGTATTTGGACATCCTCGATTCTCACCAAACATTCCAGAACAACCTCCAAACACATCAACTTCAATGTATTTTTTGAGCTGGTGGACAAAATCCATACGAGGTTGAGCGTCACAATTGCCAACCATCCACGCTACAAGCCCAGATTTTCCTTGGGTATAGTCTTTGTTTCTCGTTTTATTCATCCTTTCCTCTTTACTGAGTTCTTCGTAACTTCCATACGGCAACCAGAAATCTGAATCACTTCTGTAAGTCCATGTTGAGTTAAAAAGTCCGTTAAACGGCGCAGGGTTCGGAGTTGCGTTTGGACTTTCCCACAAGGCATACACCCAGCGCTGTGAAGTAGGTCTGGTTGCCAATAACGTTCTTAAATGCTCTACACTCGGCATGTCTCTGGCGTGAAATACAACTAAGTCGCTTTCCGTAAACCGCTGTTTGTCGTAGGTCAGTTCGAAATCACCTGAAAGGCATTTCTTTGCGCTAACCAAAAACTTGTTTTCCATTCCGCAACTTTCGCGATCTGAAACCCATTTAACGCTCCCGAAAAACACAGTGTAGACCAGCATAAGCGTTCTTGACCTTTCTGATTGAGTTGTTGTTTTAATATTTACGTTTTCCAACGGTATCGACAGCTGTATCGAGTTGTATTTCAGCGTCTGTGAATCATTGTTTTCAGTTGACCATGTATTTCTCGGCCTAAGCTTACCTCTTTCAATATCATAAAAACTCATAACGGCAAGGCAGATGATAGCGATTCCACAGGCGAAAAACAAAAGATATTTTGGCAGACTCGCCATTTTAAAACACGCCCGGGAAAGCGTAAAGAAAAAGAAAATGGCGACTAAGGAGCACGCTTTTGCATGCTAAATGAAGGCATGATTCTGACGCAACAAAGCGTGAAACAAAGAAGGTGAGAAACCCACCCGCCAGTTCAAAACTATGGCGCGGTTTCCCTATCAAAAAAGATATTTGGTGTGCAATGGCAATTATCGCGTTTTAACTTTGAATTTTTTCTCAATAAAATGACATTATTGGATCTCTTTATGTGGTAATTATTCAAATGTTGCACACCTAATTTTACCTTGCACATCCAATATCATGTTGCACACCCAATATCATGTTGCACACCTAATGTCGAGTTGAACACCTAATCTAACGTTATCTTGCACACCTAATGTATTCTTGCACACCTAATGTCGAGTTGCACACCTAAAGTCGACTTGCACACCTAATGGCGACTTGCACACCTAATGACGACTCAACTTCCTGAGTGTGAAGTTAAATACCGAACCGCTGACCATCGAAACGAACGTTTTATGGGGCCTTACATGGAGTACTAACCTGGAGCAGATGGAAAACATGGCGGCGTCGGGAACGAGAATGAAAATCGGTTTGATCGAGCTCTCAACCTTATCAATCAAGCTGTTGGCATGTTGCCAACGGGAAGGAAGCTCTTACAGCGAAATTCAGCATCTGCCCTCAGGAAACATTTCGAGTTGTGCAGGTTTTGTAAGAAGCCCGACAGAACTCTCCAGGCTTTTTCCTGGTTTCATGAGACCATCTTGCTCGCAATTGTGCCGTCAAAATCCGTGGAAACCAAAGGCAAACGGGAATGTCGTATCAACGTTTTAAGCCGAAAGACTCGTAGACGCACACGTTTGTTTGTTTATCTGAAAAAGATGGCAGTTATGTGCCACAGCAAGACAACAAAAGAGTATTAAAAGAGGCTGGCTTTGAATTGGTGAGAAAAAGAACGTTTTCAGCAACAAAAATGGTTCATTTCAGTACGTGAGAAGTACACTGGAAAATCACTTCACTGAAAAATTACTCTACGTTTGGGCTAATAGGCTTGTGTGGGTCCACTGCATCGCACGTCAAATTCCTCTTTTACCAGCTTCTGTTGCAGCCAATCACATGAAAAATTGTCACCTTCAAATTGATACTCGCAAGGAACCTCGAGACCAAAGCCACCACCTCTGTTAACTCGTTTCCCCTTGATTATGACTTTTCCGCAGTTCGTAGGCCTCTTGAGAAACTTGCTTAACCATTTGGCCATAAGGTTTGGGACATGACCAATAACTTGCAGTGTTTCCTCTTGACCAGATTTTTCTCCTACGATTGCTACAGCATTTCAATCCTCGATATTGTTCGGCTCGCGCATGAGTCGATAAATATCTCCATATGTTGGCTCCCACTCAGTCATGTGGTTAACACTCGTTAACATCTCTCAAACTGACCTTGGACACCTTACGAGGTTTTACACAACGTAGTATTTTTAATGTTATACCGTAGTACTGACGTACACGAGAACAGAACCCCATTTTATTGGGCAGAGAACTGAGAGAACGGAGATTCGGTTAATGCGGGTGTCACACAGTCGCGATTTTGCTTCACGATTACCTGACGATGCGAAAAGTGACAAAAATCATGAGTCCCTCGCGAGAGGTCTTAGAGCACTTGACGGGCTCTGATATAGGACTTAAGTGGTCTTCAGTGTGTCTTGAAGGACGTGATAAGTCGGCAAACTCTCACGAACATTTTGACCATGCTCAAAACAATCGTGAGAGTCAGCCGATCTATCTTCGTCGGGTAGCGGACGCCAAACCGTCGTCAACTGCTCTTAAATGCTCTTGACGGTCGGGAGCCGCTCGTGAGCCGCTCTAATTGATCGCCAGTCCCACTGATAGGTCGCCAACAGATCGCGAGTAGGACGCGAATGAACGTGGATTGCTCTGTTACGGCACGTCTGTTGATCGTGTATAGCTCGTTTGTAACTCGTGTATAGCTATTGACAAACGTGAGTTGGACTTCACCTTGTGCTATTTTTTTATTTTGACGCCACATTTCCTACGTTCTTTTCGCGATATTTTACAAATTTAGATCGTGAAGGTCGTGAGCTGATCGTGAGTTTAGGTCTCGACTGTGTGACACCGCCTTAAGCAAAGCTAAATTTAGAACACCTCTATTAAGCGGTCAACCTCTATTAAGCGGTCAGTTGGGTCAGTTGGCTATTCTCCGAGGGTGACCGCTTAATAGAGGTTTGACTGTATTCCTGCTTTATTGTTCAGTACCGAGAATACTATGGCCACCACCCAGATAAACCGGGAGGAGAGTTTTACCCCTGTTTCAAGCCACGTTCAACCCAAACTGGTACCAAGAGAGAAACAACGGGAAAAAAAAGAAGAGAGAAACAAAACAAAAATCATACAAAAGACCCCTGGTCATCACTGATAAACAGCGCTCAGTTATAGGCGCTCAGAAATATTACAATCATGCAGAATCCCAAGGGGCTACTGTGCACGAGAAACATAACTAATCCGAGGTGCTATGAAAATTAAAATTTAGCAAACAACACCTCTTCGTCAATTAAGTCGAAGCCCGTTCATAAACTACAAAGTTCAAACCGTCCCTGTCTGGCAAAAATGAGCACTTCGTAACTCTTGAAATCTTGAAACGGGCCGCGTGAGAATAAAAACGAATTAAAGGGACTGTGTCACGGCAGTTCCTGATTAGTCGCCATAAAAACTTGACGTTAGCTTGGAAATTATCATGTGAATGACAAGATCACAACTTCAAAACAAAGAAATATGCCTCTCGAACTTTGTCATTCAAATTTACAAAACAGCAAAGATAATCTTTGAAATCTGTTAGGCGAACCGGTTAGGCCCGGTTCAAACGTCGAACTTCACATGTGCCGAACCTAATGCAAATGAGAAAAATCTATTGTTCTTGCTCATTACTCATGCGCGTGGCGGCATGAGGTAAGGTTTCGGCTCCGTTTTTCTTGTTATTTTTATTACTCATGCGCGAAGCGGCATGAGGTAAGGTTTCGGCTCCGTTTTTCTTGTTATTTTTATAATTTTTTATTTTTTGTGTCACGATTTTGCATGCAAATTTATGCACGCATATTTTAAATTGTACACTTCCGGTTCATAGCTTTGCCACTACACTTCCTGTTTAGTGACTTCCGGCTACTCTCACTTCCAGTAAAAGAGCGTTACTCAAGTGTCACGACAGCGTCTCCTACAACCCTACTTACATTAGCAATGTTCATGTTTGGTATATATAAGATTAAAATCCAAGATGGCGGCCAAATTGTCGGCCATTTTGGATGGAATTTTTGCCCATTTGCTGCAACTCGTTCCATGCCTCGCGTAGTCACGAGTTAAAAAGGAAACATCCTCGGTGAGAAAATTGAAGTTATCAACTGCCTGCTCGTTGTCTGCACCCGCAAATAAAGATTCAAAATTGTTTTCCGAAAGCTCAATTGCAGTACCGCCACTAAAACGGCTTTGAGTAATATGCACATTGACTGAGTGGGAGGGTGCGCTCGGTCCGTACGCCATGACCTCGAGCCAAATATCTTCCCATCCGGCCCGACCTAACTCAGTCAATAAGTATTTTATAATATGACTAGAAAGTACAAGAATAGTCGTGCAGTGCGAGGTCGCTTGAACTCGAGCGGGGCCGGATGGCTCACGTCAACCCGTCCGGCCCCGCTCACGTCACCTTGCGATTCTATTTTCTGTAGGATTGCGTCAGCGGGGCCGTACGGTCATATTATAATAAACATTTCGTACTCCGAATCACTCGACATTGCTAGGCCGTTTCTAGCATTGGCCGTTTTTATGCTAGAGACGTTAAAGTCGTCTAGACGCAATTAACGTCTCAGACGTTTAATGAGTCTAGTATAAAAACGGGACGCATTAAAGTAGATGGCCACAGAGAAATAATAAAAATAGGCAGTCTGTGACTGCATGTAGCTAACTGCGCCTGTTATTACTTAGATTATTGTAGGATTTCCTGGCCCGCTAGCACCCCCCACCCCCCCCCCCCCCCCATGCCCCCCGGATTTCCAAGCCGAGTGACCCCCTCTCCTGCCGGATTTGCAATAAATTTTTGGAAGCCCTAAATTTCCAGGTAATGAAAAAAAAAATACATGTTATCGCATTTAGGAGATTCTGTTTTTATAATTTTCAAAACCGTGGTGACGAGTGCTATAAATTGGTGAAACATTTTAAAAATATTGCGTGACGCATCATGACCCCCCCCCCCCCACCTCCCCGTGATTGCAAGACTAAATCGAAGCTAAATATTTCTAGTTCCTAATAAGTGCTTTGATTTTGCCATGTATTAGTTTTTATCGGCTTCATAGTTTTTTCAAAGTGTTGTCGCAAATACACAAAAACCATGAATGAAAATGTCTTTCCGTTGAATAAAAGAGTTAAACGCTTATCAGAATTTAGTGATTTTCTGCTTCCGGAAGGTTTAGCGATTTGTTTATCCTAATTGCAGCGCTAGCGCCGGTCTGAGAATATTATATTATAAACATCACAAAATAATATTTAAATTCAGCAACCTACTTTATTATATCTCTTCACCCTGGGCTTGTCACCTTGCCGCGGTGGTGAAGCTTGTGTGTCTCAGTGACCTCTAGAGCTATGCCGGTGGGGACCTAGTCCCTGGTGGGTTCAACCGTACCGGATTGGTCGAGGGATAGAGGCCAGACAAAGGACAGCCCCTGGCCCTCCAGGTTGGGGGTTGGGCGTCAGGCTAATCACCTGATCCCGTAAAAAATCGCTGATTACAGAAACCTGTTCAGGCCCTGTGCGCCTCATTGGCGCAATAGGCCTAGATGATGATGACTTTATTATATCTAGTGTTTTCTAAAATTTCCGACTTTTCATGTGTATATAGAATGCCATTCTTATCCGTAAAGATGATTCGCATAATGTTTTCGTGAATCACTAAAGCAAACTTTATTTCAGAAAGCGCTATTTAATTAAATTATATTTACTAGCGCGCCTCTACCGTGATTATAATTGGCTTCATGAAGAAAACATTCGAAGAAGTTTGATCGAAATTTGCACAAGAAACGAATTCTCTCAGTTGAAAGTTTTATTCAGCTATCTACTAGTTTAGTCACAAGAGCAAAACGCGTCAAATTATGAAACTGTCGGCCACGCAAATTTGTTCAGCATCTGGCGAATTTCTCGCTCGACCGATTGTGGTCAAATTTTCTAAATATTTGTCAAAAGCCACTTTGACAAAGAAACGGATGTTTCTTACAAAGTAAATGGACATTAAAAAAGGTGACTTTCTTTACCGTAGTTTTCCAGGAATGCTTGAAAATTCTTAATTCGAAGTCTGCCGCTTCGAGTATTCTTGGTTTTCACATGACGTCATAAAAATTAAAAAATCTAAAGTATACGTCCTACGAAGCTGTTTCTAACATGGTATGTAGATACAAGTGTAATAATCTTTCACAAAAAGTTTCAGGTTTTAATGATGTTTTGCTTCCGATTTACAAAGGTTTTAAATGTGTCACGCAATGCGTCACGCTATTCCAGATAAGCTGCGAAAATAAACAAAATTGAATCAGCTGAAAGTTATTGTTTGCATTATAAGTGCTTATAAGCCGAGTTAATTGAGCTTATAGCAAACACAATATTTTTGGATGTGATTTTTGGTGTAATTAAGACTTTGAATTTTTGGCCGCCATCTTTGTGCCCCTGAGTGGGGCACAAAGATGGCCGCTCCATACATTTCTTACTAAAAATATCTAATACTCGTTCGCCTATAACTCTTGAACGAAATGCTTTTGCGCTTCAAAATTTGGCCAAGATGTGTAGTTTTAAACTCTCTACAATTCCATAAACATTTTGGATTCGAATTCTATTTTTTAATGCTTCTGAATTTTGATATGACGTAAGTGAAAGCCAAGAATAAAATGTCCTCACTTGTGACAAATTTCATCGCTTTCAGCTGTCAAACCACCACTACAAGGGCATAAAAATCTTCTAAAGGTTTTTTTCTTTCCATTTCGAAGTCTTAAAAGGTGTGCTTTCATTCCGGTTATGCAAAATGGACGTCTACAAAATGGAAGCGTGGAGTTCATGGGCGGCCATATTTGTTATAGAAATCTGATAGCCTTCTCTGAGGCCCCGTCCACACGTTACCGGATATTTTTGAATCCGCAAATTTTTCTTTCCGGATTCAAAAAAATCCCCGTCCACACGTAGCGTATTCAAATCGAATTCACCCGTCCACACGCATCCGATGGTATCCGGATTTACTCTAGTGTCCAGGGCCCCTCTGCAATACAATGTCTTCAGAGCATGCGCGAGCATGCGCCATAGAGCGCGCGTTGAGGCGGGAAATCGCTTCGTGCTTTTCAGTGCATTTCCACTTAAAAATCAACTTTAAAATGTCGAAATCGAAACAAAATCCGAAGAAAGCCGACAAGAAAGCTGTTGATTCCTTTGTTTGGACCGATGATGAAGTTGAATTGCTGCTCAAGGTCACAATGGAGTACAAAACTTCAAGAGCAATCGAGAATGTCGACTGGGAGTCTTGTCAAAGCAAGTATGGCGACATATTCCAACTCTTTATCGATCAATATCCTACACCGGAGAACGCAGTGGCCATTGAATAGGATTTTCCACATAAAAAGGAACAAATTGTCCAGTCGAGTTTGACATCCAAGCTCAAAATGATTCGCAAAAAGTTCAGGCAAGCGGTAGACTCTGGACGGAAAAGCGGACATGGCCGCGTTGTGCTGCTCTATTTTGAGTTATGCGAAGAGATATGGGGCGGTTCTCCTGCAACAACAACGATAGCAGACGGGATAGAGACAACTGATGTGGACTTGGAAAACTGTGATAGTCCCAACAGTCCAGTGTCGACACAAACAGCCATATCTGACAGCCCTGAATTAGAGAGTGTGGATAGTCCTGAAAGTGATGCTGGCATAACAGATAAGTATTCGACCCCAGGCCCTTCATCTTCCAATGGGACAGTAAAGGAAAGGAGAGATCTCCTCAATGCTAGATTAACAGGTCACAAGAGGGAGAAACTGAAAAGGAAACTACCTGTGGACACTCAACTTTTGAGTGTTTCTCAAGAAGAGCTTGAGATCAAAAAACAACTGCTAGAAAAAATGGAAAATATAGATAAGGCCTACTCCAATCACATGGACAAACTAACCTCCAACATGGAGAAACTAACCGAGTCAATATCAGATGGGTTTGCACTGATGCGACAGATCATGTGTCCTGTGCCAGACATGGTGCAGTCACGTTACATGGTACCACAACCACAGGCAAACTACATGGTTCCACATACAGCACCTGCAAATACTCCACCAACTGGTGGTACTGTAAATAATGGACATTTTTCATTTACACAGTCGTTGTACTCAAATGACAAATACTAACATTTTTTAATCTGAGGCAATGCCATGGATAATGTAACACTAAAGCCAATGTTGCATGATTGTAGTGAGCGATTGCATAATTGTGATTACAGTGTAGTTTGTTTTGTCATTTCTTCTTAAGAGTACAGTTGTGCTGGTTACCTCTCAAATCCAAACAGGATAGTAAAATAAAACAGTTTTTTCACACTTCAAAAAATATGTTTCTGATCATCGGGCTATGGCTCTTCCTGAGTGTAGCTTCTTCTCTGTCTTCGAGGAAAGCCAGGATCATGTCATGCCGGCCATATCAACATTTATTTATTTATTTTTTTTTCAAGTGGCCCCCCTTTTTCCCTCATTTTTTTTCGGTAGCCCCCCCTTTGAGGCCAATATTTTTTGGGTGACCCCCCCCCTAAATTCCACCAGCCCCCCCTACCTCTTAAAAAATGAACGGTCCCTGATTGGATAAAATATTACTCATAAATTGCTTTCACAACAGTGATGCAAAGTTTAAACATGTCATGTAACTCTAAGCAATGCTTTGGAACATTAATTGTAACCCATGTAAGAACCATATTTGGAGAACAGTCTACCATTTTTTTCGTAGAACATGCATGCTGATGTAGCAGATCAATGGCAATGTTTTCCAAATATGGTACCTATTTGGGTCATGAACAGTTCACAGCAAAGCGCTTAATAAGTAACCTATGTTTGTTACATATTTCAACTGTTTCTGGTGACACAGGTGCATTAATCAATCTAGGGGTCAAAATAGTTGGTGAGAACTCTTCTAACTTTCTTCCCTTCAGCTTCATTACAGCTTGTTCTGTAGTTGAAGGAATCCACTACAGGCTGGAAGTGTCTGTCATAGTTAACGGCTGAAGAAACTTTGTCATCTCCTATTGTCTCATTGTGAAGTTCACAAAAGTTGTGTAGTACAAAACACGCATATATTACACTTGCAATGTCATTAATGTTGATGTCCATCGCTCTTTTCAATGCACCAAACCTTGCTTTTAGTCTGCCAAATGCACACTCGATCACCATCCGTGACTGGCAAAGAGTCAACCCAAAATACTGCTCATGGACTGTAGCTCCTCCATTTGCATACTCCTTCATGAGATAGGGCATAAGGGGATATGCTGGGTCTCCGAGGAGAAATACTCCAACAGGATCCTCATCAGGTAGGATGTGTCGACTGCAGGGTGGTATTTTTCCACTCTTTAGGAACTCGTTCAATTTTGAGTTGGAAAATACTCTTGCGTCATGCACACTTCCTGGCCACTTAACCACCACGTCCATAAAACAATATTTATAATCGCAAGTGGCCTGAACATTCAAAGTATGCCGTCCTTTTCTGTTAACATAATCTGTGGAATTCAATCTTGGCTGTTTAATTTCAATGTGAGTTCCATCAATTGCTCCAAGGCATTGAGGGAAACCATGTGATCGATTAAAATTTCTTACATGATCCTTGACCTCTTCTTCTGTGAAAGGCAGCTTGATGTATCTGGTTCCTAGTTGTAAGGTGATAGCTTTGCATACTTTCCGGATTATTTTAGACACAACTTGACGGGATAGCCCGAAAGCGTTTGCCGTTTTTCGCAAGCGACCCTCGTCACTTAAGTAATAAAGGGTGACTGCGACCTGTTTGACGACATCAACTGGAGCCCGCATTACTGTAGTCGTGCCCTCGATGTATGGCCTCAGCTGGTCAGCTAGTTTGTACAGTGAACTACGGCTCATGCGGAAATTTTCGCGCCACTCTTCTGTGATTACAATCTCACCAACAAAATTGTCCCACCACGCACTGGTTCGTCCTGGTCGAACCCAGAATCGTCGGGGACGGGGTTGCCTTCCCAGTCGTTTCAACTGTCTTTGGCGTCCGATTCGTCCATTAGACAACGAGAGAAGCTTGAAAATGTTGGCTCTCTCTTTCACATGGTTTAAGTGTACAGTTAACATAGCAAAATTTACCTGTACACAGGCTATAAGACTTGAAATAAGTCCAAGAAGAAGACAAACTAGATTTACACGTTGTGCCGCCATATTGGTTTATTGCGCGGTAAGAGTCTGGGGACGATTTTGCACGTCATCGGATTCGAAAATATTCGGATTCCACCGTCCACACGTTATCGGATTCGTTGCGAATTTATTTTTTTCCGCTTTGGAGAGCGGATTCAAAAATATCCGAATTCGCTGCCGAATTCGCCGGATGCGTGTGGACGGAAGCCGTATCCGGAAAGAAAAATTTGCGGATTTAAAAATATCCGGATACGTGTGGACGGGGCCTGAGTGAACATTCGATTCGGGCCTCGACAAACGTTGAACAACCGACGAGGTTGCGAAGCTATCCTTGACAAACGTTGAACAACCGACGAGGAGCCCGACGAGGAAGGAGTTAAGATCGGGGAATATCGGGTCAACATCGGCAGAGTTCGTTATATCGGGTCAAAATCGGGAGAGTCCGTTAAAATCGACTCTATCCATCAAACCGATAGCATAGTAGCTACTTGCGCAAGCGCAGTAGCTACAAAAACACAAGATTATTCTAAAAACAAACTATTCTCGGAAGTGACTGGACACGATTAAAGTCGTCCCCAAATAAATTTTAAGAGCACGAATATACAAATAGGGCTAAATTCGTCGTCGTTAAGGCCGTCCCGTTTTTATACTTGACGTATTTAACGTCTGAGACGTTAAAGTCGTCTGTTAAGTGCGTCTGAACGACGCACTTAAAAGAGGGTGTTTCTTGGTGTTGCGGAAGCCATTGTTGGTTAGCTTTTGTGTTGTGGTGTGGGTATTGTTCAGTGTCTTTTGAATCTTTTGTTTTACGTCATTTGGTGATCACACCATCCGCAACACCATGAAACTACCTTAAAAGAAGACGTTAAAGTCGTCAGACCTTAAATCCGTCTGGCTTATTTTCCGTTTTTATACTAGACGTTAAAGTCGTCTCGAGACGACTTTAACGTCTTAGACGATATTAACGTCTGTAGCATAAAAACGGCCATTCACTACGAACAACTAATTCGAAATGCGACTTGGAAAAATTAACATAATTAAAAAGCCGAGAACCTTGTTAATACCACCAGTGCCAGCATGAAATGTTGAAAACAAAAGAAAGGTGAACAGTAGAGGCATTTTTCTTCAGTGTATTTTTCCCATCACGTCTCACGCTTCCCTCGGCCGCGCTTCTCTCGTTAATTGAGACGACTGGGGACGAGTCAGCTTTAACCTTGTTTAAAATATTTAAATAGGACCCAAAAATTCGCCAAAATATTTATTCAACTAAAGTGACAAAATAATGGCTAAAAAAGTAAAATTTCCACAGGAATGGAAACTTTGATTTCTTGAGTGAAATTTGATGAACTGTAATCCACTTCAATCCTTGCAATCCTGCACTTTATCTCCAAACTACTGCTTTTGTTTTGCTCTAAAGAATCTTTTTATCCGATTAAGTTGCATATTTGGTGGCATTCCGCGATATAACATGGAAATAAGGTAAGCGAAATTTTGTTGTTTTGGCGGGACAGTCCCGGGGGAGGGGTACTCAACAAAGTTTTGTACAGGGATGCTCCGCCCCTAGGTCCAAACCCTCACCCTTTCATATACTGTTTTTGACAGAAAAGGCACCCCTTTCATATACCTTTCACTGAAAATGGTACCCCTTTCATATTGCCTTTAAATGGTGTGTTTTCCCTACCTTTTTATACTTCAACCTGTGTTTTCCCTACCCTTTCCTATACTTCGTGAAATCCCTACCCTTTCATATACTTCAACTCGTGAAATCCCTACCCTTTCATATACCTCCAGTTGAAAAGGTACCCCTTTCGGGCGGAGCATCCCCGTATAGCCCACTATAGGGAGTACCCCTCGGGGAGACAGTGTCCCTCTAAGCTTCGCTGTTATTTGAAGTAAGGATGGCTTTGTATTCCTTTGGCCCGTTTCCGAGCTTCGCACATATTCAGCATGTTCTTTCCACTTGTGTGCAATCCAAGCTTTTCATCCTAGAGCACCACAACAAAACCATTGTTGGATTCACTTGGCAACTAATGTCACATTCATAGTGGTAGTGCTCAATGTTCAGATCTTCCAGTGATGATCAAACAATCAATTCTTGACGGGTTTCACAAATTTGGCTTGCACAAATATTCTTGGAACATCAACTCCTTCTTTTTTATTCACAGTTCTCCTGAAAGCGTATTCATTGTCCATTGTTTGAAATCCAGCTCGATGGAATAATGTCTCAACAAGATCTGCACATTCAAGTAAAAAATAAACTAAATTATAACTAACCCCGTTCACACCAACGCTTAAACATGTTTAAATGTTGTTTAGTTTAAAACAGGTGTAGTAAAATAGCTCCTAACCTCCCATTATATTTGGAATAAAATGTTAACTAAAATAAAGGTTATTAACTTTATTACCATTCCAGGTAGTTTGAGTTATATACATTTAAAAACGTCCAAGATAGAGGCTAAAAACGTAGTTGGTTTAAACAGGTTTAACCGTTGGTGTGAATGAGGCTTTAGGCTGATAAAAACATAACATCAGACAGCGGTCTTTTCTTTAACTCATCCACAGGCTATCAAAAGGTACGATTCATGGTGGCATTGTTCCAGTTAGCCTGTGAGCAAGCTCTTGGGCTGAGGGGTTAGGGGAGGGGGTAAGGAGCTCCTTCTGCAGGGGCGGATCCAGGAATTTCTGAAAGGGGGGGGGGGGGTCCCGGTTGCATGTTTATACCCTCTAAAACGCCATTTCCGGCATTCCTGAGAGTCGAAAAGCGTTTGTTAAGTCAAAACCTTGACAATCAGTTAATTGGTGGAAGTGAAACAACTACGTATAAAACAATTTTATTCTATTATTTTTATGAACCACATGGGAGACACAGGTCTGATTGGGGGGGGGGGTCTGGACCCCCCAACCCTCCCCCTGGATCTGCCACTGTTCTGCCCTTCCCCTTCCCCCTCCCGCTCCCCCTCTCCCAACCCATGCCCCCCAGCTCGAGAGTTTGCTCACAGGCTATGTTCCAGTCATTCAAATAATGGGATAAATAGTAATTATTGCAAGTGCTGATAAAGGGGGGGGGGGGGGGGGGGGAAGTGCAACAAAGTGAGGCAAAAGAACCCTGTTTGCCCCTCACTTTTCTTTGTAGCCCCATGTTCACAATAATGCTGAATACAGTTGACCTGCTTTTGTTAACCCTTTAACTCACAAGAGTGACAAATATCAAAATTCAAGAAAAATTCCAAACTTCATTTTATAAATTATTGGAAAACAAATGGTACCATGCAAAAGTACTGCCGAAGAGTTTTCATTTAAATGATCACACCATAGGATTTCATCAATGGACTTAAAAGTTAGAACAAATGGTACCATGCAAAAGTACTGCCGAAGAGGTTTCATTTGAATGGTCACACCATAGGTTTTCATCCACAGACTCAAAAGTTAGAACAAATGGTACCATGCAAAAGTACTGCTGAAGAGGTTTCATTTGAATGGTCACACCATAGGATTTTGTCCACAGACTTAAAAGTTAGAACAAATGGTACTATGCAAAAGTACTGCTGAAGAGGTTTCATTTGAATGGTCACACCATAGGATTTCATCAACAGACTCAAAAGTTAGAACAAATGGTACCATGCAAAAGTACTGCTGAAGAGGTTTCATTTGAATGGTCACACCATAGGATTTCGTCCACAGACTCATACATTAGAACTACACTACATGTTTCCACAATTGAGTCTGGGAGTGGAAGGGTTGGCCATTTCATTCTCAAACTCATTAATAATTCATGACGTTATAAACCAACCAGAGCGAACCATTCAGGTCAGGTGGATGAGTTTGAAACTCAATGAAACACCAGTTGAAAATCACTAGTGTTTCATCATGTTTTCATCACTAGTGATAAAATTGTTCTTAATCTGCATATTCATAGATTACTCAAATGCAGCTTAACATGAATCATTAATTTTTAATAAACAATGGCCAGGAAAAACATTTCAAATTACAAACTGACCCTGAGCTGAGGTCATTTGAAATTAAAGTTTACAGTACATTTCTTAAAGTCACCGAAACAGACTGGCATAGTATCCATATCCACATTCAGAGAAACTTTTTAGCTTGCTGTAGAGGCACACGTTACGCGCAGACAGTGCACAGTTTTTTGCTTGATTTTGGCAACCTGGCACATATCGGGCAACAAAAGGTTAAGCGTATTAATACCTACAGGTGATTTGGTACACTTCTCTCAACGCATAGTTCCTCTTCCTGGATAGTTCTTGGGGAGCGAAATCTTCGGCCATGGCAAGAGCGATATGTAAATCACTACTTGTCGACAATACTCTTGGAATGCAAATTTGGCGCAACGCGAAACTATTTGATAGTTAAAAAGAAAAGCTTACAAATACAATGAATGCCGACTGAATACAACAGATCATACATTCAATGGAATTTTAAAGAAAAATAAAAAATGTAACACTGCATACTGATTTAGTACTGTTTCATTAGAGAAGTCATTTCAAAAATTTGTGCGTCGGGTTTCACCATAGGTTCCAAACACTTCGAAACAATAAAAGCACTCGGCCTTCGGCCTCGTGCTTTCATACATTTCTCGGTGTTTGGAACCTATGATGAAACCCTCGCACTCATTTTTGAAATATTACTTTCTAAGGGTGACAGGCACTTTAAGGTGGCTCGACTGGGTTTTTGAGTGACAATACCGTTTAACTTTGAGAAACTTGTGACCAACCACAAACGTTCCAACGGAAAATCGATTGCCACAGCTGTACTAGAGAAAGATTAAAGTTTCAGATGAGGTAAGTTTTATGGAATTCGGAGTTGCCATAGCAACGTTATGACGTCATTCCACGTTTTACATAATACAGAATTACTTGTCATCAAGAGATAATTTTGGAAAATGCTCTCTGGATCTTCGACATGACGTACTTGTCCTAAGGTCTACAAAATTTTACAAATTTCTATGGAAGCGTTTTCGAGAAAATTTCGAGTGAAGTTTTAAGGTGTTAAAATACAACAAAAACAAAACAATTTTGAAATGTTGTATGTCTACAAGGCTTGATGAAATAATATTTTGGTCTTAAATGTATTTTATACCATCCAAATACCTTGAGTGAAAATCTCTGCGAAATCGTCCATTTGAATTTTATAAACGTTGGCTTGGATATGAACTGGTCTGGAGTATTATTTCGCGTTTTTATCAAAAATTGACCCTACACTTAATAAAATGGTCACGAATTTAAAAGTGATAGATGAATTTTGTTAAAACTTAGTTCTCATAAAGATTAATTAATATTCAATACAACTGCCAAGTTTCAAATTCATTGAAACGTTCTTAGGCTGTCAATTTTCAGCCTCAAAGTAGGAAAATATTGAGCTGATTTTCATGCAAGTGGTTTGTTGCTCTCATTATGCGTCTCCATTGTCTCAAATCGCCATGCAATTGTAAATTTCAGTACATAATGAATTCAAAAACACTTCATCACTTTGTTTTAAGTGTTACATGAATTCATGATGTACTGAAAGCTACAAGTCCACGGCGATTTGATACAATGGAGATGCATAAAAAAAAAACAATCCACAAGCACGAAAATCAGCTCAATATTTTCCTGAGTTGGCGCTAAAAATTGACAGCCTTAGAATGTTTCAATGAATTTGAAACTTGGAGATTGTATTAAACATTCATTAACCTACATGAGAACTAACTTTAAAAAAAAATTCATCAATCGCTTTTTAATTCGTGACAAGTTTAATAAGTCTAGGGTTAATTTTTTATATAAAAGTGAAATAACACTCCAGGCCAGTTCATATTCAAGCCAATATTTCTGAAATTAAAACAGAGCGATTTCCTTGAGATTTTCACCTAAGGTATTTGGATGGTATAAAATTGTTCCGATGCATTTCGCTTTCCCCACATAAGAATGTTTAGATTTTTGTACTGAGAATACGTCAACCTATGGACAACATGGTTTTGAAATAAAATTTACTGAAACTTTATTTTAAAGCGATGTTTCTTTTGTGTTACAAGATTTCATCCAATCGTGTGACTCCAAAACAATGGCCAAGAAAGGCTTCTAATTTTCCATGTTCTCCACACAGAATTTTTGTTGCATTAAAAATCACAACAGTTTTCACTAAAAGGGAATCGATTAGTAAACTAGAGATAAATAAATGCACTGCCTGATGAAGTTATGGTAGATTTTCATGTTTTAGCCAATGAGGTGGACGGCTTCAAAAATAGCACAATTCACTCCTTTCTGCATTCCGTGGATTTCGGTTGCCTACTTCTTACACGGGTTATTACTTAAATTTAGTTGAATATTTGGTGGCATTTTTGGCAATTATGATGGAAATTAGACACGCAAAATTTTGATAACTTGGTGGAACAATGTTTCTTAAAAATAGTCAAACATACCTTTTGAAAAGTAATAAGCTCTTGTACCATCTTGCCGGACATAAAAATTATCTGACAGTTTATTTGCTGGGTTAAATCTCAGCATTGCATGATCGTAAAGTCCATAATCACGAAAGAACAGCAATCCTCCTGGTTTAAGAACCTGATGAAAACAGAAAAAGAAGTGTTCAAATTAAGGTAATTCCACTGAAATAGAATTTACAATAGATTCTTGTTCAAACTTTGCCTACGAGATATTCATTATATGAGAACTTCAAATTTAAAATAAATCAAAGACTACTATTAAAGAGCCAACCTGTGAATAAGAAATGCTAACGCATAACGCAATATTGCAGTAAGATTAGTTTCACACTGACACGGTTCAATATTTTTTTAAAAATGAAACATAAGGATTTTTGACAAACGCAAAAAACAAACAAGTTTATTATTGTTTATATTTGTTTGCAACCAATTAGTTATTGTTATCGCTGGATTCACGTTATTGTTACAAAACGCATTAATAACAAAGCATTATGCCACTAAGTTTACAGCTGATGGAAGGAGCGAATGAGTGAGTGAATTAGCCACCATTACCAATAACCCATTCATTACGCTTGCACGTATTCACGGGTTAAAAATGGGGGTGCCCGTGTTGGTTGAGCCTGAGGAGCTGTCAGGCATTGAATATGCTTATTTTGGCATTTTAGCAGTGTTGTCATAGAAATGCATTGTTATTATTTGAATTGAAAATTTGGACTCAAAATGCACTAGATTGCATCTCAGTGCATATTCATTTCAACATAATTTTGAAGTTAGTCAGAGAAGAAGGATGTAAAATTTAATGTCTTAATGTTTTCCTTGGTGTTGCCTTTGTGGTTATTTAAGGCCTCATAAAAACGTTCTCAAATCTCATTCTCTCCGTAGCCAAATATTTTAATGGCCAAATAATGTAAGACAACTATAGTTACCTTTAGCTACTTATGAGTAAGGGGGCTATAGTCGATTGTGGCTGCAAAAGGGTTAAGTGATGGGCCATGGTAACATCACACTCACATTTTTACCTGTATAATATTTTGAAGGACAGCAAGCATTTTTTCAGGATGGATAGCAGAAAGCACAAAGACCAAAGTTGCAATATTGACACTGCATTCTGGTACATGTGATACCAAAGAATCCACTGTTAAGTCGCACTGGAAAGCATTTACTCTCTCTTCACTGAAGGCAACATGTTCCTATACAAAAACAATGTGGAATCAGGGTTAGAAACTTGATTTTTAATGCACTCACCAGCTGGGCAATTGACTTTCAGAGTGCACTCAGTACATTTTAAATATGAGGAATCTATTTATGGATCCTGTTTTTCAGTTCATTTAATATTTTTCAAATATTGAAATTGTGACGCTGTTTTAAAAAAAACACATTAACTTCAAGTCCCCCTCTGATCACTAGCTGGCATTGTTTGAAGGGTAGACCCAAGTTCAACTCCCGCCAGTTTGGATTTTTAACCACTTTTGTTCAATTTACAATTCTTGTTATCTTATTTGAGTGGTGTGCCTGTGAATTAGCTGCAAAGCTAAATGTCTTTATCCCAAATAGCTTTGAGTGTTCATCCACTATAAACAACATTATCAAACTTTACAAAATTTAATGAAGGTTTGTATAGCCTGATTTTTTTATTTTAATTGATAGTTTTTATTGATAATTTCAATGAATATAGGAAAACAAGAACACAATTACATACTAGCATAAAATACTAAAATAATAACTGCACAAGAACATACACGAGGGGGTGAATAGGCCAGCAGATCGGCGGATTTTGACAATATTTTTACCCGGATTCCGGTTTCAGAGCGAAATTTTAACGGATTTGCGACCCTGCAATTGCTGCAGATTGCGGATTCGGATTTAAGGACTTTTTTTAACGGATCAACAGATTTGGTTATTAAATTACAATGGATCTTCGGATTTGAATACCTCTATTCACCCCCCTCATACACACACACATATTTATATAGTTGCTGCTGTAGCCATTGTTTTTTTTGACCTAGCTTGTTCTTGTACCTTGACAGTACATTGAGAAGTTTTTACCATTTTTGAAAGTGTTTTAAGAGCTTACATTTCTCCCTGGCAATATTTATAGAGTTTGATACAAAAGGAATATTTTTCCTAGTAATAAAACCCTGAAGTTTAGGTAAGCTTTTTTGACTCTTCTTAGTGTAGATATAATATTTCCCTAGTAATAAGATGTGATTAATTACAGCACAGCTATACTGTAGCTTCATCACTATTTTTATTTTACAAGTAAAATAAAATATTTGCAGCAGAAAATATCCATACAGTTCTGCCACTCATATGCACTTATTGACTGAGTGGGAGGGCCGGATGGGAAAATATTTGGCTTGCGGTCATGGCGTACGGACCGAGTGCAGCAAGGTCCGTGAGCCATAACCGAGAGCCAAATATTTTCCCATCCGGCCCGAACTAACTCAGTCAATAAGTATTTTATAATATGACTAGAAAGTACAAGAATAGTCGTGCAGTGCGAGGTCACTTGAACTCGAGCGGGCCAGATTGCTTTTTCCGGACCGGCTCGCGTCAACCCGTCTGGCCCCGCTCATGTCACCTTGCCATTCTATTTTCTGTAGGACTGTGTCAGCGGGGCCATACGGTCATATTATAATATTACTTATGGCCTTGCTCAAAAAGGAAATAAAACAGTATAATGTTGCCATAGAAATTTACTGCAGATATTGCAGCTCATCAGTCTACAGATCATAAACTCACCTTCACAAACTGAACTGCCCTATGTGAGAAATCACATGCATGAATAAAGAGGTTTGGAATTTCCTCAAGCAATGGAAAGAAAAGATTCCCTACGCCACAACCAGCTTCTAGTAAAACTCTCTGATGGCCTGTCTTGATTTAAAACAACACCAGTCAGTGGTACCTATTAAAATAACGCTTAAGTTTTAAACAAAAAAATCCACTGGTCATTGGTAACATTCTCTGTAGTATGTAAAATCAATCATATAAAATCTATATATAAAAATCAATCAAATCAAAAATAAAAAGTTATGAAATGAGGAAAATCTTATTAATTAGAATGATGTCCAGATGGAAAGCTCTTAGTGGCTTAGCTAAACAGTTTGTTAGTAGAGTGAATGCTTCCTTAAAGGGGCATTGTCACGCAGATTTCACTGTGCTTTGGTCAAAATACACTAAATATATGACAAAGTACCTTTGCTCAAACATAAAATTGCTTTTAGAACACCAAGAAGATAATATCAAGTGATTTCTTCAAGAAAGAACAAACCATAAAAATTGGCCAATTTTTTCAAGTTGCAATCCATTTCCATCCTTGCCATCCGCAGCCAAAGATAACGAATACTAATTTCTGTGCACTAGTAGAGTATTTGTTAACAAAACTGGACCATTATTTTAAGGTTTCCATTGAAACAAATAATAATGTTTTTTGGCTTTTCAAAGTGATACTAAAAATAGGTGACAGTGTCCCTTTAAGGCCCGGCCAAACGAATGCAACATTTCAATGCAACATCTTGCAACATTGTTGGATCGTGTTGTGAAGGAGCTGGCCAAACGTGCACAACATGTTGCATCATGTTGGATCAAGTTTGAAAACAGTCAAATGTTATCCAACACCATCCAACATGTTGCAACAGGGTGGCCAAATGCGTATTAACATGTTGAGCGCAACAATGTTGCAAGATGTTGCGTTGAAATGTTGCGTTCGTTTGGCCGGGCCTTTAGTTAGGAATTAAAATTCCCACTGTAGATATTAAGCTTATATTTAGTAATTTAATAGTAATTTATGGTGTTCTATTGTTTTGGCTTTTGTTTCAGTTTTATAAACGGTATGCATAACTAATGTATGGGGTTATATGGAAATCTTTCCCTACCACATGTTAACACGGAAACGTCCTTTTGATCCTGCAGCTATAGTTCTCGGTTTGATACTTACTTCATTGTTGGAATTTTCACATAGGAGCTCTTTAAATTCTGCAGTTGTCCAGTGCCTGTCTTTGAAAAAGTTTGTTGCATTTCTCTTATAAAATAAATCCCAGTTCTTCTGAGCTTCCTTTTCTAGCTTGTTCTGTTTAAATTCTGACACAATTTTACTATTATCTGCGAGTTTTTTCTTGCTTTCTTCAGAGAGAATAGAAAAGTTCACCTCGTCCGCCATTACCAGTGATAACCGCTGTCTGAGAAAGATTACCCACAAATCTTTGCGAAGCGGAAGCTAGTATCCCAAGTATCCCTGCGATCATCCTTCAATTTCACCACGAAAGGCGATTCAAAATGTCGGAAGAAAACCAGGTAATTTTCGACAATTCTACTTAAGACGTATCTTTTCGTTCTGTGCCTATTTAAGCACTTTTTGAGTTTGCATAATCTATTGTTTTCTTAGGGGGTGAATCCAGAATCGGAACACATCAACTTGAAGGTGATGGGCCAGGTACGCATTTCATCGATTGCATGCATGCTCATTGTAACGTCGTACAAAGCGCAAATTTTATGTCATAGATTAAAAACCGAAATAAAAAAATGAATCCTACCTGTTTGTGTAACGCGCTATTTCTGTCGCTTGTTGTAATTTGTTAACATCTTGGTTCGATATATACGCGTTCTGATTCAAGCTACAGCAGATCGAATCGCGAATTTGAAAGGTAAGCTTAATGTGTAACTATCACTTCGGTTTGCTCAAAGAAGCAGTTCCTCTTTCGAAACCCTTTAATCATGTCGCGGGACCGTCTAGATATGTCGCTGTTCTTGGCCATTTTCTTCGCTTTTTTATCGCCAAAGCACCCATTTAGCAGCCATGTTTAATATTGTTGACTTTCGCCTATGTGATGCTGTTTTATGGCGGGAAATCGTGCACGTGTTTATGCAGTACGGACGTATCAATTTGCAGATGGATCTGTTTTGAATGCTTCCCTTGTTTACGAACTGTTACTTACCGTCGTTTTCTTTTTAATCGCCAGGACAACACAGAAGTGCATTTTAAGATCAAGAAAACTACACAGCTAAGAAAACTTAAACAAGCTTATTGTGATCGCCAGGTGACGTGATTTTTTTAAAACATGCGTTCAGTTTTTAGTTGTTCTTGTGATTTATAGTTAGATTAAAAGTGTTAGATGATTACACTGCAGGGTAGATATGCCCTTTTGCTATTTTTGTTCCAGCGGGTCACTGCAGGGGCCAAACCACTGAATTCAAGGTTCAAGCCATAATTTGAACGGCACAATTGTGTGGTTCCAGAAAATATCCATACCTACCCCATAGAGGGTTATAGAAATTCCAAGGGGTAGCGGGTCTCGTAGTGATAAATATCTGAAGGGGCATGGAGTACATAAACTGTTTTTGGAGCAATTGCAGAAAACCCTGCAACTGCTAACAAACTCCTAACCCTAGGCCTAACCCAGGAAAACCGAGCATGAAACAATAGGCACTATTGTTATTGCTGCCACAGTGAGGGAGCCTGAAGCGACCGAGCAAGGCAGCAGTTCTAATCGGTAGGGGCAATAAATCTCGATTTTTTTTCTACCACAATGGTTTGCATGCATCTGCTTGTGACGTGACAATTAGCCTCGCAATTAGCAATAAGCCTCGCTTTGACGCGCCTACTCGCGTGGTGACACCTTCATCTATCGCTTTCGCTCGCATCAGTTCGCTGCTCGTGTGTGGAACGGTTGGCTTTGGTTACTTTCAGGGATGCTGCGCTATATAGTGAAAGCAACTGTATTAGCACGCGCTAAAATAGCGAATTAGGTCGTGTTCTATTGGGATCAACCGTTTCATCCTAAACCGGTTTTGGTTGATTTGGCTGAGGTGTCCCAATAGAACACTTTTCAACCATTTTCAGTTTCAACCAGGTTCAGAGCTGGTTGAAATGGTTGATCAACCAAACCAACCGAAAACAGTTTTTTCTTAATAGAACACAAAACAAATCCAACCAACTGAAAACCGTTAATCCCAATAGAACACAGCCTTAATGTCACGATCATAAAATTGTCGTTTTGAGAGTAAACAATGAATGTTATTGACTTTCTAAACGAAGAGCAATGACGCTATTTAACCACATTAAATTCGCTATTTTAGCATGCGCTATATACGGTTTTTCTCTAAGGTGGCTCATAACAGTTTTTGGCTTTTTGACTGTATAAACTTTGGAAAATTATAGCAAAACATCAGGCCAAGGTCATAATTAAATTATGGTAAAATTAAAATGTACATTTAGTTGTTGACCAAACGTGACTGTTATTTTGTCATCAATGGTTACCATGGTAACAATATGAGGGGATCATTCAGACCTACTATTTAGCTTTTGAGGCTTGACACTTAAAGAGGAAAGTGTAAAATTCTTTTTAAAAAATTCCTTGGAGCAGATTTTTATATGAACGTAAAAAAAGACAATTTGTGAGTGGTGAAAAATTCCCTCCACAGAATTTTTTTAAAATTTGCCTGACTTTTCCTATATTGAAACAATAAAAAATGGGGGTCACCGGGCTTGTTCACTTGTGAGTACGACACAATTGTGAGTACACTTCTTAGGCAGAAATTTCTGGGGGGTTGGGGGTGTCCACATGAAAAATTTGTCAGGAGGGTAAGGAAATTCACTGAAAAAATCATAAGCAAGGCACAAAGTAAACTTATTATACTTACGTGAATTATTTTGATAATTGCAAAACAAAACAAAATACGTGTATTTTACAAGAAAACGATATTAGTGACCTCTCACGCGAAAACGATCCGAACGGCAAAATGCAGGCCACTGAACGGATGAAAAACACGGATGGCCGTGCCGTTTAAAACGGTTACCATGATCGGCTGAGGAAAAATTTTGAACATATGAAGTTGAACGGCATAAGAAAAATTTTGAATGGATGAAGTTGAGCAGCTGAACAGCAGGAGAAAAATTTTGAACTCACAGTGAACGGCAAAATGGCAAAATCATTATTCCGAACGGAATAATGATCGGCGCCCTTAGGACAAATATCACCGTCAACAATGGCAGTAGGATTCCTTTAGTTCTCACATACCATCCCTTGATCAATAGAATTAAAAGAATCCTACTTGGCAACTTTAGCATTCTTACTGATGACCCTGAAACCAGAGAAATATTTCCCCTGCCACCATTGGTTGCATATCGCCATGATCAGAGCGTGCTGACATCTTGGTCCACACTGCTGATAGAAATTCACCGGATCGTCTCGCAGGCTCTCTGCTTGCCAACACGCTCGCTGTCGGACATGTCAACACATCTCCGACAGCACCCTGCAAGGCCCCAAATGCACCATGATCACTTGCGAGACATCAAATCTCATTTACTCCATCTCCTGTCGTCGCTGCTCTGCAATTTACATCGGTGAAACTGGGCGTGGGTTAACACCTCCGCAGCATTGAAAAAAACTTGCCTGGTTTCCTGTCACACAACACTTCAATGCAAATGGCCACTTTCTGCATGACACAAAAGTGCGTGGCATGAAGTTCTGCGGTGCAAGCAAGCAAAGAAAGAGGCATGAGGTGCAGCTAATTTTCAAGCTCAGTACGAGTCAGCTGCGAGGCCTTAATACTGACTTCTGAACTTCACAACCGTCAACCATTCAAAATTGACATTTCACTGAAGAAGGGCTAGGCCCGAAACGTCTGAAAACTTTCAAATCTTTGGCACTTTTCCACATTAACATTTTCCATTATTTGTTGTGTCACAAGTGCCACGCATTTTTTTTTTTTAATTTTTTTGTTCAACTATTTTGTCTATCCATCCATCTGTCCATCCATCCATCTGTTGCATGCTCTGAAAAATAAGGGCATTTACCATTTGTCAGGGCTGGCTGGCCAGACCAGTCAGTTTGTAACTAGAATTGAGTGGTCCGGCCGGCCGGCCAGCTCTGACAACTGATAAGTTCCCCAGCTAATTCATTTGAGTGTGCAACTAGTGTCACACAACAACCACCTACAAACATTTTGTTCCTTTACTTTTATTTTTAGGGTGTTCCACTCAACTCACTTCGATTCCTTTTTGATGGACAAAGAATAAATGACGATCAGACACCAAGAGATGTAAGTGTACTTTGAGAGATGTGGTCAAAGTCATGTTAAACCCATTGACTTCTGCACAATTTTTTTAGTTTTTAACTTCAATCAACACAAGTTAATATGCAGGAAATTTTATTAAGGGGTTAGTTTCCAAAAATAAACTGTGCTGCTGCATTGGTGGGGATGTGAAACATAAAAAATTGAAGGGCTCCAGGCAAGAACGTCCTAAGTGACTTTTTGGAAAATTGTCATTCAATCTTGTTTTTAGTTAGAATAGAATCTATTTTTTATGATCATGTAAAGCGCATTAGATCATATATAAATGTATAATAATAATAATAATATTATTATTATTATTATTATTATTATTATTATTATTGGGCTTCAAAAGGGACTCGCATGCCAAAACTAATGACTGGATCCTGAAAATATGACTGAAAGGATTTCAACCAGGTGAATAAATCTGATTTTTTTTTTTAAGAGAATAAAATTTTATCTTGAAAAGATACATAGGGTGTCCTAAGGTCCATCATATTTTCTCAAGGATATTTTTATTTTGCCAATAGTGGATCCAGTGCTGGAAATAACAGTCAGTCATCGGACATTGTCTGACCAAAATCCGAAAACGTCCGACCAATTTTAAATTATGCTTGGACATGGTGACCGAGCACAAAAATTACTTAGCTTTTGTCTTGAAATTCTTGTTAACTCATCGCATTTGATTCGAAAAACATTTGCAATAAGAATTTACGCTGTTTGTACGAATTATTTTGCTGTAAACGGCTCTCTCGATTCTAGAAAATTCAGAAAAGGCCGTGTCATTTGAAATCGCCCTACAATGCATTGTAAAACTTCTTATAGCATGTCGTGTATGCTTACCGATTGTGTCTCAGGAAAAATCCAAAATAGCAGATGTCCGACCAATTTTATAAAACGTCTGATCAAAAGGGAGGTTTGAAAGGACACGTCCTTCTCAGCAAGAAAAATTATTTCCAGCCCTGGGATCTGTTTAAAGAACCTTGAAAATAAGAAGTCATTATTTTGACAAAACTGTGCTTTTTAAGGCCTTAAACATTCAATTTTGGTAAAAGTTGTTAAAAAGTCACTTAGGACGTTCTTGTTTGGAGCCCTTCAATTGGTTTTATCGAGTAAATTGTGCACCATAAAGAGATTCAAAAGCTGATGTTTTTAACGCTCGCTCTTCGCGATACACTCCTTCAAAGGGCTATCACCCAAAATGTCTGCTTTTGAAACTCTTTGCAGTGGCTCAGTTGATAAAACCAATAATTTGTATTTGTAGGAAACAGATTCTGTTTGATTTGTTCTTTCTGAAGCCTTTTATAACTATGGAGACCAAAAATACTTCCAAGGGGAGGCAGGAAGAACTTTTTGCATGCACATAATCATGTGGGATTCACAGCCAGTTTGACCATAGCAGTTGATGGATTCAAGTGTCATTTGCTTTTGTGCGCCATTATTTTAAGCAATAACACATGGTTGATAATAAAATATGGGTCTCATCTCTAAAAATTAAGAAAGAGAATACATAAAACAAAATATGCAGATATTGTCACAGTTTGACAGTTTGTTGATGAGTTATTGTCATTGTCCAATGTCCAAATTGGGTTTTTTTTTTTTTTGGGGGGGGGGGGCAACTGAAAAGTTATGTCAGAAAGGAGCCATTGATATTTCAGTCTATTTTTCACTTCCACCACATCTTAACCCATTTACTCCTGAGAATTTTTACGTTTTTGAGTGATATTCTGCATATAAACGAGCCATAGGATTTTGTGACTCCATAATTGGGATTACCATCGAAAGTGCTGCTGTTCTAAAACACTGATGGCTCGAGTTTACTGGAAACGTCATTGTGATGTTGCATTTTGCTTCGTTGACTTGAAATAAAGGCTCAAATATGGTGTATCTGCGATTTTTAGTAAGTTCACAGCCATTTTTCATCTTTAGTAGCTGCCTGATGAGCATCATTAACCCTTTGTATCGTAGTTACGCATATATGCGTAATATATTCCTACCAGGAATAGCGAGGCTTATACGATTGCTAATTTAGACCCCAAACCACATGGCTTGTTTTGGTTCGGAGTTTTTGCTAATGGCGAGCTTTTGAAGGTGATTTTCAGTGAAGTGACGTTTGGAAAACGATGGAATCAGCCATTTAAAAATGTCGGAAGAAGGATCAGGACACGAAGATCCAGCAATTCAAAAGATTTTGCCAAATTTGCTCAAAGAAAGTGATACAAAAGTTGTGATGAAGTGGAACTTCTTGATCAGAGGAGATGATGAACAAAAATCAGTCAAGAATTGAATTTTCTTCATATGGGAAAAAAGACGACCTTGATGAGACGAAGGCTTGGAACCCTGTTGTTATATTTTTTGAGGAATTTGTGTTTGGCTTCTGTTGTGTTGGCTGAAAATGGCGAGAATGTTGCCAAACAAATCACTCCTTCATTCTTACACTTGATATTCAAAGCTCAACGTTTGTGCCATGTACATGGGTAATTTCATGGACACTCGCAGACTCAGACTGACATTGTCCGCCATCTTCATTATAACGACCAGAGTGTATGGTTTGTGCTTACTGGTTGTAGGTCTCATAGTTGACCTGGAATTAAGCCTGAGGTGTCAAATGAAAGCTAAATAAATCTAGTAGTAGATTTAGTTCGTCTTATAGTCATTCAGTGTCATGTGAATGTTACAGAACATTTCCTTTAAAAAATTGTATTTTTTTACAACGAAAATTTGCCTTTATTTCTAATTTGTTTACCTTTGAAAAATGTTTTGGTCGATTCCACTCAATGTTTATTACTTTATTTTGAAAGAGAGACTCTTAACGTTTCATTTGATGGGTAAATTATGTGGTTGTAACCAATATATAAACACTTGAGGATTAACAATAAACATTTGGCATCAACCAAAACCAGGCGAGGAAAAATTAAAGAAGGCCAGGATACAAAAAGTTAAGCTTGAAGGTAGTTCAGAGTCCACATTCTTAATGAAGCGAGTTAGGTGTTCTACTTCATTTACGAATTTGGTTCGTTGCTCGTTCAACTGGAAAAATGGCCGCCACGAAACGAAGTAGCCTTGGGACTCGACTCTGGATGAATTTCTCGATCTACCACGGCATATTTTGGAAGTTGCGACCACTGAAGAACACAACAAGCGCGAAATTTCAGTGGTAGGTCGGAGTTGCTGTGGACTTAGTATAAATATGAAATGTGTGAGGAAAGGAAGGAACGCTGTCAAAAATCGTGGCTATTTCCCAGCATGCAGTGCAGTGGCGATGTTGAGCACTAGAACGAGAGGCTGTAGCTCGGACCGAGCAACGAATAAGAGCAAAAAATTCACTGCTAAGCTAGGAGTAGGACTGAATTTTGCTGTGAATGTTGACTTTTGGGTTTGCCACGATGATTTGAATAAAAAAACTAAAGGCAAAAACGTGATTTTTGTTGTTTTTCTATGACGTTAAAAACGGTCATTTTTGTTATTGTCCAAATTCAAACGCTGATATTCTGCAAAAATCGCCGACTTTTTTGTGTTTATTGGGTCTCACAACTGAGTTAAGGCAATGTTCGCACGATTGAGAAAGTTGCAATTCTTGTACGGGCGGTTCAGGTGTCAATGGGTTAAACATGCTTTACAATGAACCTACTATAGACCCTCTTTATAAATACCAGAATGCATCATATTCCGCTATCGATGTCAAATGTATTATTATGAATAGTAAAGAGAATTAAAAAGAATGTTTGACGTCATTAGCGGAAATTGATGCATCGTGGTATTTATTAAAAATGTCTATCCCATACTGCTTTTTACTTTTCTATGGCTCATTGGCTACCATTAGTTGTAAACCCTGAATGTGTGCATATCTGTTTTTTTTTTTTAATTAAATGTACTTTTCATTTTTAGCTTGACATGGATGATGATGATGTGATCGAAGTGTATCAAGAGCAAACAGGAGGCCAATAAATTTTATTCCAGATTCCGACATAAACCGTCCCAGTTATGTTATCCTTTAGAAGTACAAATGACATCAATGTTCCTGTTATGTTCTGTAGATTATTCAATATACACGTGTAATTCACTGATTTTATAACATAAAGTGTTTATGCATAAACAGGGCATTTTATACTTGTTTCTGTGGCTACTTTAGTAATGTATAAAGGTAGACTATAGTTTTTGTGAATAATTTATGGCCGCATTTTCTCCTGTCCCTTGAGTTAATTTCTATTGTTTTAGTTTTGTCTATGAAATGTGCATTGTTTGTAAAGTCTAGCTAAGCCATTAAAGATGTACTTTTTATCGAGCGTTTCAATTCCTGTGTATTCTTCCCGCTGTTGATTTCCTAACATTTGGCAAGAAGTCAAATGAGTCCCCGATAAAGCCACAATCAAACATTGCATGACAGTTGATGATGATAGTTTAAACTTTCAATTCCTGTGTATTCTTCCCCCTGTTGGTTTCCTAGCATTTTGCAAGAAGTCAAGAAGTTCGCTTTTGTAAAAAGAATAAATAAATTACAACAACAAAATTAACTGAACAACAACATTTTATTACCTATTTAATTGTATATCGATCCGGCACACAGACAGAATTTAGTATTTTGTGTTATAGAGGGAGTTACATTTTTAGCACCGTGAAGTTATATTTACCGGGAAAACACGGTCTGTCATAACGAAGTGTCCGCAAGGCGGACAGAGAAAGAACGGAACGAGAACAAGAACGTCACGAGAACGGCAGAGATGGTCAAGGTAGCTGCCGTTTTCAACGCGAGAAGACCTGCTTTCACATATTTTGTAACGGCAAGTGGCAGAGTCGGCAAGTTTACATTTCCCGTTTGCGGTACACGCGATGGTTTTTAATGGGTTTATAACTACCTCATTAGAGAGATTAAGCATTGTGTAATTTTTACCCGCGAACGGCAGGGATAGTCACGGCAGCCGCCGTATTTGTACGCGACGAGACCTGCTTTTATACACTATAGGACGGCAAACGACAGACGACAAGCTTACACTTCCCGTTTGCGTTATACGCGAAGCTTAATAGGGAGATTAAGTATCGCGTTTCCGGCATACGGCAAACATTGCACGATCAGTTATTGATTATCTATAAAAATCAATAATAATCAATGAGGAGTCTGGGTGAGTGAGTATCGATTTTTATTGATTGGTTGAACCAATCAATATCAATCAATGGATTATTATTGATTATTATTGATTTTATTGATTGGCAATCAATGATTGATTTTTATTGATTGGTACCGCCGGGATAGATATTATATTTAGTAATTTAATAGTAATTCATGGTGTTCGGAGCAATTGCAGAATACCCCGCAAATGATATGCATCTGGTCGGAACTCTTTAAAGAACGAGGCATGAAACAATAGGCACTATTGTTATTCAAAAAGGTGCATATAATCTGCAGGGTATTCTGCAATTTAGGCCCCGTCCACACGTATCCGGATATTTTTGAATCCGCAACTTTTTTATTACGGATTAGAAAATATTCGCGTCCACACGTAGCGTATTCGAATCGTATTTGCCCGAATTCGCCGGATACGTGTGGACGGAAGGCAAATCCGCAACAAAAAAGTTGCGGATTCAAAAATATCCGGATACGTGTGGACGGGGCCTTAGCCTGGTGTTCTATTGTTTTAGCTTTTGTTTCAGTTTTAAGAACGGCATGCATAACTAATGAATGGGGTTTTACGGAAATCTTTTCCCACCACATATTAAACACCGAAACGTCCTAAGCATACTTTCACATAACAGCTCTTTAAATTCTGCGGTTGTCCAGTGCCTGTCTTTGAAAAAGTTTGTTGCATTTCTCTTATTAATAAATCCCAGTTCTTCTGAGCTTCCTTTTCTAGCTTGTTCTGTTTAAATTCTGACACAATTTTGCTGTATTGCAAGCTTTTTCTTGTTTTCTTCACCTCGTCCGGATCGTCCGCCATTACCAGTGATAACCGCTGACTGAGAACAATTACCCGCAAGTCTTTGCGAAGCGGAAGCTAGTATCCCAGAATACCTTGTGCGTTCACCTTCAATTCACCGCGAAACGCGAAAGCGTAGGAGAGTCAAAATGTCGGAAGAAAAGAAGGTAATTTTCGACAATTCTTCTTGAAACAGACGTATCTTTTCGTTCTGTGCCTATTTTAGCCTTTTTCGAGTTTGTATAATCGATTTGTTTTCTTAGGTGGTGAAACCAGAATCGGAACACATCAACTTGAAGGTTGTGGGCCAGGTACGCAATTCATCGATCGCATGTCTGTCTGATTAGAAAAGACACCCCACAAAAAGTGAAAATTGCAGGTTTGATGTCACTTCAAATGCAGTCACCTAGTATTACTCCTAACACGAGCTACACAATAAATAAGTCAATCAAAACATTAATACAGTTTACACCAACTCAAGGCTATTCGAATTCAACAGATTTAAGCCTATGTACAGGGACACCCAACGAACAATCTTTGGTAAAAATACATTATAGTACTCAAATAAATTAAAATAAATTATATAAAAGCATTTCCAGGTGTTCTTCTGCATAGAAAACGTTTTCAATTAAGTAAAAAGGGAGTTAAAACGCTTAAAAACAACATCACATACAAAAACTTTGAAGTTTACAGAAAGAGTTAATGAGAACAAACAGTTAAAATGCACTGTAAGCCTGGAGGTAATTCTAGGTTTTACCTTGAAGTAAATATAATGCCCTGAGTTGTAACTTGTTAACGTTAGCAGAAACCACTTTCACACTAACTACAGAAGAGATCTGGAAAAGAGTCATTTTGACGTGTCCATGACGTCATAATATTCAAATCAAAGCGGGAACGTAATGATGGTCGATCGATCTTGAAGCCACTCTTGAAGCTTACATTTGGCTTGGAGCTCCAGTAGTCAATTTTATTTTCTTTTTTCACCACATTTGTACCTGCCTGGTGGTTGAAGGACATCATTAAGTCCGGAATTAACCCGTAAGTCACTAGTACCTTTCAAAGAAACAAGGGGTGTTTCGCTTTTCGACTGTCGAATAGTGCTGATGTTGGCGCTCTTGCGGCCGTTCACAGTCGGTAGGCAAGCCGATCCAGACGGAGTCTAAAAGCACTTCTTGTCTAAAAACTGCGTGATCGTGAGTTGCAGCCCATTTGTGACACCTTGCTGTGACCGAAGTTTGGAATTGAAGAGGTGCTTTAAGACTTACATATTTTTGTGAAAAATCAGTTGGAGGGCATTCCACATTTATTGAACTCAGGCGTTTTCCATAATTCATTGTGGTATCTGTTGCATTCTTTTTGCTGTATGAGAAACTTGCAATAAAAACGAAGAGGCAGAAAGGCAATAATCTCAGCAATAAGCCGTTGTGGTGTCCCTGCCAAGTGTGGAGAAGTTAATAAAAAAAATAATAAAAAATAAGTAGATTGCTCGTCTCCAGCGAAAGAAGCGTCTTTTTATCCTTCTACCCGAGACAAAATGTAGAAGATCGTAGCTTTTATAAGCGACGTCACATTACTTTGCGTGACTTTGAAAAGGGTCAGAAAACATATTATGGTTCCTTTGTCAGCAAGCAGAATGGAAGGTGGACCAAAGTGAAACCAAAAATTCCGTAAGTGTTTTAATGTGTAGTTCCAGAAAATATCTAGACCCTATCATGGAGTGAATTTCAAACAGGATCCCCCCCCCCCCACCCCTTCAGATACGATTGTCAGCAAACTGCAATACTACGATCAGTTTGAAAAAAGGGAGAAATGAACGAGTAGCTAGTTTTCTGTTGTTACCTGGCCATATTTCAGCCTCCTGTAAAAAAAAGCCAAGTGATTTGTCACTTTGTTCATCGACAAACACTTGAGTTTCTTGTATCGATCATGAACGTTCGCGGTAGCTGCTTACCAAAGTACCGCAGACAACTATTTGGAGACTGGTAACGAGTAATGGTGGGTTAATCTGCTTCATTAAGAACGGTTGGCCAAGACCAGAACCTGAACCTTAACCCTATTGCTAAGCTCAACTCTATAAGTCATTTAACTCAGGACATTATATTTACTTTAAAGTGCCCATAACGATTTTTTTTCCTTATCTAAATCTACACGTCACGTTATGAACGTCTGTGAAAAAATTTTTGATTTCAGTAAAACATGAATTTTTTATGATTTTTTAAAGTCTTCGAAATCTGCCGCCATTTTGGTCCACCATTCGCATTAGTCTCCTCTCGGTCCCTCTCAGTTAACAAAGGATCCATGACATAGATTAAGGAACATGTGACTTCAAACAAAGGAACTGTGACGTAGATTAAGGAACATGTGAGCCCGTTGACCTTCTTAACAGCAGGATGGGTATACCACAATTGCTTGTTTCTTCAGTTTTTACTCACAGTTCGCAACCTGAGTCCAATTTGAGAACAATTTGCCCTCTTAATACAGTATTTTAGGAAGTGACGTAACTAAAATGACAGGTACCTTTTCCAAACTTCAGACAGATGTATGCTCATTGTAACATACAAAGTGGGTTTTGTCATGGACTCGAACAGAAATAAAAAATTTAATCCTTCATGGTTGGGTAATGGGCTGTTTCTGTCGCTTGTTAATATTATAATAATATACATGAAAAAATTGCTCAATTCTGGTTGGCTAAGAGCAGTGCAGTTCAAGTGTAACACCAGTGCAAATTATAAATAAAAAAAATGATGCAAAAATGTTTTCCAAAAAAAAAATTTGCAAAAACAAATTGATGCAAAAATGTTCTGCAAAAAAAATGTGCAAAAAAAAATTGTGAAAACAAATTGATGCAAAAATGTTCTGCAAAAAAATTGTCTATACATCATCCAGACTTTGTACTTTTCTGTCCATTTTCTTAGAGACGTTAACAGATCTTATTGCTTATTAAATATTTTCCCACCAAAAGGTGCAAATCTGTGGCGTGTGTGTTTGGGTACTTTCCCGCCATTTTTGTCTGTTTTCAGTAGTAGCAATTAGATTTTCATTGTTTTGATATCGTTTGCAAGTACATGTGTATGAGCCCTAAAAAAATCCCTAAAAGCAGTCTATTTAAGAGCAGAGGCAGCAATTTTATGATCATCTGGAGTATCTGTACGAGAAACGGCTAAAATATTGCAAAACAGCAAGAGCTGGGTAGCGAAGTCAGACAAGCCAAGAAGCAGTCAACCAACAGTCCTAGACAGAACCGCTAAGAAAATTATAGAAAAACGAAAAGTATAAAAGAGGTAGTTACATCAGAAAAATCAGCAAACAACTGAAGAACAAAGATCTGCCTGGATCAGCAGCAACAGAGTGGAGATATGTGTCCAGCAAAGGATGGAAACCTTTGAGACGAAAAAAGCTAGCTACCACTTTTGAGCACCAAACAGCGGAAAGCTCGCTTGGCATTCGCTCGCAACTATCGTAAAGTTACAGATGAATGGGAAAATTTTCTCTTTAGCGATGAGTGCCCTAAATACCTTTTCCATCTCCCCAATCCTAAAAATGATATCATATGGGGCTCATAGGAGAGCCTGGTTCTGCCATCATACCAAGTTAAAGGAGGTGCCAAATGGATGGTTTGGGGTGGCATGACAGATCGCGGCCTGACTTCCTTACATTTTATCCCGCAAGGCCAAACTGTAATGGCAGAGTATATATCACAGAAAAACTTGAGAAGAAAGTGAAGCCTCTTTTCAGGCGACGATCTAGAAAATGGCACACCAGCTCATACAGGGAAAGCAACCCAGCAGTGGTGCAAGAAAAACTTCCCAAATTTTATTGAAAAAGATTAATGGCCAGCAAATTCACCTGATCTTAACCCCATTGAGAACCTAGGGAGCATCATTGACGAAGCTGCATACAGAGATCTGATTCCCAAGACAATGGGAGGACTAAAATCAAGGTTACAGCAATCCTAAGCGAGTTAGCTCGTTCCATGCCGCAACGGCTTAAAAACGTTATACAGAAGAATGAGGGAAATGCTGGATATTGATATTTTAACAGTACACAAAAAAACAATGTACATAAAAGTGAAAAACTTTCATTAACATCAGAATTCTAAAACTACCATTTATTTGTTAAGAAAGGTGTCCATGAACTTTTGAAACACTCCATAGATATTTCGCTGTTCTTGGCCATTTTTGTCGCTTTTTTAACGCCAAAGCACCCATTTCGCTGGCATGTTTAATTTTGTTGACTTTCTCCTGTGGGATGCTGTATAATGGCAGGAAATCATGCACATGTTTATGCAGTATGGACGTATCAATTTGCAAATAGATCTGTAATGCTTGCCTTGTTTACAAACTGTTACTTGCCGTCGTTTTCTTTTTAATTGCCAGGACAACACAGAAGTGCATTTTAAAATCAAGAAAACTACACAGCTAAAAAAACTTAAACAAGCTTATTGTGATCGCCAGGTAACCTGATTTTTTTTAAAAAAATAATTGATCGTCAGAATGGCGTTCAGTTTTTAGTTGTTCTTGTTATTTACAGTTAGATTGAAAGTGTCAGATGATTACACTGCGGGGTAGACATGTCTTTTTGCTATTTTTGTTCCAGTGGGTGACTGCAGGGGCCAAACCACTGAATTCAGGGTTCATGGCAAAATAATTATTGAACAGCATAATTGTGTGGTTGCAGAAAATATCCATACCTACCCCATGGAGGGTTGTGGAAATTCTAAGAGTTAGAGGGTCTCGTAGCGATAAATATCCAACATTATATATCAAAACATTGATACACTGCCCAAATATGGTCAAAAAGTTATCGATATACGCTATGTCTACATGACGTATATGCAACAATTGATGTAAATTTCGCATTTTGACAAGAGAATGCAAAAATGACGGACCGGCCTCGATATTTTTTCTTCAAACTGTGCTTTGTTATCAATGTGTTGAATTAAAAAACTATCATAGCGCTCAAGCTTGCGTGATATCGCCTAATTTTAGCCAACTCGGCCTTCGGCCTTGTCGGTTAAGAATTAGACGATATCACGCAAGCTTGAGCACTATAATAGTTTTATAATTCAACACATTGATAACATGGGCAGTATATCAATGTGTTGAATTATAATGTTGGATATTTAACTATTATAGTGGAAAGCACGCGTGATATCACCTAATTCTTAGCCGAAGAGGCCGTAGGCCAAGTTGGCTAAAATTAGGCGATATCACGCAAGCTTGAGCGCTATAATAGTTAAATATTGTGCAGTGGTGTAATATGTTATTTTATTTAGTTGTTAAAACATTTGACAATAAAAACCTGCGATAAAATATTATGAAACATAACACGACGTTTCCAGAACGTCATTATCAAGTGAGAATAAAATAATGAAATCGAGTATATATAGTAAAAAGATGAATAAATTAAAAAGCATTGAAAGTCAAACAAAGAGTTTGGCCCTAATGGAGTCGCTCTGAGTGTTTAAATTGGGTCTTATTGTTCTTATGTACAACATTTCATAGACAAGACAATAAGACCCAATTTAAACACCCAGAGCGACTCCATTAGGGCCAAACTCTTTGTTTGACTTTCAATGCTTTTTAATTTATTCATCTTTTTACTACATATACTCGATTTCATTATTTTATTCTCACTTGATAATGACGTTCTGGAAACGTCGAAACGTCGTGTTATGTTTCATAATATTTTATCGCAGATTTTTATTGTCAAGTGTTTTACCAAATCTTTACTTATTTAGTTGTTGTAGGTAATATTATAATGTAATCTTATTTTTCCCTACTTTGACCACTTCTTAATATCCTGTAGAGAATTTTGACTGCTAGGATTATTAAATATGTATGTATGTAGTACACACAGTGTGTTTTTCTAGAGAGTTTAATACGATTGAATATTAAAACGCTTATTAATGTTCTCAACCCAAATGGATTCAGGTAACCAAACCAAATCAAACGTTCTGCCATTGAGATGAACATTAAGAGTCTTTATCACACATTTTCCATTATCTTTCTACACTCTAACAATGCAGACAGCACTTCAGAGAGCTACAGGTTGGACTTTGTGCCGAACTGATAAACAAAGTGGCCAACTGAAAGTCGTTCCCAAATCCTTGCGAACCAACTTTGTTTTGCATTGCATGCATGTTGCTTGCTGCTGCATGTATAACTCAACAATGCATTTGGTCATGCTTACTATTCCCTTTAGCAAAAGAAATCATCAGGATGTCTGTTGCATGCTCTGTAAACTAAGGGCATTTACCATTTGTCAGAGCTGCCTGGCCAGTCTAGTCAGTTTGTAATCAGAATTGAGTGGTCCGTCCAGCCAGCTCTGACAACTGATAAGTTCCTTTGCTTTTATTTTTAGGGTGTTCCACTCAACTCACTTCGATTCCTTTTTGATGGACAAAGAATAAATGACGATCAGACACCAAAAGAAGTAAGTTGTACTTTGAGAGATGCAGTCAAGTCATGTCAACCCATTGACTTCTGCATAATTTTTTTAGTTGTTAACTTAAGGTGGCTCCATAATTATTGTTCAGCCCTCTCGTCTTTTGCATTCCATTACAGCTAGCCCGATGGTGTGTCTAAAAATCTTTTACTTGAAACCAGTAAATCTTTTATCAGTCAACAAAGTGGTATCCAAGTGATGTCATCATTGGTTGCCATGGCTACACGAAAAGAGGTCAAAAATACGCTATTTTGGACCATTTGAGGCTAATAACTTATAAACTACATGGTGAAAGTTGTTGTTTTCAATATATTTTTGTTTAATTGGCAAGAGAAACATTTTAACAATTTTTTTTAAAATTCTGTACATAGAGTTCAGAGCTACCTTAAATTTATGCAAAAATGACATATCTTTGAATCCTATGTACAGATTTTTTTCAAAATTGGCACAAATGTTTGTTATGTTTATCAGACAAAAATATATAAAAATAAAAAATTTCACCATGCAGTTTTGAAGTTATTAGCCTCAAAAGGTTGAAAATGGGGTCTTTTTGGCCTCTTTTGACGTTGCCATGGTAACAAATTTTGATGTCGTAGCCACCTGAATTTGTTCATTGGTTAAGTGTCTACAAACCTGTACTAAACATTTTCTCTCAACTTTACTGGTGTGGCTGTGATTGAATATCAGATGTATCATGATGGGAATGTTTAAACTATTAGGAGCCACCTTAAATCAACACAAGTTAATATGCAGGAAATTTTATTAAGGGGTTAGTTTTTAAAAATAAACTGTGCTGCTGCATTGTTGGGGAAGTGAAACATAAAAAATTGAAGGGCTCCAGGCAAGAACGTCCTAAGTGACTTTTTGGAAAATTGTCATTCAAATCTTGCTTTTTGGGCTTCAAAAGGGACTCGCTTGCCAAAATTATGACTGGATCCTGTAAATATGACTAAAAGGATTTCAACCAGGTGAGTAAATCTGATTTTTTTTTAAGAGAATAAAATTTTATCTTGAAAAGATACAAAATGTTTTCTTGAAGATCCGAATTTTTTTGCCAATGGTGGATCTGTTTTAAGTACCTTGAAAATAATAAGTCATTATTTTGTCAAAACTGTGCTTTTTAAGGCCTTAAACATTCAATTTTAGTAAACGTTGGTAAAAAGTCACTTAGGACGTTCTTGCTCGGAGCCCTTCAATTGGTTTTAACAGGCTCATTTATCTACAACAAAAGCAGCAAAGAAAGAAAATATAGATAAAATAGCTGAATATGATGAGCAGATTCAAACTTTACAAAAATACAGAAAGTGAACAGGGCAAAAAACTCTTAAAGTGGGGAAGGGAATTTACACACAACGAAAAAGAAATGCATACAAAATCGAAAAAGAAACTAGTACATATGGAAATTTAATAATAGATCTTCCAAAATTTTATGGTAAACTTAGATTGGTGGCTTATCATGATAAGAAGAAAGTATATGACAAACAGGTGGATTTTGACACCATTGATTTTCTCACAAAGCGATTCAATAGTAGGAAGAAATATAGTTCTTTATCAAAAACAGTATTTGATGAGTTGAATAGAATTAGTGAAATACCAATACATAGAACAAGTAAAAAATACCAAAAAAATGGGAAGACCAAGACCTTTCAGGGCAAAAAAACTTCCACTCATCCGCTCGTCTGAGACGAGTAGTTCTTGATCTCAGACGAGTGGATTTCCAAAAGCACTTGTCCAACGGGACAAGTACAATTTACCAGGAGAAATTTGTCTCATTTTTCACCGAGTTCTAAGTTTCCCAAGCATCTCTGGACTTCGTAAACTAACCCGGTTTCCGCGAATTTCAGTTTCTTTTTACTCAAAACTTAACCGTTTTCTGACCGTGCAAATTTCTTGAGCACGTTTATGTTTAGCCTAAGGATAACCAAGATGGCCTCTTGTTTACAGACTCTTTTCTTTGGTTTGAATTCGTTCGTCCTCGGTGTTCCTTCATTGCTAAAAGCTTCAAAATGTCCAACAAAGATAGGGAGCACTGTTTCAACACTTTTTGTGGCTAAATTTTACAATTTATCAAAACACAACGCTCACGTTCATGCATTACAAGTCAGAATACATGTTTCATGTGGATCCTTATTCTTCAATTTGATTTTTGGTCTCATAGGCACTCTGGCAGCTCTGTTAGAGAAAAAAGACTCCCTTTTCTACACCATCGAAAGGCTGTGTTTTCACGAGGCGGTTTTTCTCGCTTAACATTCCTGTAGGTAATTTGTTTACTGACCACGTTAAGCAGCTTAAAAAATTTATGCGTTTTCACGGACAGAACTTTATTCATTTTTATTATACCATGCGCGATATATTTTCTTTTGTTAAAACAACAGAAAATTAGAACACAAAAGAACGACAATACAATGCCCTTCTTTGTTGTTTAATTGCCGACAAGCTTAAGCTACCTGGTTTGGTGGCTTAAATTTAATGAGAGTTCTATTGTAGTTCGCCGACTCGCTTAACTTTAAGCGAGTTGGACAAGCAACTGTTTTCACGAGATTTCCGACTCCGACTGTCACTCGCTCAGCGACTTGAAAAATCGCTCGTGAAAACACGGCCAAAGTTAAAGAATTATGTTTGCTCCACGTTGTACATCTCAAATAAATAGAATGTTCAATTTCAAGACTCAACAAGTCTGGTCAACTTCTCACCAGAAAGTATAATCTATTGTTGATGTTCCCGCATTTAAGCCGCACCCCCAATTTTGAGCAAAAATTTTGGGAAAATGTGGCTTATACGCCAGTTTTTACGGTACATTGTTAATTTATTTGACCGCTGCATTTTTAAATTTATTCATTTTTTGGACGAGTGAATTTCAGTTTCGGACAACCAAAATGTGAGTGGCACTTGTCCAATGGACAAGTGGAAAGAAAAGAAAGTTTTTTGCCCTGCCTTTTAAATCAAATTGAATTACTCGGTGGATCGATATTAGCTGGTAATGATGGTGTTAAAAATGAATTTGCAGAAATAGCACATACATTAAACAAACTTCAAATAATAGATAACAATCAACTTAATGATTTGATTAAAGAATATATAATCTAATAAAATCTAATGATATATAATGCAAGAACGAGCAATTCATATTTCTTCTGTAAAAAGACAAAAATATGGAAAAAACCGCAAAGATGATTTTATTATTAAATTTGATCCAGTTTTGAAACTATCTCCTAATATGAAACATGAAATAGCTATGGAAAGATTATCAATGACTTATTCATGGCATAACATTTCGGCATCATTTAACAATTAGTTCATGCGTCAGCGTGAGTATGTCGAGATATTGAGCACGCGGGAAGTTTGGAGAGCACGAAAGAGGCGTAAGCGTCTTAAGATTACACTTAACATACCTAAACCCAGATATCAAATTAAAGCTTATAGAGCTGGCTATCTAAATATGGAAACCATTTGGTAATTAAATGAATTGTCAATTTTTTTACGACGTCTAAATTCGAACGCCCGAATCAGCTTTAAAACGCTATAACTCAAAGCGATTATTGTATTTTGCTAATTTGATTTGTTCTCGGGTTTCCGGACACGAAGCGCTAAAAAAACATGTCGGCGATTTCCTATATTCAATTGCAGTGAAAAGTTACAGAATATTTTCGAAAAAGGAAGAAAAAAATTGGAATGATAGCACGTAAATGGCTCTTGACGAAAAAGTTTTCGGAAATAAGAAATTCGCCGACACATTTTTGTTGATTGTATGTTAGTCTAGCTTCTGTCCAAATTTCAGGAAAATCGAACAAATTCCCTTTGAGTTGTAGCTCTTTAAAGTGTCCCCAACAAGCGAAAAATTAACTTTGAGAAAACAGCGCTTAAAAAAAAACATATCGCTTCATAAACAAACTCCGCCCACAAAAGTTATACCGTCATTTCTCCGTCAATTTTCACTATTTTTCGATAATTTTTTTTTCGATGAAAGTTCATTCTGTAAACTTTATTTTGACGCCCAAAACAAAAATTTCAATAAATTTTCGATCTGAAGGTACTCTGTAACCTTAAAACAGGTGATTTTGCAGCAAAAAAATCTGGAGATAAAATAGTCCAATTATTGAGCCAAAAAGGAAACAAAATGGGAACACCATTGATGACACAACAAACTCCAAGAGTTGAACAACATCTGTTAACAGATTATGAGGTTAATGGAAGAGTTAATCAATTATTATCCGGTGGAAAACTTCGTAAGTTGAAATTTATCTAATCTAATAATATAATGAGTTGTAGAAATCCTAAATATATTGAAAGATATGAAGATGTAGTATTCGACGTAGAAACAGCTTTGAATACAGCTGTAGGCAATAATACGAGGCAAAAAAGGACGGATATCGATTTGTTGCTGATAATTCCGGAGAGGTTACGCCGTTTTATTGGTACAATGCTAGTATTTCAATAGATTTCAAAGTGAATAAAAGACCTGATGGTGCTAATATCGCAATAGATGATCATAATGGAATTGTTAATAGTTCATCTTCATTCATAAAAACTTTTGATATTAAAAGTGCATGGCAAGAAACTTTATGATTGTAATGATGCAAACCATTGTGTGAATATAAAAAACTTGCTTGAATACAGTCCAACATATGCTCAAATTACAGCCACCAATGAATTTTTTATCTTGATAGTAATAGGCATGCAGGAGAAAGATGTGCTCAGGCTGCTTATAATTGTTTTATTATGCATGTTGCACTTGTAAAGACAAGAGCGCGCACAAAAAAGTGATCAATGCACAGCAGTCAACTTGTAAGTAAACAACTTACGTCACTTCTGCATGCAGAAAACTATTGTCTGTAGGTATGACGTCACTTCTGCATGCATAAAACTATTGTCTGTAGGTATGACGTAACAAACAGCAAGCAATAATTAGCTGCGTGCTTATAGCCAATCAAAATCGAGCTAGTGACACCAATGTATAATAATAAATGTTTGGTGCTAGAAAAGCCCTTCTTGGTACTTCTTCAACAGTAAAATACGGAAATTCCATCAAACAGGTATTCATTTTTCAAAGCATTAGAAAACGAGCTTTTACCAAACACAAGGATTGAATTAAATTATGAAGTTGAAATGATGGTAATTTTGCAGGCAGCAGATGATTATAGAGTTATCGTAACAAGAATGCAATTGTTTGTACCAAGAATCACTTTTAATTCAGAAGGCTAATCACTCTATATGATTGAGTATTTATATATATTGTCCGATCTCCTAATGGAGAGTTGGGCTGCAAGCTCTCTGTCTCCAGGCTGTTCTGTCCGCCGCAACTGATGCTGCCTCTGCCCATGATTTTAACCCCTTCATCCTTAACTCTCTCTCGACAGTTCTGCGCCATGTTTCACGCGGTCGACCCCTCTTCCTCTTGCCTTCCGGTACCCATGTCAGTGCAATTCTTGGATGTGAGTCGTGATCCATTCTGAGGACGTGGCCTAGCCATGCCCATCTCCTTCTTGCCACCTGACTGCTTATTGTTTCCAACCCCGTTCTTCTTCTTATCTCCTCATTGGTTACACGCATTGGCCAGTAGATCTTTAATATCCGGCGAAGGCTCTTATGTAGGAACGCATCCAGCTTTTTCTCATCCGTTTGGGTCATTCTCCAGGTTTCACAACCATACAACAGTACCGAGATGACGTTAGACTTAAAGATTTTGATCTTGTTCTTGCAGGTAAACTGACTGTTCTTCCATATCTTTCCTAATTTGTTGTACGCCGCTCTTGCTTTGCCTAACCTCGCTTGGATATCATCTTCCGTACCGCCTGAGGTGCTAACATGTGCACCCAGGTACACAAAACGTTCTACCTCTTCTATGTCATGATCGTCGACCTGCACCTATTCTTTGTTTGTCGTGTTGAGCCGGAGGAGTTTGGTCTTCATAGAATTAATCTTTAACCCGGTTGCCTTACTGTTGTTGCTGAGGTTACTCACTTTCTGTTGGATTTGCTGTTTTGTGCTGGATAAAAGTGCGATGTCGTCAGCGAAGTCCAAGTCGTTTAACTTGGACCACAGTTTCCATCTGATGCCTGTGTTGTCACCCTCTAACGTTCTTCTCATGATCCAGTCTATTACAAGCAAGAACAAAAACCCAGACATATTACAACCCTGTTTTACGCCAGACTTCACATCAAACCAGCCAGTTAGACCTGCACCATCAACCACCGCACATTGGTTACCATCGTACATTGCCTTGATCATTCTAACAAGCTTTGGTGGGATCCCATAACTCTCCATAATCTTCCACAAGGTTTCCCTATCAACGCTATCAAAGGCCTTTTCGTAATCAACAAAGCATACATACAAGCTGGAATTCCATTCTATTGCTTGCTCCACGATATTCCGGAGGACAAAAATCTGTTCTATCGTACTTCTTCCTTGTCTAAAACCAGCCTGTTCCTTGCATAGCTTTGCATCAACACCCTTCGATATTCTTCCTTTCAACACCTTACCCAACACTTTTACCGCAACAGACATCAGAGTTATCCCCCTCCAGTTTCCGCACTTAGTGAGATCCCCTTTCTTAGGTAGTTTGACAATAAGACCCTTCTTCCAATCTGCAGGAATGGACTCACTGACCCATATTGCACAAAAAAGATCGTGTAGCACTTCAATTGTTGTTGTTATATCAGCTTTGAACAGTTCCACGGTTATACCATCCACTCCAGGTGCTTTGCCTGCGCCCATGCTGTTAATGGCGCTCCTAATCTCAGCCTTAGTTATGGGGCCTGAAGGTATTTCGTCCATCACCTCCACCTCACTATCCACCTCAGCCACTAGTTCTGGGCTCGGTCTGTTCAGTATTTCTGCAAAGTGCTCTTTCCACCTCTGTCGCACCTCATCTTCATTGGTCAACAACTTCCGTGCCTTATTTCTCACTGCGTCAATTTTCTTTGATGGCTCACTACATAGCCTCCTCGTAGCATCGTAAACGCTCTTCATCTGCCCACGCTTTGCAGCGTCCTCAGCTTCTTGGGCTATATTATTAGCCCACTCTCTCTTGTCCTTTCTCAAACTTCTCTTCACTTCTATATCTTTCTTTCTGTATTCCTTTTGCGATTTGAGTCTCAACCTTTCTGACCTTGTACCAACTGACTTTTGTTTTAGCTGTCTCCTTTCTTCAATACCTTTCCAACTTTCGGGGCTGATCCATCCTTTAGTTTACCTTGCTCTGTAACCTAACACATCTTTAGCTGTTTCACAGTAACTTTCTTTGATCTTTTTCCACTTCTCCTCTACTTCGTGTTCATGTACCACTGTACCCTCGTCCTCGTGCCTGTTTTCGCCATCTTCGTCCTCCAGCGATAAGCAGCTGAACCTGTTCTTTAGTTGTAACTGAAATTGTTTCCTAATTTCAGGCACGGCTAGCTTACTAGTCTCGTATTTCCTGACTTGCTCTACCCTTCTGCCCTTTCGTATAAGCTTTAACCGTGTCTTAGCAATCACCAGATTATGGTCGCTCGAGCAATCTGCGCCTCTATACGCTCTAACATCTTGTACTGATCGTTTAAAATTGGAGCGAACAGCCATGTGATCGATTTGGTTGTGATGTTGTCCATTTGGTGAGGTCCACGTGTATCTATGAATGATTTTGTGAGGAAACATAGTGGAAACAATTGCAAGATTGTTTAACGCACAGAAAGACACCATTCGCTCCCCATTATCGCTTCTTTCCCCTACCATACCAAACTTTCCTACAATTAATTGAGTATTTATAACCACATAAATGGACGTACAAGTAAGGATTTCGTAAAACTTTTAACAATAAAAATCAACGGTAAAACACGAGATGTTTTTTATTCACGAACTGAGACCTACTCTCAATGTACAATCTGACTCAATTCGTGCTAAGGTTTTTTAATTAGTTTTTAATTAGCCTTTTACTAGTTGTTTTCTTTGAACATTTTTATTGTCCGTTTACACCTGCAAATTTCATGCAAAAATTTTTTACACTTCCTATGTACATATATTTATTTTTACTATTCTATTTCACCTCTCACTTGATAATGACCGAAGTACGGTCGAAACGTCGTGTTTTACCGTTGATTTTTATTGTTAAAATGGACGTACATACGTGAAAATGTGGAAAGGAGTAATGGCAGTCAACAGAAATCTGGAAATCGGTTTTGCAAACTGATCTGGTACCGCGAAGTCCTATACTACTAGCACCATTATTTTAAGCAGTAATACATGGCTGGTAATGAAATATGGGTCTCATCTCTTAACTGATTAGAGAGAAAATAGATAAAACAGGCAAAAAAGATGCAGACATTGTCACAGTTTGTTGATGAGTAATAGACAAATTCGGCTAACGATTTGTTGTACCCAATTCAAACCTTCTGGGAATAAGATTCTTTGTTTACAATGATATTGAAATATGACGAACAAAGAGTTATAATCCCAAAAGGTTTGAATTGGGTACAACAATGCGTTAGCTGAATTTGTCTATTGCCATTGTCCAATGTCCAAATGGAGGGCAACTGAAAAGTTATGTCAGGAAGGAGCCATTGATATTTCAGTCTATTTTTCACTTCCACCACATCTTAAACATGCTTTACAATGAACCTACTATTGTATACTGCTTTTTACTTTTCTATGGCTCATTGGCTACCATTAGTTGTAAACCCTGAATGTGTGCATATGTTTTTTTTTTTTTTTAATTAAATGTACTTTTCATTTTTAGCTTGACATGGATGATGATAATGTGATCGAAGTGTATCAAGAGCAAACAGGAGGCCGATGAATTTTATTCAGTCATTGACAAAACCTGGATCGGATTGCATCGGATCAACCCCTGTAACCCTATCCCTAACCTTTCGTCATTTAGTGTGTTACAAGGGCAATGATCCGATCCGGTCCGGTCCGATCCAGGTTTGGTTGACCCTATTTTATTCGAGATTCCAACATAAACTGTCCCAGTTATATTCTCCTTCAGAAGTACAAATGACATCAAAGTTCCTGTTGCGTTCTGTAGATTATTCAATATACACGTGTAATTCACTGATTTTATAACATGAAGTAATTATGCATAAACAGGGCATTTTATACTTGTTTCTGTGGCTACTTTAGTAATGTATAAAAGACTTAGTAGAATGACAGTAGTTTTTGTGAATAATTTATGGCCACATTTTCTCCTGTCGCTTGAGTTAATTTCAATTGTTTTAGTTTTGTCTATGAAATATGCATTGTTTGTAAAGTCTAGCTAAGCCATTAAAGACGTACTTTTAATCAAGTGTTTCAATTCCTGTGTATTCTTCCCCCTGTTGGTTTCCTAACATTTGACAAGAAGTCAAATGAGTCCCCGATAAAGCCACAATCAAACATTGCATGACAGTTGATGATAGTTTAAACTTTCAATTCCTGTGTATTCTTCCCCCTGTTGATTTCCTAACATTTGGCAAGAAGTCAAATGAGTCCCCGATAAAGCCACAATCAAACATTGCATGACAGTTGATGATGATAGTTTAAACTCGCACTCCAGCTTTAACACAAATTTGTCACAATCATCATCCATGCTCTCATTAATTTTAAATGTCCAAAATTTACATCATAGTTTTGATTGTGTGACCAAACACATGATAGTTGTGACTTTTGTCCACAGCTGTTGCCACCTTAAGTAGCAAACTGAGCCGTAGCAATATCAAAATGGACAGTCTCTGTGGACTCCCAAACGCTATGGAAATAACAGCCAAAAAATTGTTTATTTGTTGAACAATAGTAGCTAAAGTCAAGCAAAAAGTCCGTTGGTGACTGCTCGCGTGACTTCTGCAACCATTCGATATGCAAGCATGATGGTGATAGTTTGAGGTCAAAACTCTCACCCCGACTATCATGCAACATTTCATCGGTTCTTCACGACATTTGCACAAAAATCTTCTACAACTCAGCTTTTTATTTGAAACTTCTGCTACAGCCAGATAAGAAATCGCCCTTGTCGGAAAATATACCAAAAAAAATGGACAGTTACTGGCTTCATTTGAGATGAGATGCAAGGAAAAATATCCTGATTTTTAAAAATAAGCACTGGTAACTGGACATGGCCTCAATCACTGGAGGTAAACTTTCTTAGTCAAATGTAATACAAGTGGGTCTATTGAGTAAAGAATTTTAACCAAAGGTAACTGAAGAGGTTACCTGTCTAAGTATTTTCAATTCAATTATTACTATATAAACTTGTGTCATCCTTTCAAGTACACTTAACTTTTAATGAGGGTATTAACAAATTCCTGTTCAGCTAAAATACGAGCTGAATTTGTTGACATGTAGGTAGAATAGAAAATGGGTCGTTGCAAAGTGCGAGCCAGTGATGCATGCGAGCCATGGTGCGACGCGTGCGAGTCAGCGAGGCATGGTGCGAGGCGCTGCCAGGCATTTTATAAGTCGCGCGGTTTATCCCTTGGAGTTCTTCCTTTCCACGTTTGTGTCGGGGGGTGACAACTCTAAGAAGGCCTGTTTCGGGGAAAAACAAAATTCATCCGGGAATCTGAAGATTTTGCCGGGAATCGGGAGACTCGAAAATTTTTCGGGGAAACACGAGATAATGTTGTTAAAATTTCGGGAAGTTTGAAATTTTTGCGAGAATGTCTCGGAAAAAATCGGGAAGATATTCCAAATTTTCGGGACAACTTTCAGTTCCACACAGTATTGCTCAAACAGCGTTTGTTAGAGTTGTCACCCCCGTTTTGTGATCGGTACGAGTAGAGTGCACGAGAAGCTTTCTAATCAAGTGATATTGAATCAAGTGAAAGTAAGTCCTCATCGTTTATTTGTACATATGTAGAGAAAGTGATTTTTTCTGATTTTGCCTTGTTTATCATGCTAAACAAGAGCATTGAATTGAAAAACATTATCCGGTATTTTACCGTAAATAGCAACGAGGTCAGTTTCGATCAGTTGAACATTTATATTCTTAATTAATCTAATTTAACAGTTAAATTCACGTAGAACAAGCGTGAAGGTACTTCATAATTTTCCTTTGGTATTATTAATAATTGTGTATTGTTATTTGTTTTTAATTCTGTAGAATTTGTAAAAATTGATAAAACATTTTTAACAGTATTGAGCAAGCAAATAAAATACAGATTTATCTTTTATTAATAACAAATACACAGAAGATCTTAACTATAAAAATGATCACAAGCAGTATTGATTCTATCCAAATCCTCAAGAATCTTGAGTTAAAAAAAATCACAGCTAAACCCGCTTGAATGTGTAATCTTTTTTGGCAAGCCGTTTTTCCTGCCTTCCATTTTCCGCGATTTGCGAGTTTGTACCGTGCTAAACCAATTAAGGTGGCTCGATGGTGTTTTTTTCTGTGCCGACCACTTTTTTTCAATCTTGTATTTGGATATCTTAGTCATTATTTACCTAAATACTCATGGCACACACTTACTAGGGAAAGATTGAAGTTTCCATTTCAGTTGTATTTTTTGCGATCGAAGCGTCCTTGGCAACGATACGTTGCTAGGCGTAGTTTTACTTGTGAGGCCGCCGTCGGCCTGTATGAGAAATTTTGGTAACTCGCTCTTGGGGACTGAAAGAGTACCACAATGCACACATTTTAGCCAAGTTTGGTTAACTTCTGTGAGAGGATTTTTGAATGGCGCGAGTTTACTTATTTTAGGGTTAAATTTGGTAAAATATCAAAGTTTGTTGTATTTCACCCCAAACTGAGAGATCGAGGACCTAATGCCGATTTCAACTTTACTCATTCATAAGAACAACTATTGTACCTTATTTGTTTGGCTCTTTTGGCGGATTGACGGTTTTCGATTTTTCCCTGTGCCGAGTTATAATAATCGAAATTTACGATGTTTTTGCAACAAACAAGCAGAGAATCTTCTGTCCTCGCTTATTTTAAAAATCTGAGATAGAATTTCCCAAGAATAAGCGAACTATAAATTTGGACCTTCTTTTACTTAGTCTCCAAATTTCGTGTTGGTTGAAATGCTGTGAGACTTGTACGCTGAACGTCGAGTTGGTAACATGCGCGCTAGTATTTTCAGAGATTTCTTGTTCTCCGAGATGTTTACAATTCATGATCTATTCTGCATATTTCATTGTTCTGAAATGACACCTGCACGCGAATTCCAGTCTAGCACGGGCGGAACCAAAACGCTTGATTAACTTCCGAAGACCTGCCGATTATGGTAATAAAATCTTCTGTTACTATCGATCTCAGACGTCCTTGGACAAGGGATTTTTTTCGGCCCGCTTCACGGGCCGTTGGTTTCAGTCTGCGGTTAAAAAAATGTCGTCACGTGATGACATTTTTTGGCTCTGCGGTTTCAAAAATGTTGATCACGTGACGCCATTCGGTTACTCGCGCCAAAAAGAAAACCGGTAAAGTGATCAAAGATGTTGGGGAGTAAAACCGGCCGAAGCTATCATCCAGGGAAAGCTTTGTCCAATGACATAAGAAGCGGAATAATAGATACGATAGTACAGGCCGGTGGCGACTTACTACAGGTTTCTTTATGGGTAATTACAGTGATGTGGCAAGGAAATTTAACGTGAGCAGACAAACCGTTAAAAACGTCTGGGATAATTTACGGCCGTGGGAAGTCTAAATAAAGCATCACGTGATCAACATTTTTGAAACCGCAGAGCCAAAAAAATGTCATCACGTGACGACATTTTTTTAACCGCAGACTGAAACCAACGGCCCGTGAAGCGGGCCGAAAAAAATCCCTTGTCCAAGGACGTCTGAGATCGATAGTAGACACGCTTATTGTAGCGTTTTTCACGTCTTTTAATAAGGGAAATAATTGCTGCCTTGACAGTGAGTAAAAATTTCTGTTTTCTGTTAGCGGCATGCTCTTGCTATTTTTACGTCAATTACGTGTTTAACGTTGATGTTCAACAGCTCACCTGTTATCTCATGAACACATTGCCAGGACTGATGAATTACCATAATCGGTAAGTCTTCGGAAGTTAATCAAGCGTTTTGGTTCCGCCCGTGCTAGACTGGAATTCGCGTGCAGGTGTCATTTCAGAACAATGAAATATGCAGAATAGATCATGAATTGTAAACATCTCGGAGAACAAGAAATCTCTGAAAATACTAGCGCGCATGTTACCAACTCGACGTTCAGCGTACAAGTCTCACAGCATTTCAACGAACGCGAAATTTGGAGACTAAGTAAAAGAAGGTCCAAATTTATAGTTCGCTTATTCTTGGGAAATTCTATCTCAGATTTTTAAAATAAGCGAGGTCAGAAGATTCTCTGCTCGTTTGTTGCAAAAACATCGTAAATTTCGATTATTATAACTCGGCACAGGGAAAAATCGAAAACCGTCAATCCGCTAAAAGAGCCAAACAAATAAGGTACAATAGTTGTTCTTATGAATGAGTAAAGTTGAAATCGGCATTAGGTCCTCGATCTCTCAGTTTGGGGTGAAATACAACAAACTTTGATATTTTACCAAATTTAACCCTAAAATAAGTAAACTCGCGCCATTCAAAAATCCTCTCACAGAAGTTAACCAAACTTGGCTAAAATGTGTGCATTGTGGTACTCTTTCAGTCCCCAAGAGCGATTTGCCAAAATTTCTCATACAGGCCGACGGCGGCCTCACAAGTAAAACTACGCCTAGCAACGTATCGTTGCCAAGGACGCTTCGATCGCAAAAAATACAGCTGAAATGGAAACTTCAATTTTTCCCTAGTAAGTGTGTGCCATGAGTATTTAGGTAAATACTGAATAAGATATCCAAATACGTGATTGAAAAAGAGTGGTCGGCACAGAAAAAAACACCATCGAGCCACCTTAAAGGAAGCCACCAAAAACCCGTTGCCCAGCAAGTGACGAATTTTCCTGAATTAAAATGGAGTGAAATGTCACCTTCTTGCTCTAGAAATTGTAAACAGATTTTGAGAAGACTTCGCACATATCGCATGCTTCAAGATTCTGACGCAAGTTTCGTGGCGAGAATTCCCTTCCTAACTGAAAGCATCGTAAGCAGAACTGGATAACGTGGACCTTCTTTTGCCCAAAATTAAGATGCATTAATTACTACGATTCCACGCATTTAATTTTTCAGGCCATACTGCCCGTCGACGATGACGCTCCAATTTGATCCATGTTTGACTCCAGGGCCGAGTTGTTCGAAGGACGATTAGCGCTAATCCAGGGTTAATTACCATGACAACTCATAGGATTAGTGCTAATCAGGCTTTGAACAACTCGGCCCAGGACAAAAGCAACTGTCCGACCTGTAGATAAACAATGACTGGATGGGAATAAGGGATACCATGAAAAGCTCGTTGTGTTTATGTGTTATGTGTTATGTTGTGTTAAATGCATATGATGCCCGATTTAGGGTGTCAGCTCCATTGTACATTGTACACCTCCATTGTATTAGGTAAAATTATGTATTCTAATATATTCTATAGTATTGTATTCTATTGTATTGTCGTTCTTTTGTGTTCCAATATTCTATTGTTTTAACAAAAGAATAAGTGTTACCCCTAAATCGCGCATGGTATAGTTAAATGTATTTTTTCATTGTTACTATTACAAGTCTTACAAGTTATTGTTAGTATTGTTAAAGTTATTGTTAATGCTATTAAAAATATTTTTTTATTGTTCATGTCGTTACTTTTTAATGCCTCGCACCATGCCTCGCACGCCTCGCACCATGTCTCGCATGCCTCACTGCCTCGCATATTTGTAAGACTCCCTCTATAGAAAATACTCAACCGTCTAGAGCACAGATTTTTTTTTTTCATCTTTTAAGAAATTGTAAAAACAAAATTGGTAAAAAAAAAACCTGGAGCTATCTTTCTTGGATAACGACCAGTTATTATCAACAATTCATGCCTGCCTTCACCGAAAGACTAGCTGGTTATCTGTTCAGGTTCCAACATCATTCTGTATACTTATCATTCAAGCAAAACAAAAAAAAAAACAGTTTTAAATAGAAGAGAAGTTTACTTATCAGCCAAGTAAAATGAAACATTTTAAGTGTTTCTCTATTTTTTATCAAATCATTGTGTATTTGCAATTACTGTATTTTCTCGATTAAACGCCGGGCCCCGAATAAACGCCGGGTATAATAGAGGAAGTTGTAGGTAAGCCCCCCAAACGTTTATTTGTGGTATAATAAACTTGAGATGTAAGGGCAAAGTACACGGCTGCCAAGAAAAACGAATAATAACCCTCTCTTAAAAAATGGCGGGCGAGAAAAAACTGCTGATTCAAAGAAACGCTGGGTCCACTAGGCTAAGTTTGAAATAAACGCCGGGGGCGTTTAATTGAGAAAATACGGTTCGTTTACTAACTAGTAGAGTAACAACAGACTGCTTTGTCTCATGTGATGCCACAACATTAATGCATTTACAAAATAAGTGGGACCGAACATGTTCATACGACCACCATTATTACTCCCACAATGTCTTGGCCTGTTAAAAAGCTCATGAATGCAGTCATTTTGTCATCTGAAAACCCCTTTCAATTCATACTTCAATGGTCATATTAATGAGTTCCACTGTAGGTGAAGGTTAAGTTTGAATAAAATGGGCTTTACTCTGAAAACATCTTTTTTATTTCGTACCCGTCTGTAAACAGGATTAACATTGCAAACGCTAACTCAACGTGACCTCCAATTGGTTTAAAGAAGCACAGATATTAACACTGGACATTGTTATTTTGTTCAGAGACCTACAGTTTTTTTGAGAGGAAAACTAAGGTAACTTCCCATTGGTTAGAACTGCCCGGTCCGGTCATTCAGTAAATAGGATACCATTGTTTGTGAGAACTGGTCAGCTGGACTGGTCACAAACAGTATGCACCCATTTGATGGACTTGCAGGAACAGGCTTTCAATCGGTAGAGTCTACCTTCTATAGCTCACTTAGAATTTTATTTTCAGTAAATTTTTAAGTGCAAAAAAGAAAATCTAAAATCCCCACTCAGGATTGAACCTGTGACCTCAGCTAGGCTTAAGCTTATATAGCCTACCGTACCACTTTACCACCTAGCTTCTCGGGTTGCTTAGTCCTAAATTTAACTATATAAACTGCTACCCCCAACCTCAATTGAAAGCTAACCAGTTACTCCGTTATATAAGTCTCAATAACGTGTCCGACCTCCTTCTGAGCAATGGAATCTAGCAATTTCCCTTTCAATCAAAGGGCTCTAAGAGGTTTCTTGGAATACGAAACATTGTAAGGTGAAGTCTACATATTGGTTTTAATTTTCCATACTGAGTTTGAAGTCAAAGAATTGAAGAGTAAAACAGATTTCAAACGACCAAAACATCTTAGCCTGACATAAATATGCATTGTGTGAAACGAGGCTGTCTAGACAACTGAATGACGTAATAGTAAGACCAATATCACGCTAGCATGGCATGAAAATATATTTAATTTCATGGGAAAAAGAGGGTAGTCCGGCACTTGTCCAAACGATGTCTGTGATTTGCTAAGAAAACGATAGATTTGTCCCGCTGGGATAGGGATAAGGGATAGCGGCATTGTTCAAGTGATATATCAATTGCATCGTTCGCCAATCACAGACATCGTTTTGCTCAAATTCAGCACACCAATATTAGTAAAACTGTAAAGTTTCTTACAAAATTCATTAATAATTCATAACAGTTATGACAAATCAATAGGTGGTATTTGAGTCACATGTACACCTCTGTACACCCCAATACAAATCAACTGAGTTGATGAATTGTTATACAGTAGAATTAACTTGATACAGACACCTGCTCAGCTTATTAGTATTCATTAACTTTTCATACAGATCTCTACTCATAAGTACGATAAAATATTCGCGTCCGATCTGTATGGGCATTTACAATACGTAAAGATTGCTCGTACACTGACGGAGATATGAACTTTTGAAACTTAGTTCTCTGGCCTAATTTTTACAAAGAAATGTATGGGAAAAACACGAAAACGAGGCTGGACGGGCAATCTATGCCCGTCCACCATACATTTCTTTGTAAAACAGCTCAGTTTCAAAATTTCATATCTTCGTCAGTTTGCTAGCAATCTTTACAAAACTTTGTAGTTTTACTAATATCGATATGCTGAATTTGATGCTGGGCTCTTTTTTCCAATAAACTAAATATATTTTTGTGCCATGCTAGCGTGATATTGGTCTATTACACTGGTGAATTAAAAAAAAAATTATATCCCTGTGATCGAGTGAAAATTTGCATATTTGCCACCGTATAGTGTTTTCACGTGACGTCACGGCAGCCATATTGGTGTCCCAAAACAATGAAATGGCGGCCATGTTGGTGTCCCAAACGAATCCTATGGGACTTTAGCTCTATTCTTATTCAAACATTTGCTATTGTTTTAGCACTCCAATATGGCCGCCCGTCACGTGAGTGAAAACACTCTATACTATGTCTGAGGCGTTCAATTCTTCGTATATTCACAACATAAAAAGCTGCATTTCAGTTACATTCCAGCCTGGCCGGCCAGTTCTGACAAATGGTAACCCTCAGCCTACCTCTTGGCTTGCAGACGCATTGTTATAACAGATACCCCATTGTTACAAACAAGAGTTGAAATCCCAGGGAATAAGACTCACTGAAAACAACTCTCCACATTATTAGACTCTGGATTTAAAATAATGGTGGTAACAGGGCAATTTGTCTAATAATAATAATAATAATAATAATAATAAGGAGAATGAGAAAGTTGAAAAGTATCAGGATCTTAAAAGAGAAATTAATAGAATATGGAGCATGAGAACTGTACAGGTGGTTCCAATTGTTGTCGGATCATTGGGAAGTGTAACAAAAAATTTGGACAAGTGGTTGGCAAAGTTGAATGTTAAAATTAGTATTTCTTTACTTCAGAAGACTACGCTACTGGGAACAGCGAGGATTTTGAGAAAGGTGTTGGAACTTTAGAGTAAAGAGAAAACCCTAGGGACCTTTGGTCATGGGCTATGACCCGCTCTCTTAGGAAACAATTCGGAAAAAGATCATCCAGTTCATTTATGAAAATAATAATAATAATAATAATAATAATAATAATAATAATAATAATAATAATAGTAGTACCAATGCTATATTCAAATACAAATACAAATTTGTACAATGTCTTTAATATCCATGTTATTTTTTAAGCCAAATGAAGGCCAGGTGTATCCTTCAAACATTTTCTTGCAAGCTAAGGCCAGACTTTGACGGAACTGCCACAAGAACATCAAAATGAATTAAGTAATGTTGTCAGCTTTCAAAAATCTTGACAGTTCAGTGCCATGGCTAGCATGAGGCGAACCGAGGCACTTGCCTTGGTAAAAATATATTTTTGAATACTAGTACACGCATTGGATCTCTCTTGTAACAGGCCATGCATTAAATAAATGAAAGAAGTGTTTTTTTTCTCTGATATTGCCTCAGTAAGAAATTCCGTCCTGTGGCGTGCTACTGCCCTGCAGCAGCCCTATTTATGAGTGGTTGTGCTCTTTTTCTTTTTCAGTTATTTCCTTTTAATGATTTCTGTACTCTTGTATTAAGAGCACAATAAAGATTGTTGTTGTTGTCAAAACAGTCACTGCTGTATTTTGTATAAGAAGTTTTATTATATACATACTGAGATTTACACACCAGAAAACTATGAGATAAAAATCGTCCCTTCACGTATGACAAGCCATCCTATTGGTCATACGATTTTCCTCACTAGTGAAGAATATCGTATGACCAATCAGAATCGCGATACGACATTTTTCACTAGTGACAAAAACCGTACGCGGGAATTCCCGCCATTCAGTGTGCCTTCGCCCTCCTTGAAGGCCTCGAAGAAATTCATTCATGGCGACAAAACCGGCGACAAAAGGGTTTAAAGTTCCATCGACGTCAATGAAAAATGCGGATTTCTGCGGACCTAAAGAAAAGAACTTTAACAGATATTGCTGAAAGGGAAAATATACGTTTAACAGGAGAAAGAATAAGGCTAAAAGAAGCTTAAAAAAAGCAATTAAATCGCCAAACGTGCAAGCAAGTTTGAACTCTCGCCATTTGTTGTTGTTATCAAAGCGGCAAAAACTTCAAAACACAGGTACGCAAACTTGCTTTGTTTTTGTCGTAAAGTGTCTTATTATGTATAGTCTTGTGACAGTTTTCGAAAAAAATTATTGTCGTGGTTATTTTTGTTAGATGTGTGAATTCGGTGAATTTTTCCACTTGAAAGTTGAGTCTGACAATAAACCAAGAACCCTTCTACTAAAGTGTTGATAATTTAATCGTTTCGTCTTGTTTTTCTGTTGTGTAAATCTCAGTATGCATATAATAAACAAATTACTTCACGGTTCGTTCGCTTGTACGATTTTTATTCACTCGTTGGAAAGAATCACAAACTCACTCGCTCGCAAAGCCTCGCTCGTTCGTTTGTGATTCTTCCCAACTCGTGAATAAAAATCGTACGCGCTCACCAACCGTGAAGTAACCTCTATATATTTGAAGGGCTTGCTGCAAAAATGGTGTAGATCATATTTTTGGCAGATTTTTTTTTTTGTGTGGCAGAATCAAACTGTCTAATTCTTTGCATATGGGCTTGTTTTAACATGGAAAATGTTTTGTCTGCAAAAACGTACTTTGCAAATGTAAATGTCAAGTTTTGAAAACTGGGGTGTAACCCAGAGATAGTTGAAGATTATTGTTGTTGCATGACACAATTTGAACATGGCATACAAAAGAAAATATTTGTTGGATACCTTTATTCAGCCACATCATAGGGAACTAAATCAGTTTACACACCAGACACTGGAATATTTTGGGTGTTTCTTGGTGTTGCGGAAGCCATTGTTGGTTAGGTTTTGTGTTGTGGTGTGGGTATTGTTCAGTGTCTTTTGAATCTTTTGTTTTATGTCATTTGGTGATCACATCATCCGCAACACCAAGAAACTACCAATATTTTTCGAGAGGTTTTCTGTAAGAAGTGAAATTAGTGAGGAGAATTGGTGGACGTCTTGTACAAGTAACGCTTCATGCAACCCCCCCCCCCCCCCCCCCCCACAAAAAAAATGCAATGCACAAGTTGCATATTTAGAAATTTCCCAGTGTATCAAACCCTGCAAGACAAACCTTGCATGATTTTCTTCTGTTGTTGCAAGTTCAACTTCTCACAACACCTTCAAAACTGGAAAAAACGCAGGAAATGGCCACTGGAAGGTATTTACACTAGATATTTTATTGTGCAATTTTGTGCCTCTCAGTTTGCCGTTGTCAGACATGTTGCACAAAACATTGCCTATTACAGCACACCATCTTTGTTTCAACTCAACATAAATGCAACTACTCCCTACAGTGTATGTGGTCAGTTTATAAAATTAATGGTTTAACATTCATCCACTTGGTCTAAAAATACTCTTGAACTGAAATGTACATGGACTGCATAATTTTTCATAATTAAACAGTATCGAATTTAAAACTCAACATAACATGATTATCATAACTTGTTGGCAATAAAATCCACTTCAAAAATCATCAATATTAAAATAGCCTGTGTACGGTTGCCCTTGTTCCCTCGAGAAAAAAAAATGCTTCAGTGGGATCAGAGAGGACATCTTAACACAGACTGAAATTAAAATAGTTATAATTTCTGTAAATTAATTAATGTTATCAGCCAATAGTTTTCCTACAAAGTGTCTTTCACAAGAACAACAAAAACATTGTAAAAATTATTTCTGTCTTTCTGCTTTGTCTTGCCAAGAATCTCAAGTAGAAAACTGGTTCCTGCAAAAAATAAATAGAAGCAGAATCAACAATAATCCTAAAATCTTTGCTACTTTATTGCTGATGGTAAGAATAACAATGTCATTCCACTCATACTGTGTTCACAGCAGTACATTAGTTGTTAAAACACAATTTCACACCTGGTTCTTTAACCCTTTCACTCCCAGAGTCAATTATGGAGACATGTAGTGTAGTTCTAACCTTTGATTCTGTGGACGAAAACCTATTGTGTGGCCATTCAAATGAAACCTCTTTAGCAGTACTTTTGCATGGTACCATTTGTTTTTCAATATTTTACAAAATGAAATTTGGGATTTTTCTTGAATTTTGATGTTTGGCACTCTTGGGAGCCAATTTAGGGTTAATTGATGCTGTTTTACAAAACAGGTATAAGCTTGTGTAAAATCTATAAACAAGAAACCAAGAAAAGTAGAGCTCCAACTTGTTGTAACATGATCATGAAGCCCATTGGAAATGACGGGCAATGAACCAGGCGCGAAACATGTTTTGAAATTAACAAATAATGTGAACAATGAAATTGCAAACATGTCTAAGCAAGTTGTAACATTTTATGGACCATTTTTAAATGCCAACAAACTCCTGTTTTGAGACAGTTTAAAGTCAATACTAAATAAACTTATCTTTATCAATTTCATCCTTGTTTATAACATTTCCACAGGCAATAAAGCACAAATTAAAACCACTCACCCTTACTAATAATTATAGCCTTTCCTCCTTCCACGAGGTTTCCCGCGAGACCTTCCAGGTTTCACTTTTCCTTTTCTTTCAATAAGTTCTCTTTTATCCAGACTAAACCAAGGGACCTCAAATTCCCTGAAAAACAAATTCAATGTCTTAATTTTTTGTTCACATGTGTGCTTTATTTATTATAAACACCCAGTTTATAAAACAGCAAATAACTTTTTTCCGTAGCTAAATCATTTGTATCTTTTTTATCTTGTGAATCAAGTCAAGCCAAGTCATCTTCATTTAAGCAGGGTGGCCCTTTCAGCACTAGGCTGGTATCAAGCAGGGCCCTGCAAAATATAGCATACAGTGCAAATTTTCACTTGCTCCATCATGTGTAAACTGTTTTAATTCCCCATTGTATCACATGTTAAAAGATGATTGCTGTCAGTATTTTAATTCCCCAGTGTATACACAAAATGCAAATATGGCTGTCCAACAATTTTTTGTTTGGACAGGTTCTCAAGAAAAAAAAGCAATTGAATAATGATAAAGATCAGGTCAGAATAAGTCATTGTGTGCATTTTCAAGGCCATAGTCTTATTTTAGGAGAAGTTATAGTCAATCAAAATTTTGGGAAAAACATGCAAGCGAGGCTAGTGAGGCTGGAATGTCTTTTTTCATACACATGCTTAAAATTTCAGTAAGCCATAACTTTGCAACCATTTAACCAAAAACACTCAAACTTTGCAAGATGATACATTTAGCAGCACTTGTTTCCGTGATATCATAAATTTCGCTGAAAGCTTGGCCAAACAAAAAAACGCCTGACGGCCATATTTGCATTCGGTGTATTAAGTCATTCAGTTGTCTAGACAGTCTCGTTTCACACAATGCATATTTATGTCACGCTAAGATGTTTTGGTCATTTTAAATCTATTTTACTCTTCAATTCTTTGACTTCAAACTCAGTATGGAAAGTTAAAACCGATCTGTGGACTTAACCTTATGTTGTTTCACATTCACATGGCTCTTAAGAGCCCTTTGATTACCTATCTCCATGAGATAGCACTGTAGCATTTTAGTAGTAGTAGTTAATGTATGTATGATTATATGCAGGGTTGTTATTACAGGCTTGGGATTTCCACTGGCTATTACACTTCTGAGCCCTGAGAACTTTCATAGACAAACAAGGTAACACTACCAATACAGCTGGGGTTCTTTTCTGGCTACTCCTTCAATTTCCCCAGTTACTTGGTTTGTACATGTACATGTACCCAATCCTTGCTGCCTGCTACTTCTGTTAAGCTGTCCACTTCAGTGCAAAAATTAATTTTAAGAGGGCTCAATACTGTCTTTCTACCTAAACTAATCATTTTGCAACATATTTTTCTTTATATCATTCAATGCGTTTTTTTTTCTTCCTTTTCATTGGCTGAGAGCCCACCACATGACCTGCAAATAACTACCTAGGAATAATTCTGCTCATGCGCACAATGGTGCGAAGTTGTTTTGCTGCGAATAATTATTGTTCTGCTCCCGTCCTCTACAATGGCAGCCCGAATTCTGCTCTGTTTTAGCGGTTATGAATAAATATTAAATTGAAAAACAAACTTGGTGATCAAATGATAAAACAATTATTGAACTCGGCTATTGCAAATAATAATTATCGTGATTTGTCAGTGGCGAGCTGATCAATTATTTGCCCCAGCCTTCCTCTTTGGCAAATAACTGATCTGCTCACCACTGACAAATCACAATAAATTATTTTGCTCAACCTTGTCCAATTACTGATAATTATCTGTGTACTAAATGTAGATATCCATTTTAACATTGCTATACACTGCTATGTTATATTAAACCAACCTATTGTGGAAGAGAGGAACAGGAAATCCAAATGCTACAACAGGAACAGTATCAGATACCTCAACTGCCATCACTGCAACACAATAAGCAGCTTTCTTAGCACATACATGTAGTATTAACCCTTCACTCCCATAGTCATTTATGGAGACATGAAGTGTAGTTCTAACTTTTGAGTCTGTGGATGAAATCCTATGGTGTGCCCATTCAAATGAAACCTCTTCGGCAGTACTTTTGCATGGCACCATTTTTTTCTCTGAATATTTTACAAAATTAAATTTAGAATTTTTCTCAACTTCACTGCAGTTGCCAGCCATAAAAGCCGGCTGACAGCTACTAATGACAGCCCTGTGCCTGTGTCGCATAACTTGGTCACACCTTTGATGAAAACCCAAACTGATCAAAGCCAACTTTTTATGCAGTGTCATGACCTACCCCGTTCAAAAAAAGACATTGTATTATTCTATAATTTGAACACTGGAGTTAAAAAAAAAGCAAGTTAGAAGAAATTAGCTGTAAGCTCAGCCATTACTAACCATCTTGAGGAGGTGGGAGAAAGGATTCCATGCACTTTGCACTGTCATCTTTACTTCCAGATTTTTTCCCCTTCAATCTTGCTTCTTCGCGATCTCTGCACCTCTTTTCAAGATTTTGATGTGCCTGAACTGCACGCATATGTTGAATGTCCCATCTGGAAAGTACAGATTTTCAACAATATAGCAATTTTTAACAATAAATATTTTTATCATAGCAGACTAATACCAGTGAATTCCACTATATTAATCCAAGCACTAATTCACATGATTTTATGGTACATGTAAGCTTTGGGGAAATACTATTGTCTACATTATACAATCAAGTATGAAAATTACTGAGCCCTGAAACACCAATGATGAGCAAAAATTAAAAGTAAACAATCAAAACAAAGACTGGTATATCAGTAGTATCTAATTAGGAAATAATAATAGCAAAATGTGGCAAGGCGTAAAGATGACAACAATTCACATTTCTTGTTAGAGCGACCAGAACTGTTTATACCTCTTTCTTCTTTTCTCCTCAAGTTCTTGTTTCATGTGTCGCTTTGCAAACACTTCATCATCGACACTCTGTCAATTAGAAATAAGACCATAGAACTCACAATTAACACTTTTTGATATTGAGAACAGTTAAATGAAGCGGCCGCTCTAATTTAACCCAAAGGTAATTTAAACTGCAACCCAAATAATCATCATCATCATCTCTGCAACATTGTTGGCAACAATGGTGTTAACACCAATAAAGCAAGATTCTTGTTTCAGTAACAACATGATAGCACTGGATTGAGTTGTTAGTCCACTGCTGGCTGGCCAGTGTTGAGGGTGCCACTGTCATAACCTGGTTTTGAGTTTAGAGTAGCCACCTCTTAGACCAGTTGCTATGACCCAGATATTAAACAAGCCTGGTCTACCTCACTTTTTAACCCATAGTGGGGACAGGTTGGCTGAGAAACAGACCATGCTGGTGGGTCATGTACATGTATACTACAGCCAACATGACCTCAGCTCCGCTGCTCTCATCAGGGGTACAAATTATGTACCCCCTGATGATAGGGTATGCCAGTTATGCCCCTCTACCACTAGGTTCCTCATGGTCCACACCTATGCCAAATAATTCACTGATTATTTCACTTTCACTGATACCCCAACTGACCCTTCAGCAGTCTTCCTCAGGAATTAGCTCCACAATGATCAGGGGTTCCTATCCGCCACCTGGGGGGTGGCCGTATAGGCCGGAAGGCCAGCAACCCAAACAGAACACAACATTTAGCAAAAAGCATGGCCTATCTATAACAAAATATTTTCTACTGGTTCATGCACCTTTTCACAAGTTATATTAATTTACATTTTTATACCTCAACATTCTCATGGCAAGACACTGCACCAACTGTTTTAATTGACTTGGAACTGGCTGTTTTCAGTGTTGCAGCTGCTGCTATTTCACTTATCTGCCAAGTTGGCACTGAAATTATAAAGTCGATGAGATTCATTAAAATTGAAACCTTTCATTCATCACGAACCCTGGCAAATAAATTAATATTAAGATCAAGATAAAAATGTTTCATAAGTTAAAAACAGTTTATGGCTGTCACAAAAGTTAGAACCACCTTAGTTGTACAGCATAATACAGCTGTAAATAGTACCACAGATGGGTACTGCTCAATAGCTTTCATTTGAATGGTCACACTTTAGAATTTCACTCAGACTCAAAAGTTAGAACCGCCTTGTAAAGCATAATAAACAGCACCACAAGAAAGTACTGATCTGAATAGCTTTTTATTGGAATGGTCACACCTTAAGATTTCACTCACAGACTCAAAAGTTAGAACCACCTTGTAGAGCATAATAAACAGCACCACAGGAAAGTACTGCTCAAGAGCTTTCATTTGAATGGTCACTCTTCAAGATGTCATCCACAGACTCAAAAGTTAGAACCACCTTGTACAGCATAATAAACAGCACCACAGAAAAGTACAGCTCAAGAGCTTTTATTTGAATGGTCACAGTATTAGGATTTCATCCACAGACTCAAACGTAAGAACACTGTAAGCAAGCATATTGTTTTCAAGTGCATATATCATTAATATTTATTATAAACTTAGTTGTAAGGCCTTTAATTTGAAAATTAAAATACCAAAATTCAAGTCAGACATACAAGAATGGTCTGAATAAACAATACATTAGTTGAGACCATCAAAAAAGGATTGTAAACTTCCTTCTTTCTTTTTTTTTCAGGGGGGAGGGGGGGGTAGAGAAGAAGAGCAGTATGACACCCTCGGGACCAGCACTTGCTGTCCACCTTAAGGCCTGTTTACACAGGCAATTTTTTGTGCAATTTTTGTCACACTTGTCGATGCAATTTTTGTCACGCGCAAGTTACATCTTCAAATCGCATGTGTAAATGGGCAGCGATTTCAGTGTGATTTGGGGCAATTTGCCGTGGGATGTCGCAGAGGTTTCAAACATGTTCAAAACCTGATACAACTTGGTGGCGACTTTTGGGAAATCACAGCAAATCAAAGCAAATGTCGCACTCAAATCGCACAGGAAATCGCCGCTAGTTTACACTTGCAACAAAAATTGCATTGGAGAGCGCAACAAAAAATTGCATGTGTAAATGGACCTTTAGAGAGGTGTCTGCCTTATGGAGAGATTAGATACACCATGAAGTGAAGTGTCCGCTTTAAGAGAGTTCACAGCAGGGCTGTTATTAGTAGCTGGCAACTACAGTGAATATGAGCAGCTGTTCAACATTTGAAAATGACTAAAAGATGACAAGCATGGAAGACTTTCTTTGTTTTATGACCAGCTACGTACTTTTCTTGCGGAACCCATTTCTTCACAGCTCAATGACAGCCCTGTCACTGTGTACATTATTATATGAAATTACCATGAATTCCAATCATGTTAATTTCTTATGAGCATTATCTTCCATGACCTTCATTAAGTACAACGTAATTTCTATGTCACTAATGAATAATATTTGAACCCTTATCTGGCTCGAGATGATCAGTGTGATCATCAAGGTAATAATAATAAAAAGAATGCCCAGAATGGCAAAATTCCGTCCGTCAACCCGCACATTTCAACTCTCTTGTTATATCAGGGCCTGGCTAAACTAGGAAACATTGTTGTGGATGCCAATGTTTGCCAGTTTAGCTAAGCAAGAAACATTAATTTTGTTTCCCTGTTTCCCGGACGCAAAGTTTGTACGCGACATATTGTTTTCCAGTTTAGCCACATAATTAAAAGAAACAAGGTTTCTGCAACAATGTTTCCTAGTATAGTCAAGGTGAAGTAATATGGTCAACAAAATCCTGCAACTTCTCATGCAACAATATTGTGTTGCAGGTTGCAGCCCAGATGTTGTGCGTATTACCACCTGCGCACGCAACAAATTTTCATACTGAAGAAAGTAGAGGTCGTTTTTTTTACTTTCTGCAACATGAAAATTTGTTGCGTTAGAAGGTGGTAATATGTGCAACATCACGGCTGCAACCTGCAATGCAACATTTTTGCGTGACAAGTTGCACAATTTTGTTGCCCGTATTACTCCACCTTCAGGCCCTTATACATGTCGAGAATTGTTTTTTAAACAAGTTGTTTATCCTGTTCTCGCCATGAAAAGGGTTCTTTTTGTACCACCCATGTTAATTTCTTACATCCAGAAAAATTAGCTGGTTCACGTTCATTTTCTTTATTTTGGAAGATTTTAGCCCTTTATTTGAGTTAATTTAACTCATGTTAGTTTAATATATACTAATTAATACAAGTGTTAATTTTCTATAATAACCTGGTATCAAAGTTAATATGGTATATGGCTAATGGTGCAATGCAATAGATTTTTATTAACAAATTCCTTTAGAACAGCTTGGATAAGTTGGCATTAGTTGTGTCACCTGGTACATGCGCTTGATTCAGCTCAGCAACTGGCTTCAAAGCAGGTTTCTTGGATAGATCATGTGAGTCGTCGTGAAGATAAAGCATCTCAGTTCTCATGTGAGTATCGTAGCTGATGTCTTCACACATGCGCGATGTCATGGTTACCGAGGCAGTGGCCGGCACTCTTTTGGCTCGCACCATTTGTTCCACAGAAAGACGACGACTGTAACATTTACAACACATAATTAATCATATATCCTCAACAGACATAACTTCTCGCACACCACTGGCAGTCATGCCAAGCCGACCACCGCAGCCTCAACTTTATTGTAAACTCATAAAACTGTACACATATCATAATGCTAAAAAATGGAGACGCTGACAAAATTACAAGGTTGCACATTATATTTACACCGCATACAAAACTGAAATCTTAGAGTGGGTGGGTGGGAAGGTCAGTATTGGCGGTCGCAACAAAAGCAATTGCCTACCCTTCAGGTCTCATGACCTATACCCAGGACCAAGTGGTGTGTGAGAAAAACATTTTCACCTATTTCACTTCACTCAGCAAGTGAAAAATTACCCTTACCCCAGGAACACGTACAGAATCAGAAGGAAGAAATCAAACTTCACTTAAAAATTTAAGATTTGTTGGCCTAGTGGTTTGCATGAGAGTTTCCAACAGGTTCTTCAGGATTATACAGAATATGGCATATTACATGTATATAGCCGGTACAAATTTGTGATCATAAAATCGAATGATTTTAAAATGTTTTCATTCAAATTATATATCTTCACCGTTTAACTCTTAAGAGGTACAAAAATCAAAATTCACGATAAATTCCAAATTTCGTTTTATAAAATATTGAAAAATAAATGGTACCATAAAAAAGTACTGCTGAAGAGGTTTCATTTGAATGGTCACACCATAGGATTTCTTTGACAGACTCAAAAGTTAGAACAAATGGTATCATGCAAAGGTACTGCTGAAGAGGTTTCATTTGAATGGTCACACTATAGGATTTTGTTGCCAGACTCAAAAGTTAGAACTACGTTACATTATAAATTATCTGTTGAGGTTCAAATTTTTTTTGGTTTCAATTTTTTTGAGCCAGTTTGATTTCTGTTTTCTTTTGTCTAAGAATATGATAATGAGTCTGAGACCAAAGAAAACAAACAGTTAAACTGGTTTGAAAATTTTCAAACCAAAGAAAAATTTGAACCACAACAACATTATTACATGTAGGTGCGGTTACAGAGGGCACTTTTTCTGTGGTAAATGACCCTTTCACCACGGGAAACCACATTTACTAAGTGTAACCAACATTTCAATAAATATCCATGGATACATCAAAAAGATCACACGAAGCGCCCATGACATTTAATGTGGTAAGATCCAATGGTGTTTTGATGTCCAAGGTACAAGAGCCAATCACGACGCTCCGTTTGACATCAACACGTAACCGCAAAGGAAAAAAGTGATTCACTGAATTGCGTGACATTTTTTTACCTTGGCAAATCACAAATTGCGTGAAACCACTGGTTAATACGGTATACTAAACCCAAGTGTGATGAACCACGGAATGATCTACCATGGGAAATGCCATTTACTATGGTGTGTGAAACGGCACCTATTGACTCTGGGAGCGAAAAGGATAATAGTAATAAAATATATTTATCATCTGACAGTTACTACCATTTAGGAGTTGTTGGTTTTACTATTTTCTCTTCAAGGACTTCTTCATAGCCTTCATTGGCATCCCTTCTTTTCTTTACAGCCACTCTTCGCTCTAACCGGTGCATCCGAGATTCCAGCTACGACAAACATAAAAAATAAACATAGTTTTAAGGGAAAACGACAATTTTGAAGCCACTAATGCTGCAAACGAAAACCAACATATTTTCTTTTCAAGGCCAGTATATCGCTTTTTCATAACAATAATAATAATAATAATAATAATAAATTTATATAGCGCTAATACTATAAAAAAAATATTCAAAAGCGCTTAACAATAAGAGAAAAGTTAAAGTAACAATAAGAGAAAACTTATTCCAGGCATAAACACAAAGAAAAATTTCAGTTTATCTTTTGTCTGAAATGAAAAGCAATATACTAGCCCTTGAAGAGAAAAGTTGTTTAGTTTTCATGTTGTAAACAATGTTTTGGCCAGTTTGGTTGCAATATGCCCAGAAAGTGGTAAAAAAAAAATGGCATTATTGGCTTTTAATTGAGTTTTTTTATAAAACTCTAGGAGTCAATGGGTTAACTTCTTGACATCCTAAATCTTATAGTTTGGAACATCTTCAGAAGTCTTTGGATACGGGTCACTTTGTCTTAAAAAATCCTGGCACCCCCAGGGTAAAAATCTCACCAGGCAACCGAAAAGAGATTGCTTATCAAATTCGCTACGGTCAATGAGACCTAAATCATGGAAAGACCTTTCCATACTTTTTACAGACTAAATTCTGCAAAAGTCAACACTTCAAATTCAAAACATCTGAACCTTAAATATTTTGTTGCTCTTTTAAGATACGAAATTGATGAAAACTTGGTTAGAAAAAATCAGGCAAGACGATAATAAAGGTTTTAAACAGTATGTTTATGGGAAAATAATAAAAGTAAAATATTTGTCCTTCATATTTCCAGAAGAATCCAAGTTCTAGGTCTGTAGATATAAAGTAAGCATGCTACATGTTTACAAAAGTTCTAAAACGGCTTTCTTAGTGAAAACAATTCAGTGAAATCACATTTCAAAATACAAAATAGACATCTTGCGATTAGAAATCGTCATGTGCTTAGAGTTCGAATAATTAACAAGTAATGTATGCCACGTGACCAATAATAGGCGCCATGTTTGAATTTTCATGGATGCCGCTGACCGTTCAAAATAAATTTATGCGTTTCTATCTCTGGGTGTTTTTGTGCAACTGGAAAAATAAGAAAGTAAAACTCACAAATATAACGCAATATAAATGACCGAAACACGTCCTTACCTGTTCTTTATCTAATTTAAGCTGATTTATCTCTCTGTCCTTTTTCTGCATTTCTTCTTGCTGTTGTTGAATAAGTTCTAAATGCAGCAACAAAAGCTGACGTAAGTGAGTGACTTGGCTCGCGTCGGTTTTATGGTTGGAACAATCGTGAACGATTTCTGGCTCCGGCAATTTCGACAACGTGATATTGCCGCTTAGTTGAGGCTGTTCTTTCTGTATGTCGCTGATACTGTTGGTGTTTTTCACAGCAGTGGACGATTTCGAGCGCAAAACGCGGGTTAACTGTCGTTCGGATCGAGCGCTCGGAGAAGATGTCGGCGCCTTGTTTCCAACAAAAGGCACATCCGATTTCACTTGTGTTTGTTCCATGTTTCCACCGGAGGGTAAATCCGTATTCATAACCATCTGGTATATTTTAGTCCACGTTCTCTCGAACACGGCTCTAAAACTGTTTCGTCTCATTCGGTATTACAGCGGCCATGACGGCCTCTTTTTCTTATCCATGTGACATCAACATGGCGAACAACATGAATGTGAGGCGATTCGGGTCTCTCGGGGAATATTCGTTTCCGGTTAAAATCACGGTTCTTGTTTGGCTGAAAATTCCTTTCTTTTTGAACAATATATAAATATTCAAACGTATATATACAATTTGGCCTTTCACCGGTCTCGATTTCAAATAAAGCAAGCTGACGGAATGCTTGCGAAACGCTTGCGACAAATGCAATTAGTCCAATGGTGAGGGGGTAGGGGTAGGGAGATTGCTTCAGGTACTTTCTTGTGATCGACTTTTTCAGGGGGAGGGCATAGGGAAGCTATGAAACAATGTTCCTGCTCCCGAACTAGAATAGGCCATTTGCACGATGGCGTCATTTGACTACAACTACCAGAATTCATTTCGTTTTTCCTTTCTTATTTAAATTTTGTCCCAGTGCGGTTTAAATAACAATAGCCCTAATTTGCACTACAAAACAAAAAAACTGAAGGATTCTGGTAGTTGTAGTCATATGACGTCATCGTGCAAATGGCCTATTCCAACAAGATCGATTCGCACGGTGAAAGAAAAATAGCCAGAATTACGATCAAGTTGAGCTGCTCCGCGCCTTGAGACTAAAAAATATCGGTAGAAATCATGACCGCGGGCGTCCCGTAACTCCCGTTTTTAATATAAACAAGCGCGGAGGGGGGGGGGGGGGGGGGGGGATTTTTCCCGTTCTTCGGAAAGCGGCGCCCCTAAAATTTCAAATTCATGACTAGACTGTTGATAGAATTTTTCAATTCATTAAACATTGGGAATATTGCAGGTCTAAATTTATAAGCGCAGTAATTCGTCAACAACTCATCAGTGATTTTTCTTTTTCTCTGGAGTCGGGCATAGGGTCGGGATCGGGTCGGGAAGGGGTCGGACCATTTTAAACAGGAGAAAGGCCCTGGGGACGAGATGTATCGATGTTTTGTTTTTCCGCTTTCATTTCATTCGATATTGCACGTCTAAATTTCTAGCAGTGTGATCCGTCAACAAGTCTTGATTTCTCTTTTTTGTTTGGAAGAAACGGGAACCAACTTTAAAAGAATCTCTACAATTCTCGTTCTGAGGAGAATCCTTGTTTTCAGGTACGTATTCAAAAATATATAAGCTTGAAAGAGTTGATATAAGCTTAAAAGCTAACTTAGCTTACTTTTAACTCAGTCGATCTACAGGGAACTTGTTGCAGCACGTTGCATTCAGGCAAAGTGCATTCAGAGATTCAATATAACAGAAAAATCCAGGGTTGATCCTAGTTTACAAGAATAAGCTTCAATTATACTCGCTGGTTTAGGGTTGGGGAATATATGTGATCTTGCAATTGCAATCCGCCTGCAGATGACGACAAAGAAAATCGAGGGATGGTCACGCGGATAAATTCCTTGTTTGATTTTTTATCTTATATTATATATAGTTTTTAAGTACACGTTCATATTCATTCATTTGAATCCTTTAATTGAACACCTCCCCAACGGACGGAACATTTATGTCCGAAGGTGGTTGTAGAGAAGTTCGACTGCATACTAATTCTTATTAAACACATACATTTAATGTGATATAGTGCACAACTTTAACTTACAGGCTCCGAACTTTAATCGTAATAATGAATTCAATTTCTTTAGTACTGTCCTTCATACAGCAGCAGCATTCAGGCATAAAATGAAAGCTTAAGTAAGTTATTTTGCAAAAATCTAAATCTGATGAAATCAATGAGCATAAATCATTAGTTGGTTTCAATTGGGCTCCACCCCTTCTGGAAACCCTGAGATTGTTTAATGTTTGTTCTCCTCCCTGCCACAAGTGTTTTTCTCTGGGTACTTTGGTTTTCACCCTCCAAAAATGCAATATTTCCAAATTTCAATTTGATCTGGAAACAGTGGAAGTATAAGCTGTTCCACTAGAATTTCCAATGATTTATTTCTTTATTTATTATTACTTGTGCCGGATACAGCAATTATTTGCCCTCAGTTTTTCTTTTTTAATATTCTTTGTGTTTTCATGTCTTATTTGTGCATCACGTTAGATCTTGGTACGAGAATAGAGGGGAGCACTGGGGCCCATAAGAAACCGGAAAACCATTCAAAATTTCCGTGAAAACCGAAAAACCGCAATAAAAATCGCTCAAAACCGAAAAACCGCCAAACAAAATGATCAAAATAGCAAATTCACAAACCTTCAGTCAACCCATGACCCTTGATAACAAAGCGAAATATAACTACAGTCGAACCTGTACATAACGGCCCTCACACTCCGTAAGCGATTTCTATGATTCTATGAGCTCATCTTCCATTGCCCGTTGTTGGCCACTTTCACCGGCAACGTCACTTAGATGGCGCGTCACGTGAACTTTCACGGGTTGATCGAGGTTCAATAAAAAGGTCTGGAAACTGGGAAGCGAAAAACCAAAACCAAAAAACCGCATTTCTTTTTCATAAAAACCGAAAACAGGATGTTTAAAATGGAAAAACCGAAAACCAGAATGGATACAAAAATCGAAAAACCAGAAATTTTGAGTGCAAAAACCGAAAAACCGATCTAGAAAATGACCAAAACCGGAAAACCGAAAACTCCAATGCCCCCCTCGAGAATACGCAGGCATGCACTGCCAGAAAATTTTAAGCCCACAATACTTGAGATTTGGTGTGATCAGCATCATTTTGCAAGCAAAAGTGAAACTAATTTGGGTTTTATTTGCCTGTTGCTGTTTTATGTAAGTGTTTGCCCATACTGCATTTTCCCTAGAATCCGCTTCGATTCACAATATTCAGGACTATACCTGTTAGGAATCACCTGTATTTTGACCGGCACAAGATTTGGCTACATGTAGCCTCTTGTTATTTTTGTATTGTAGCATGTAAAGGGGACTGGAACCTAGGCAGAGAAAGAGGGAATGGAAAGCAGGATTCCCAAGGTGGCAGAATGTAATATAATAAAATTTTATTGTATTATATTTTGCAATGCAAATTTATAAAAAGGTCAAAGACAGAGACAGGGGCATCCCCAAGGGATTACATAGTAGACACTATGCCTGTGTACCTGAACTGTCTTGGGTGGATGATTTCAGATGAGATGGACCCCAAAATCCCCCCCTGGGAGACACAAAGGGAGGGGTGAGAAGCAGAAAGTTAGTTTAGGCCATTTTCATGATGGCATCATTTACTACTACCAGAATCCTTCAGTTTTAAGAGTGATCAGCATCAAATTTCTCCTTGTAATATCCTTGTAATGTTAATGCATTATCAATCAAAAAGGTCATGAGAATTAAGGACATGATCACACATCTCATATCTCTTGATATCCAAACAATTTCTCCCCACTACTTCTATAGGAAAATGTATAGGTCTAGGAATTTTTGATGTTTTTGATGTTAGGGCTTAAAGGGTTAATCTCGTGTTAATTATGGCTACCAAAAATTCCCGGTTATAACACCCTGGGCTTATAAAACTTCATAAGGGTGTTTTTCGGCTGGCGAACAAGAAATATTGTGATAAGTAAGTATTGTTTTAGTTAATTTGGTGCAAAAGGAACTGTGGTGTGCTTATATATAGGAGGGGTTACAACCGGAATAATGTTTTGTTACCAAACTGATGGGCCTAAAACTGGGGGAGAGGGGCTCATAAGTGGGGGAAGGGTTTATAAGTGGGAGGGGCTTATAAGTGGGGGAGGGCTTGTACATGTAACTGGGATTTTATAGTATATGTTATTCTAAAGCCCCACTGGGAGTTCTAAGAATTGTAGTAAAATGACGCCATCATCAAAATCAGCTATTTCCACCCTTTATTCCCCCACACTGTTTATAAATGTGCTAATGTATCTCTTTCTTTCTTTCTCATATCAGGTCCAATTATAAAAACTGGTGACTTCTTAAAAACCTTCAAGCATTTCAATAATTTTCAAGATGTCAGAAATTGTGGAATGCATTTCCTGGATTGTTTCGAAGACGTGTTGGAGCCTGGGGATATTTGCTGTCTTTGTTGCCAAACGAATTGCCGACTTGTTTGGATTAATATTCAACATCCTTGCTTGCCTGACCATCATTCGGTTACCATGCATGTGTTTGCAGTTCAGTAACATGGATTCGATGTGGGAGTGGCGGTACATTGGATTTGTCCATTTTATTTTTTTTCTGATAGACATTCCATTTATTCTCATGGGCTTGTTCATGATTGTAATCACCTTTGGACTCATTCTTATACCATTCTTCAATGACATTAAAAAGGAAGAGGTTACATTACAAGAACTCACAGGCCCTGATCATGGAATATACTGTTTGGGATCATTTCAGCTTCATGCATTGGTTGGTTCATATTTTTTCCGCTTCATTTGTGACGTCCTTTGCATCCCATTGGCAATCATTTGTGTGTTATCCTGGAGAAGTTGTATTTTTATAAACAAACTTGGAAAGAAGAATTATTCATGGAGAGACTTAGGATGGAGGAAAGTTTGTGTTCTGCAATTTCTGCAACTCTTGGTTGACATTCCATGCATTCTTGTTGGTTTCATTGTTATGATCACATGGCGTGCCCCTTTTCTGGTCAGAAGAGTTAAAGAGCTGAAAAATGGTGAAGACCATGAAAAATGGGACCGCTGGAGGTTTGAAGTTTTTCCAGAATTCTTTCTCATTTTTGTAGACTTTGTTTGCATAATCTGCTTCCTTCTCACTGTGATAACATGGAGATCACCCATGTTGATCTACAAACTTCGTCATGCCCCAAAGAAACAATGGAAGATACGAGAAATAATTGTCACACAAATGTTGTTGATATTTGTTGACATACCTTGCATTCTTTCTGCCCTGATCGTGTTTGTAACTCTTTGGAGAATTCCGAACTTCATCAGAAACTGGGAAAAGGATGAATGGAAAATCCGAACCAACTGTGTCTGCCAACTGGGAATGCTCTTGATTGACTTTGGCTGTTTGTTACTGAGTATGGTTGTCATGGTAACCCTTTGGAGACTCTATCCTTTAATTTGTGACATCAGAAAGTATTGGTCAAGACCTAGAGAAGAGAGATCATGGAAGATAAGAAAAGCCATTTGCATGAATGTTGCATTCCTATTTGTTGACGTACCAGCCATTTTCCTTTGTTTTATCATACTAGTAACAGTGTTTCGCTTTCCAAAGCTTCTGTCCAAGCTTATTCAAGCCGGTAACTTCTTCATGGAGTTTGCAATTACAGTGTACTTTGAATTCGCTATGTTGGTTGTCGACATCTTCTTCCTGTTCTTGTTTTTGGTGTTGATGTGCCTCAGGCCAATTCAGAGCTGGGTCCATCTTATGGAAGATGAAGAGCATAAAAAGAACCGCCTTCTGAAGCATTATATGCAGTGGGTCCCAGACATTGTAGACAAGCGCTTCCAAATGCGACGAGAAATGGAAGGCATTTTCTCTACATGCTTAAAAAATAGGCTAGGAGAGCACAAGCTCAGAGAACATTTGACGGAGGTCAATGAAGAGTACTTGGATGAGCTGGAATGGATTCGGCATAAAGTTAGGAAGTATGAGCTTGATGAAGGATTCAGCCATTTGATCAACATGGCCAAGTGGTGGGAGAAAAAACGCGTCAAAAAACTAGTGCGACTGTATAGATGTGAACTGAATTTTTTAGTCCACCCCAATGTTTCCACCCACAATGCCAACCTCTCTAAATTTAGAAACGAGATGATCCGGTTTGAGAGTCACGTGTCCGCACAGTATCGTGAAATTGAAAAATACACTGTTCCAAAAGTACCACTGTGGAGCGAGGAATGCGGGCTCAGGACTCGTACACGCAAGGAAACTCAGCAAGTTTTGATCAAGTGTCTTCCAAGTGGGCGGTTTGTGATTTCACTGCTGATACTGCTGAACTTGATTCTGATTTATCGAGGGCCCACCTTGTTGAAGAATCTCTGCCGGCGGTGGTATGACCGCAGAAATATAGTCTTCACTTCCTGTAGGGAATACCTGTATGATTTTATCACCATTTGCAGAATCTTACTGGTAATTATCTTTCTGTACCGTGCGCCATTCTTAATCACCGACATCACCAGAGACATATTTTTCAAACAGAGCTGGCGAGCTGTACGAGAGACGGTAAAAAAATATCCTACCATAATATTAGGAGACATTGTTGACCTCATAAGCTGTGTTCTGAGCTGGAAAAGTGTGCGTTTTCTGTTCACTGCACTACTGTTTGGTCTACTGATGCCCGCAGATCTGTTCTTAACCATCATGAAATTCATGTGCTCCAAAGACTGCGCGTATTTCTTCACAGTCATCTTGTATATATTCTTCATGGCCTTTCCATTTCTCCTCCCGTTCTATATCAGTGAAAAAGTCCAAGCAAGTACCGTGACGATTGTGATCGGTGTGTTTGCATTCCTTCTCCTGGTGGCTTTGGTTTGCATGGTGGTTGTGTTACTCAAAAAGGGAGCCCCGCCCAACAGAAGGGATGAACAAGGACTATTAATCAAACCCACTCCCTATGACTACGTCCGCTTCAACTGGACAAACATTCACGTGATCTTATTCGAAATCGTCGAATTTCTGCAGTTGCTTGCGCTGGTGTTTATCATAAGTGACATTCCCATGGTGGGTGCAGATACCTTGAACACTGCGTCCCAATACCTGCTCCTAAACTTTGCCTCGTTCAATGTAAAGCTTTGGCTTTCGTTCGTTATTTTCGTGATTTGGTTCTTCTGCTGCGGTGCACCCGTGATCCTTGAGAACGTCTTAGAACATCTACCCAAGGGATCATGCGCAAAACATATTGGTTGGACTCTATTTTTGTCGTTGTTCGCCAACACCTTATTCGTGACAGTTGTGGAGAGTTTTCTGACATTTGTAGCGTGCAAGACGCAAGACTGTCCCGCAATCAACGCCACCGCAGCAAACACCTCAAGTCATGAAACCTGCTTTCCAGCCGTCCTCTACGAAGACGAGAGTGTGGAATGCTGGGAAGGCAGTCACAAAGCAATCGCCTTGCTAGGCCTGCTGGGATTGGTATGGTACTCCACTACAGCTGTCATATTCGGAACCAAATATGGCGATGTGAATCACCCGAGTCAGGATCTCGAATTTTCCCCTATCTACAACATCTTTGTGAATTTCGCCAAAGCGCTGATGGTAGGAATCGTTGTTTTAGCCATGGCCAAGCCCATGCTTGTTTTGTCTTTCCTTCTCCTGGCAAACGTGGGCGCGATAATATTTACGCTGGCGTTCAGAAAAATTTTCAACTTCAATCTCTCCAATTCCTTGGTGTTGATCATATGGCGCGCTGTAACGTTCATCTGTGGTGGGCTTGCTGCGGTTGCTGCTATCTTCGCTAAAGTAAGAAATGAAAGGGAGTCTTTAGTTCCTCTTGGGATTTTCCTTGGAGGGTGCGGCTTCGTTATTATAGTCGCTCTTGTTGTGTCGATTGTGCTTAGAAACCGAAGAACTCCCGTGGAAAACCAAAGAAGGATGTTTCGTCAAGAACTGCTGGCGCTAGAAGCCAAACTGGTGCAACAAAACTACATGATCAACTCTTGGACCCAAGGCCGCGCGCGGTGGAGGAGACTGGTGAAGAACGTCTATGAAGCACAAAAAAATGATCGTGGGGTCTCCCCGACGGTGTGGTCACACCTTGAGATACCACCCCCACCACCACCCCCAGAAGCAAGGTCCATTGAGCCTGATATGTCAGCTCCCCTACCCCCTCCCCCCGCGTATGATGATCTGTTTCCTAACATCATGGGACCTTATGGTGTCCCCCCTCCCCCATATACTGCGGAATGTGATGACGTGGTTATAGACGTGGGTGAAACTGAGCAAGCCTCCCCTCCCCCACTCCCTCAAGCCACAGAAGATCAGACGTCCAAGAAACCGACTATTCCTGAGGACGAATCGCCAAAGATCACCTTCAGAGATGATGCGAGTAGCCTGGACTCCATAGAACAGGAGCGTTTACCTGTTCTTACCAGGCCTCCACGGCCTTATTATGGAGGAGATTATCAGGTGAGAGAGAGAAATAATTTACATAGTAAAGATGACATGTTATATTGATAAACAAAGACAACACGGCTGTGAAGGAAACAGTACCAGAAACGTGTAACGCGCATTCACAGCTTCCGAATATTCACTTTTTGCTTAGTACCATATTTGGAAACCCCTCGGTCCCTCGAGATTAGAAGCAAGTTGATCTAGCGAATTGATTGGTTAATATTTTTATCTTGATTTTCCAAATATGGCTGTAACAACTTCTTCGCAAATTGAATAACCGGAAGCTTGTTTTGAAGCGTACAAGACACAGTTGCACGCTGGAACCAGGAGCCCATCTCTTGGTTGCAACCCACTTATGCGTTTCTGATAGTACTGAATAGGTGATACAAGAGCAAGAGAAGAATAAAACCGATTGTCTGTCGGCTTGGAGTAGCCTGCACACGGTTTTTGTGCGCTTTACAATATATATGTTTAACGAACCAAAACTTGTTCCTTCACCCCCAGTTGCCCATTAACCCCCCCCCCCCCCCCGGCCCCTCCCCCTCTTTTAGTGCCCTGAGTCTTTAACCTGAGGGTTTTTTGCCGGGAATAACGGAACCTAATCTTAAATAATGTCTGGAAAACGCGAATATTCCCTGCGCTTATATCAAACACATACGAAAACTGTTTATTTCCTTCCAGGGCACCTTTTCTTCAAGGACTGAAGATCCGGAAGAGTGGAAGCTTTGGGACATCAACAGCATGGAGTGTAACGGTACCAACCTTCTCCTTGTTCTGGAAAGATACATCCACTACTCCGCATTCTCGTATTCGTTCATCCTTCAGCTGCCCCTATGGCGCTCCGCTGTGACGCGATGTGATTGGACAGGCTTACTACACTGTCTACAGGTCCTAGCGGGGAGTCTTAATGGGGCATTTAACAACCCCTCTCAAGTCGATATCTCATTGGGTAACGTCAATGTACCTCTGTTGGAGCTTGAACCAGATGTCGACAACGAGGAGCCGCCAGTTTATGTGCCTGAGTCACGTGATCCCGAAGTAATCCGAGCGTTGTCCGACGGAGAACGAACGCGAGCGCTTGACGACATTAGAGCGGTCGGTGAGTTTGGCGAGCAGTGGGCAGAGCTTCTAGGCAAAGTACTACCTACGAAACCAGTCATACGAATGTGGCGCTGGGATGCAGCGCTAGGTGTCTTCCATGTTTACCTGCGTAGGCCCATTCAAGGCGTCATAACAGAGGTGGGGCCCAGAGGAGTGAAGATGGCGAGAGGGGCTGTGATCGCTTTGCCAAAGCACACCCAGGGTAGGCTATCAGGTGCTAGCATTACTTTTGAAAAAGGTTGTGAGCCTAAAGGAAAGAAGGGACCTGTTAGCGTGACGGTGACAGAGCTTGGGCTAATGAAAACTGAGGACAAGATGTACGTGACAGCTCAAGGAAAAAAGCTTTCTTATGACAAGGCTCTGGATAGCATGAAAACTGTGACTTGGAAATAAACTGAGTATTTACCATGTTCACAAAGGGTTCGTACAGAATCACGCGCGAATCTTGAAGCAAGCTTGAAAATCTGCAAGCTTTTGTTTTTGGACTTTAAAAAAACGAATTTTAAGCGTTAAGTTTTAGGTGTCACGATAAAGTGTCACATATTTTAGCACAATGAAATTATTTTTTGGAGCGCGAAATTTTAACTGGTTACTGCGGCAGTGTATACTGTTTTAATTTGCGCGCGTACGTATTCATATTTTGTTTGAAATTGAGAATATAATAGCGTTGAGTTATCGAAACATTATTCAACTTTATTATCGCTAGTATGTAAGCGTTTGTCCTAGCATTTTTTTATTAAATTCAATGGAAATTTATATGCGAGAGAAAATTATAAGATCGCATTATGTCTGTAAGGCTGCTAGAAACTACGCTAATGTAGTGGAAAAATATATACAGAATTAAGCCTTGTAGATCGATAATTTAGAACTTTGGTGCGGTTTTCAATCGAGTGTCGTGGAACTAAGTAATCACTCTGATCATGACCAATCACAAGAGACAATCCAATAAACCAATCACAACAGACAATCCAATAAACCAATCACAACAGACAATCCAATAAACCAATCACAACAGACAATCCAATAAACCAATCACAACAGACAATCCAATAAACCAATCACAACAGACAATCCAATAAACCAATCAGGACGCGAAGCAGAATCATGACGCTGACGCCAAGCGCGGGAAAACGCGTGGGAACAAGTCACGATTGGTTTTGCAACAACGATATGGTGTCAGTTTTTTAGACCAATCACAATCCTCACAGGATTGGCTAAGAAAACAATAGAATAAACGACACAACAATGGACCCTAGCCCTAAAAACAATAGAGGTGCTCCTCATCCAGGTCGAATGAAATTAGAGGTTCCGAAGAGGTGCAAGCCTACTGAATTATACTCGAATTACTTTCGTCGCTCAATTGAACACTGCCCTTAAAAACATTACACATAGTTTACTTACAATACGGTATGCAATTCAGTATTATTGTCATACCATTTACCCAATCACAACCTCGTATAATCATTAATAAAGTAAAAAGTGTTATAAGATTTTGCTTCATTATTGGCTTTTTGTCAGCCTATTTCTCCGCGGTGTGTTCATTTCCTCGCGGCTTTGTATTCCCTGAAAATTACCTATACCTCGCCTGAAGTACTGTTGAAGACGACCGGTCTCTCTCCTGGAGGGAGAGGTGAAGCGCGCACTAATAAAGACAGTGTGGAGAGTATTAACCCTTTAAAGTGCCCCTGTGATCAAATTTTTGATTTTCATTTTTTTTTTTACATTTTCGTGTACAATTAGACTTTCTTACTCATCTTGCCAAATTTCAATTCATTACGAACATCAGAAGTCATTTTATTTTAACATTTATTTCCGAGAATTAACGGCCGCCATTAATCAACCTTGTTCCAAGGCTTGGCTGCGAATGGGAGAAAGTGACGGCAAAGACTCAAACATACCTCACGGGTTGAAATTATAATAACAATAATTATTGAAAATCATGCGAAAAGCAACAAAAACTTTGGACTTGTTCTTTGTGCAATTTTCTTTGCTGATTGTAAATCGCACGTGGTGATTTGGTAGAGAATTGGCGTTCGCGCTGGTTTTTCTATCTTTCCCGGCGTATCCAATCGAACAAAATCGAACCAAAAATCAATCGAACCCAATCGAACACCAATCGTTCGATTGGGTTCTGTAATCGAACAAAATCGAACATCTATTTTGCTGTGAGTTCGATTTTCGAACCAATCGAACACAATCAAACTCAATCGGATTCGATTTTGTTCGGAATCCATGTCTTGATAAGTAAATCACGCAGGACTAATCATAATCAACTTTTATTGAATGGAATAAATAGAAAAACGTCCAAATATCGAACAATATGTCCGCAGTATAAACAGACAGGAGTTCGGTAATCAAACGTTCGATTGAGTTCGATTGATTGTTGTTCGATAATCGAACGTTCGATTGAGTTCGATGGTTGGTTCGGTAATCGAACGTTCGATTGGGTTCGATTGTTCACTGTTCGGTAATCGAACGTTCGATTTTGTTCGATTGACCAAATTTTATTGTGAGTTCGATTTCGTTCGATTACCGAACCCAATCGAACGATTGGTGTTCGATTGGGTTCGATTACCGAACGTTCAATTGGATACGCCGGGATCTTTTTGCTGCTACACCGTGCTGATGAGACCCAACCAGGTCGAAACAGCTGTCCACGGTTGCATTTTGGCTTTCAGTTTGGGCTCTATCATGTCGTTGTCGCGTTAAATGTTCTACGTAGTATCAGCCTTGCTCTATACTTTGATTTTTTGTCTATTTTTGGCTGACTAGATGACCTATTGTAGATCTGTTACAGATCCTGCGTACGCCGGCAGCATTTTCGTTCGCGGTTCTTTGCTTCTTATGTACTCTATAAACAACCGCAGACTCGAAGCCCTTGACTCGGACCGCCACGACTTGTTGCATTTCAAAAATAGTTTGGCCTTTTTGGCATCACGTTGACAATTGCCTGGGGATGTTTTCATTATCATTCCTACTCTAGACAGCAATAGAGTCAACCGAGACCACAAAACCAATAAAAATAGAATAAATCACTTGCATGCAGCTGGCGTTTTCTAACGCGCGCGTGTGGACCACGCGCCAGAATGGGATTACGGCTTAACTGATTATATCTTTCTTCTTCGTAATGTGTTTGGTTTTCGGCCCGATCGCGGCTCAAAATCTTTGAAATAAAATCGTAAGATAAGTAACTAGCGGATTGATGTAAATGACAGAGAGGAAATGCATGGTTTATACCGGAATAACCTTGTTAATTATAACGTCGCGTCAATTCTAAAATGCAACATCAAAGAGGATCAAGTATATAAAGATGCGAACAAAATTATATAAAGACAATTAAGAATATTGCTTTTCCTATTAGCTATAAAAACTTGTTCTTGGTTTAAAATTGATCATCCCACTAAGTTCCATTTTCATACATTTGTTCGCTATAGATACCAATGTACTTCTTTATTTCATTAACATTGCTTTCTTGCAGATCTTTTGCACGATTACCACAAATTAAATCAGTCTGTTGAGAAGCTAAAGAAAAATCCACGCTTTCGGAAAATCTAACTTTACTCCCTTAGAAAATAAATCTGAGATAGGCACGGCCCGGCCCACTAGATTCACACTAGATTTTACTCAAAATAAAAAGACGCTTAATAAAAATTTTATCCAAGATGTTTTATTCATTTTCGTTCTTAAAAAATTCACAAGGTGCAGCTGATTTCTCGCCCAGCTCGACCTCGCGGGGGTAAACAATGGATTTACGCATGATATCCGACGAGATCGCACGAAATCAAACAACAGTGAACAATACTGAAAGTACGAGACAAAAGAATATATTAGTGTGAACCGTAAATAATCCATGCTGAAAGTGGCGACCGTTAAAAGTCTCGCAAAATGAAATGAAGCAAAACTGTTGCATTTAAACTTCGTTCAGTTTCTTACCGGAAAAGGTAGAATTCTGTCTTTAATGTCGTAGACTATTTCTGGCGTTCTTACTACAGTTATGAAGTTGACTGTTTGCCGAAGAAACACGCTCATTTCCTAGTGTATTTTACGCATCCGGTGAGTGGGTGAGCGAGTCAACAAAGGGAACTGAATTCAAACGCGTAGAAAAAATAAGAAGTCGAACGAAACTTTAACCGAGATATTTTAAACATGGAGAAAAAAGGTAACAGGTAAGCACAATTTCCTTTTGTTTTTATGTCGAAAATGTTTCATGTACCGGCGCAATATAGGACAATATATTATTATTGTAGATGTACTCCACAGTTTAACGACTTCTGAACGTTTTCTTTTTTTTCAAAGTTTATTATTCGAACAAGTGTAAATAGAATTTACGTTCTGTTGCCATGCCACGTTGCTAAAGTTTTTGGCACTAAACGGCACTGAGTGTACGAGCGGCAGTACTGCTAAAATGTTAAGAATATTTGATATGAAAATGGGAGCTTAAGTATATTGTACTGTTCACACAATTCTTCGTTCGTTCATTCATTCATTCATTCATTTAAATTGTTTGAATAATAAAGTGAATGAATTGAAACATTAACTTTTGTTGAAAACGAAGTTGAAGTCTCGGCCAGTTGTTTGCCACGCCAAGAATTTTCTCGTAGGTTTTTTAATAACCCAAAACTATTTGAAAGATTTGTGTATTAGCGATCAATTTTAACCTGAAAATGCCGGAATTGAAAAGACATAAATTTACATTTTATCTGCCATCTTTGTTTCAAGGTGTTATCTGCACGTCGAACTGCTCATTATCAATTTTTCTTGAGGTTCTTTCCTTTGTTATTTTTTCGTCAATGCACTGAATTTATATTAATAGAATATCAAGATCAAGCGTCTTGTGTGTCTGAGTATATGCGTCTTTATTTAATCGTTTATACTTATTTACATGCCATCGGTCACGCTTCGTAGAGAGAGAAAAAATAGTTTTTGTCTTTTTCTAGAACAAAATTAAAAGTTCAAATCTGCTTGACGAAGTTAAACGCCTAAAAGCATTAATCATCCAAAGCTGCAGTTATTTACCTTCATTTGTTCGCACAAGTCTAAAAACCCAAAAAAGCGTTGATTAAAGAACTAAATAAAAGAAAGTATCACAGGAGAAGTGTTAAATCTCTTGAAAATACAATCAATTATTTTAATTCTCATATTTTATAGCGATCATAGCTCCTACCCTTCCGCCCCTCCACAGATCTTCGCTAGGCGTCGCGCGCGCAAAAAAAGGACCATGCACACGCGTCCATACTCCATCAGGGCGGGAAGGAGTATTTGTGTAGAGAATAGATAATATATTTCCTATAATTTTCTAGTTCAGGTTCGTGATTGGTGCCTAATTCATAAATAAAACGCCCACAAAAATCTTAACTTTAACATGTATTTCTGAAAAGTCGACTTTTAATTTATACTGTTTGCATCTCGGACAACCACTGCAACCACGGCAACCACAAACTGAAAAGTTAAAGTCGGTCGCCTACGGGAGCTTGCAACACGCCAAAGTTATTACGAATACAGCGTTTGCATGCGATACGAGCGTTAATTCGATGATTTTACAGTGAACACCGCATGAAGAAAATAAAATAAATGTTTTTTCTTATATAAAAACGTTTTTCAACCACCTGTTGTTAGGAAAACGAATTTTAACTTTACACTTTAAATTCTCTCATGGGTGGTCGCTAACAAGAGCTTAAAAATAATAAAAAAGCCAACTTCGTGAATCTCAAAGATGGTCCGGAATACAGTATTTGCGATAACAGCGTAAATTCAATGATTGTAAAGTGCACGCCGAATGCACAAAATTAAATAAATGTTTTTTTCAACCACCTGTTGTTAAAAGGAGAACGAATTTTCACTTTTAAAAACAAGGGCTTAAAAACATGAAAAAGCGAACAATCTCAAAGATGATCGCGGTCGCTTACGAAAGCTTTCATGCAATTTACAGAGTTTTACTGGACATTTAAACGGGGTTTTAGGAGAGTGGTCGCTGAGGGGAGCTTGTCGTTTACGAGTGGTCGGAAAGAGAGCTTCAACTATACCACGCCATGAAAACCAAAAACACAGAAGTCGAGGTAAACACATTTAGTGTAAGAAGGGCGAGGAAATGCAAGGTCCTATGCATTTCTTTTTTTCTCTTTTGCGCCCGACGCCGGATAATTCCCTCTTAAAATCAAGCACTCTTATAAATTTTTGTAAATTAGAATTTTCTATAATTAATCTCCGGCATTCATTAAGCAAATGAAATATATAGGCTGCAAACCAATATTAATTGAAGCCGGAACTGATGTCAATACATGTATACCTGACTGACTGATAATATGTGAATATTTTATCTATCGACGTTTGTGTGGTACAAAATTAATTGTTTTCTTTAGTAATAGCTTGTAGCCAGGTACAAACATTTCCTTGTAAATGCCTTTTAAAAGTTCGCTGGCAATTTTACCATTTCACAGACGGCGGACAAGATTGTATCACGCTATAAACACGATGTCTTGCTTCCAATCAGAACTACATCTCTCAAATTCAATCAGTCAAATAACTTGTCAAATATTTTAATTATATAGTCAATGAATATTTCAGAAATTAAATTTTACGGAAATTATTTAAGTAATTTGACATTGAATCCTCATTCAAACACTTTTAATATTGGCGCCGTGTTTATTCAAGATGGCGGAATTTCCCGTCAAATGAGCGTCTGCTACACAGCTGGCGGACACGGTAACTGATATCATGAACAGATAACAGAGGGACTTAAATCATTTTGTTAATTTAACAGAATTTAACTAATCTTGTTCTCCTTTGTATCCCTACTCCTTCGTAAAGTTTGGGTGTAGCATTTCGGTCCTTTATGAGAGAACTTGGTTAACCTCGTGGTTCTGCGAATCGACGACGGTGAAGCGAAATACCTGGCGCGCGCGTGGATACTCGACTCGCGAGTTTGCTTCTCGTAGGCAAATTTTGTTTACATAAACATTTTGTGCGCGCGCAAAGCTAAGGAGGATGCAATTTGGGAACATTGCAATCATTGTTTTCGCAACATTGTTTCAGAATTAAATTTTTTCTTCCCGCAATACCAGGCAACCGCTGACCGAGGATATCGCCTTTCTAGAAGAAGTTTGAAATGCGTGGATCAGCAACGCCTAATTCCGGAACTTTTGTTTTCACTTGAAATAAATATGGGTCAGTGGTGTGGCGGACGATCCTTCGCCTTGAGCAGAAATGACTTAAATTCGTGATGATCTCCTTTGTACGTTGGTTTCCTTCACTGAATTATTGAAGTTTATTATCGTCTACAGAAAGACACGGATGAAAACAGTAGCTTTCTGTGTTTTACGCGAGGTTACAGCTGTTTTATCCCTGAGGCGATTAATAGTTTAGTATTGACCTTACAACCGCTGAGTTAATCCAAAATTTTGACGCGCTCATGGCTTCGCGTCGAAAAAGATTGTTATTTTCATCATGACGGACTCGGTAAGTTTACCATTTGTTGTTGTTGTTTGTAAGCTTTGTTTGTCTCTTTGTTTTCACCAGCGTTTGTTTATGCTCTTAAACTGCATTGTTTAAGCTTGCTGGCCTATAACAAAGGTAAACACAACTCTTAACAACGCAATTTAAAGGTCAAAACGAGACGCCCCAGTGATCAACTCGCAACAAGGCAGAAATGTTTTTAACTTCTGATTTACGCAAGTTTCAAACGAGTTTGTTTCATAATCTAGGAATGAGGCTCAGTATTCGCTACGAATAACAAGACATCAATTTTAAATCAACCATTAAAAACAGCAAACGAAATCATGAACACGAGTTGTACACTGCAGTGCATGTAGATTGATCATGTTATCAAAATAATAACGCACAAATGCTGACTAAATTTTCACTCGGAATATATAATATAAAAACATTACTTCCCGTTTTCGGTTTTCCCGATACTGTTCTTTTAAGATTTCCTTCATTGTTCATTTATTTGAGTGCTTCATTTAAATAACACTGTATCAACCATGATTAAAAAAAAATGAATTCAGCTTGATTTGCGACTCTGTTTCATGCTTCCCCTGATATTTAAAATTGCCCCTTTAAAATTTCCTTAATTAGCGTTTTATCTAAATCGTTCTTTATTAAATTAATAACAGACGGGACAACATTTGTTTCAAATCTCGACAAGTTAGCTTGATTTCGATTTTAAAACTTTCGAGCATGTACAGTGTAACTTTTATCCGTAATATGGATTCCCGTCTTGTCGTTACATTCCATGGAATAAATTTGTGCTTTTAAATCATGCCTATATATTACGCGATAAAGATGTTTAACAGATTCCTGTTTGAGGTGTAGCTATCTCGGTTTACTTAGACTGGCTACTTAAAATTTTTGTCCGTTGGGTGGGACGAATCCGGTCGCATGCTTGACTGAGATAAGATAATTGATATCTGATGGTTTAGAAACAATGATTAAATATATTTTTAGCCTTAACTGAAAGAGTAAACACTTCTCATTTACTTTCGCGTCAACTTTTTCTTGCGAAATCGTCGGATATAAATTTTTCGAAAATATGTCTTATTTTCGTTCATTTTATTAATTTTTTGTGTCGAGAAAGTAGCAGGAAGACTCGACAGATAAATAGAAATGTAGTTGGTCGCAAAACTGTGACTTTGTTGTGAAACATGACAAAATATATTTTAACCTTTTGCCTTTTCATGATCCTGTATAGAGTGAAAGAGTCTGCGCATATAAAATTATTAATTATAAATGTGGCTATTCGCTAACATTAGGCTGTTGACCAGTGATTCGCTAAGTTCCTATTCATTTAATACCTCTTAAATACCTTTTTTAAGGGTACAGGGTGAATTTCAGGAAATTTAGCTCAAGTTATGTTTTCAATGGCCTTTTACGTGCTGTAGTTTATAGTAACATGATACTGACTCACCTCCATGCGGCAGTCCGTTGGGGTTTCTATGACCACAAATAAGACAGCGTCTCTCTTCACTTTAGCGTGGGGACTGTTTTGCGTCTGTTTGTACTGAATGTACAAACAATATGTCTCCCAAAGTGTTGTGAGATTTTCCACTGGATAACCCATATTTTCAAGAAAAAAAGATGTGAAATCCAGGATGACTGAGCATGGAGGTAATTCCCTACTATTTTGGCGTCCATTGGACAAAAAACTTCCTGAATATAGGAGTTTAATGTTTTTATGCCGGCCAGTTGTTATTGTGGATCACGGTTCACTTAATACGAAGGAATTATGTATTGATGTTTACGTGCTAGAAAAAAGGAATAATTGCCATTTCGCTAACTTTAATTTACGAATTAGTTTAACAACTTTGAATATAATCGTGATGTATAGCATGGTTTATTCAGTGGTGTGACCGGAAAACATGGTTATGTCTGGGAAATTAATAGTGCTAGACTCCGACATGTGACCTTTAAAGTTTTCTCGCGCGTTTTTCAGACCTGGAATGTATTAAAAGGATATAAAAAATGTTAACGCCCACAAGTTTTCTTTTTTTGTAAGAACTGTTCCCGCTTGGAACGCTTTGTCTCCAGCTTTTGTATGTGCTGACTCTGTTGCTGCGTTTCATTCAAGTATTTGTAACAATTTCACGTATTGACGATTTTTTTTTTTCTCGCTGTCAATGTCATGAGCTTCAGTGTTCTGACCGCCCATTGCCGGATTAGCTTGCTAAAGGCAATTATGTTAATTAAAGTTAAAGTTAAAACGGTATCTGGGTGCCAGAGGCTTTTCTCGTGCGTTTCCGCTTCATGAAAAAAGCCGGGGAAAAGACAATTCGTGTGGCACATGGTAGAACCAACGTTCGTGTTCGTTCTCATTCTCGCGTTTCACGTTCGACAAGAGAAAACGAAACAATGAAGATGCTTTCCCAGCGGCAAAAAACTGCATGTTTTCTTACCAAGAACGTTCTTTCTTTACTGAGGATAAAAGAAATTAACAATTTTGTCTGCTCAACAGACCATCGCTTAGTAACTCAGTAATCTACGAATCCATAGACAGATTATACTCATTATAAAGCGCAGATGATTGATCAAGTACTGAGCGAAGCAACCTTCTAGTCCGGAACGCGGATTACTGTGCGAGGGACGCGAACGAAACGCGTCGGTCTCGAGTGTTTTGTTTTTGTTTGTTTGTCGTCGGATCTTCCTCGGAAATCGTCGAACATCTTCGGCAATCTTCGGATAATGATCGGAAACGTTCGAACAACCTTTCGAAACTTGCTGCTTGGAGATATGAAATAAAGCAGATCTTTAGCTTCACTCTTCCTGTATATGAAGAAGCCCTGAGATTTGAACGCGTAGTAGTGTCTGGATTAGCCTGCGAATGCAACAGCCTCTCATCGCTCCCGGCCTCTAGGGGCGTCTGTATTCACAGGCTATGTCTGGATTAGCGACGAAAATATGCGCTTGTTTACATATTATAATTAGGTATGGCATATGGACAGTTTTACTTTATTACCTATAAAAAGTCTTCCTGATTAGTAAGTTACCTGTGCCCAGCTATGAGATTTTGAGACCCAAATAAAGTTACCATCATCATCATCAATTTCTTTGTTTCACCATTCTAGAACATAGAGAAGCTAGACATTTTTAGTTTATTACTTTATAGATAGTCTTCCCGATTAGCCGGGAACCTGTGTCTGGCTATAAGTTTTTGCCGAGACTCGACTAAAGTTATCATCATCATCATCACCATCATCATCACCATCATTATCGTCATCATCATCATCATCATCATCATTATCATTATCATTATCATCGTCATCATTATCATTATCATTATCATCTTCATCATCATCATCATCACCATCATCATCATCATCATCAATTTCTTTGTTTCACTATTCTAGAACATGGAGAAGCTAGAGATCGTCATCGGGGTGCTACTCCTGTGCCTGGTGGCCCTGGGGGTATACGCGGCTACCTCCTGGACACTATCACGGAAGAAGAGGCGGGACGCGGATGACGATCCCGGGAGGGAGAAAGTGCCGCACAAACACCTGGAAGAAGCAGAGAATGCGCGAAAAAAAGTTGCTACCGCTTATGCTCAGGAAACAATGCCAAGAATAACAATCACACCAGTACAGCCACGGCCTGATTTCCCTAGGGTACGAGACCTTTTGCTCACTACGATTGAGTTTGTTAGTGAAATATCTTACCTCCACTATCCGTCATATTTTTTTTTTGCCGAATTCCTATCCATTCACTCAATTCCTTTTATTGAAAATCGCCCTATCAACCACCTCTCTAAACTTCAACGGCCAGAAACATGTTTTTTTTTTTTTTTGCTAGCCTGCGCGCATGCAGCTGTTGAGGTTGCTGAGAGATATACACCTTATTCCAAAATGGCGGCCAATTTATTATTCTTTTGTATGCATTTTAATTAGCCCTCTTGGCCTCGTCAGCATGTTCAAAATACAAAGGAATTTTCAAGCGAAAATGAGGCCAAGAGGGCTAACTAAAATGCATATAAAAGAATAATAAATTGGCCGCCATTTTGGAATAAGGTGTATAGGCTCCGCCCCTTAAAATTAAACCCGGGCAAACGGGCTGAAAAACCTCATGTGATCAGAATGAATTTTCAGCCGGGGCTGAAAAGCGAGGTCACCTGGGTAGAAAAGTGCACTTTGGCATGCGCAATGATTTGTTTTCAATGAAACAAGATGGCGGCGTGGGCTGTCAGCTCGGGCTGAAATTCGCCATGTAATCGGCCCCTTAGCGCTGGTGCCGCTTTCTCCGTCGTAAATTATTGCGCAAGGCTGTAAAATTTGTTTCCATTTCTCCCGCTTCTCACCAACTTACAATTGTAAATCCAATTTGCCAGCCCTCTTTTTCCGCCTCCCACGAAATCTGATTTGACTTATTCATCTCCACTGGATTTGGCAAGGACACCACAACAGCTTGCGCCAATTACTGTTGGCCCGTGACTGCATTTTGCTCCCCGTCCCCCTCCCCCAAGAAAGTTAGATAGAGTGATTGGATTCTTTAACATCCCTTATAATTTATCCGTCCTTGTGTCCCTTTCCTTTTTATATTAATTTCAATTTTACTGACACATGGTTTATTACCATGTAGAGTCTTATGTCTTCAGATGAAATGCTCTCCACAGATGAAGAATATGATGAAGAATCATCAGATGATCACCCTGATCTCGGGAGACTTTACTTTGCCCTTAGATATGATGAACACCGGTATGGTACTAACTATTATCGGGCTTCATCCTTTTTAACAAACGTACGAATCTCCATCAAAGGGACAGACCCAAGTGTCCGCATTATATAGAGGTGTCCGTCTGTCCATCAGAGACGCGCTCGCATTTTGGATGTGTCCGTAAGCTTCAGAGGAGAAATTCGACTGTAATTTATAACTGAATTACAGTGGAACCTCTCTTTACGGACACCTCTTCATAATGGACAGACAACAAAATTCATACAATCCCAAGGGACCTCTATGATACGGACACCTCTTCAACACGGACACCTGTCTATAACGGACAGATACTAAAACTTGTACAATTCAACCTCTAGGGGTGCCACGAGGCTCTTGGAACGCCTCACAGGATTGGTCGAGAAAACAATAGAACAAACAGAAGCCCTGAAAACAATGAAGCTGCGTGATACCCAGGTCCAATAAATAACAAGTTCTAAAGCGGAACTTCGTGGCACCTGTACCTCTTATAATACGGACACTTGGGTCCATCTGTTTGATGTCCCGTATTAAGATATCAGACTAAACTTTTCCATCTCTTTTGCGACATCTGAATTTCGCGGAGTGCCATGAAAATGGTCGCCAATAGGTGCACGGCATCGAACTTATTAGCCGCTCGACCACTGCGCCTTTTCGAAAAACAACATCTTTATAAATAATCATATCCGTTGGTTTATGATCATCTCATTCCCAGGATGAGTCCCGGGGGGGGGGGGGGGGGGGGGTTGATCATCCTTAGTTGATGACATTCTATATTCTTACCACTAGCTATCTATTGGTATTTTAAGGAGAATTTAGATGCTGATGAAACTTGGCTGGTACTCTTTTGTTATAGATCCATTTTGATTGTGCGTCTGATCAGAGCTGAAGACATTCCAGTGGAAGGCGAATCAATATCTACCTACGTGGATGTTAATCTCTTGCCATTGAATCTTCAGGGCCAAACGTTTCAGCCTTATGACACGACCATCAATGTCAGCTTCAGGTAATGTATACGCTGTAACAGGCATTTGGTGGACGGGGGAACCCCCGGGGGGATACTCCCTATAGTGGGCTATACGGGGATGCTCCGCCCTAAAGGGGTACCGTTTTTTAGGCTGGAGGTATATGAAAGGGTAGGGATTTCACGAGTTGAAGTATATGAAAGGGTAGGGATTTCACGAAGTATAGGAAAAGGTAGGGAAAACACGAGTTGAAGTATAAAAAAGGTAGTGAAAACTGCCATTTAAGTATTATAAAAAAGCGCCTTTCAAAATATATCAAACAGACGCACGTAAAGCCTATATGAAAGGGGAACCATTTGCAATGAAAGGTATACGAAAAGGGTACCTTTTCTGTGAGAAACGGTTTATGAACGGGTAAGGGTTTGGACCTTGGGGCGGAGCATTGTTAGGGTAAGCTCTAAACGTTTTCTCAATTAACAGAACCTAGGAAAAGCAAAAACGCAGCAATGCCGCATTTTTACTATTGTCAGCCATTCGTTGCATTTATTTCCTTTTTCTTATTTTCTCAAACTATTTCTAGAGAAGTTTACGAGTTTCCACTGTCCCAATCAGACATGGCACTTCAGACACTCAACCTTCATATCTGTCGCTATGACAGCTACTCTCGCAGGAATGCCATTGGTGACGTATTTCTGGCTCTCGCTGAACTAAGCGCGCAAGGCATTGATTTCACCAGGGAGGTATTTCTCTGTCGGAACATCATCAGTCATCAAGAGGTTAGAACTAGATTTAATATTTCTTTCTTCCTTTATTTTCCTCCGTGATAATCAGTAACGCAAATATACGTTATAAGATTTAATCCTGAAGCCCTGATGGGGGGGGGGGGGGGGGGAGAGTCCCGTGTCGCTTCGCTATTTTAAAATGTCTTGTGTCCCTGTCGATAAAGGATTCCTTCATCATAATAGCGTTCCGCCCAGATTCTAAAAATAGAATTGGCGCGCAGCATCACGGGATTGAAATGCGTACAAACATTCAAGAACTATGCAGGTAGCTACGAAAAAAGCAGCTGCTACGAAGCACTGTTCTGGGTACAACTCGACAATTATCCACAACATGTACAGGAATCGCAAAATCTAGTGTTTCCGAGGCAGCCATTTTGAAATATTTGTCCGTATTTCGATCCCACAATGCAATGCTGCCAAATATGACGTCACCTGGGCGGAACGCTATTTCATTTCGCCACGTTTCCCATGGCGCTTTACGCTGACAACGCCTCTATTATCTGACTATGCTAAGAATTCTGCAAGGAGTTTAATTGTTTTACTTTCTGTTGATTGCTACTTTAAACAGATCTACCGTACGTTGGGTAGAAGAAAGCGTTTGCGGCCTGTTGATGAAGAGGAAAAAGAAGATGGCGAAGTTGAACACGAGACAATACCCAGGGAAAGAAGGGTACGCAGTGATGATGTTTGGTGAACATCAAAGTTTTAGAGAACTCCCGAATAAATCTTTGTAAAATACTGAAATGCAAACAGAACCGTCGAAGTACTGCTTGAAGAGCTCTCACTGACCATTTTTTATTGCGTCATGATTAGACTGCTCGTTTCAAAAAAGTGACCAAACGAAACGAGGGCTCTGGGGACGAGAATGAGTTCAAGGCCACAACTGGACAAAATAAAGGCAGTTTCCAGGCATTGGCCAAATTTAAAAAAACGCCTTTTTAAATATAACAACGAAAACCCCCGTCTCGGTCTATAAACGTTTTATAAACGTCCTGTTGGCATCGAAACAAAGTTTTCATTACTTAAATTAAATGAAAACCTGTACATGTTCGAAGTCCGTTTGTAATTTCGTCTTTATACAAGCTCAAAAATATCCTTCCGCATTTTTTGCAGGTGCCTGGGAAGAAAGTCAGTTCTCAAAAAATGTGGGATGTACTTCGGAAAGCCGTACAATCCGGATCATACAAGGGAGCGTATCTACACAGCGACTCCGGTTCCGCTATGTATTGGGAATCCATCTTTTCCCCGGGGGGTTCCAGTGCCGATGGGTATAAGTTTGTATCGGCGGCAAGTAGCCCTGTCAAATCATCCGAGTTCTGCTTCTCTAGTCCAGGCCCCCCAGATAAATCTCGCGAGAGCACTGGGGAAGATCAAGGTGTCTCTTGGAAAGGAAAGCAAAAAGTCGCATTTGAATTCCCGCCAAGTCTAACAGAGGAGTCTGAGTTTGAATCGTCTGCGAATGAACAAGAGAGTGACGAGAGACGCAGAGAACGTTCCCAGTCTCCCCCGGTTGAACCTGTGCAGCTCTCCCCAGCTCCTGAGGAGTACTATCGAATAGTACCCATTACGCCTTTCACTCCTTCTAAGGACAAACGAGAAGCAACCGAATCTTCATTCTCCTGGAAGTTACCACAGACGTATACGTCACGTGATCGTGACGTAGTGCAGACTCTTTCCCAGGCCTACAAGGAGCCTCGGGTTGTACCTTTCTCAAGACCCCGATATGTGCCCGGGAGTGTGGAAGGACCCCCGCCGGCTAAACAACGTTCGTTTGCTCCAGCAGCGGTTAAAAAGGGAAGAGAAATTAAGGAGCATAAACCTTCACAGACAAAGACTACGAGACAGAGAAAAACGGAAAGAAAAAGTCGAAGAGGTTTATTCAAACAATCAAGGAAAATGTCTCCGAGAAAGGAACCGGATGGTGAGCCCGCAGAAAAGTTGGTCAGCTCAACACGAGGAAAAGCCAAGCATTCAACTCCAAAGTTTCGGGGAAAATCGTCATCAAAAACTTCAAAACTGGCTTCTCGGCGGAAAGATTCGGGGTCTGCCGAAGGTTTTTCGACCGAACCAATTGCTTCGGAAATGCCTGAGGAAGAATCGATTGTGGAGGCTCCTTCTAGATTGCCGGCGGATTTTCGTTCAAGATTTAACTTTCCTTCCATTTCAACCGGGGAATACTTGACTCCTCCGATGTCTTCTTTAAAAGACTTCTATTCAATAACCCGATCGCAGTCGGATCCGAGTCCGGACGTCGAACACTTACGAAACTTAGGCGAATTATCTTCGGAATCCCGACGTTCTCACTCGATGTCAGAATTACATGACGAAGAAACAACAGACGAAGAAAACCAATGACGCAAGGAAGACCTTTTTAAACAAATATATAAATCAGTTTAAATAAATGGTATTTTATCAGAATCAAATTCCAAAAGCCCTCTTCGATACAATGTCGGTATCAAAATATATATCTATGTGAAATTCGCTTATACAAGAATATTATGGTGTTTGTGTAAATGTAATAAAAGTAGTTATCATTTACAACGTGAGATAACATGATCTGAAATGTAATCGACTACGAGCAGTCCCTCTTTCAGTCTCGGGGATCGTCCAACGGGTAAACACGCGAGCGCGCGTGAAAATCGCGTGCGCGTGTCCTCGCGCATGCGATTGCGCGCGTGATTGCCCGGCCCACCATTTTGAAAGCGGACAAGGCCCAACGTGACTATGAGACTATCCCTGAGAGAAAAGAGGAACGAGTCGTAGTCTAGAAATGTACAGGCATGAAAATCGTTGTTATTGAAACTAAAGCAAAGAACAATACAACAAATTGAATCATACAACTATATATCAATATTGCATTCATTGCATAGCAAAATAAATAACTTGGATTACGATATGTTTGTAGTCGGTGGTTTGTAGTCTTTTTAAAGGAACCTCCATTGTTATAACACGTTGATGTTAAGTTGTTGGAAATAAAGTCTAAATTAAATTTTTTCAAAAAACAGGTGCAAATAAAATTTTAGTGTACAAAAAAATGGATATGAATATCGCCTATTTTCGCTTTTAAAATTTCCCGCGCGCCGCCATTTTAAATATTTATGACGTGTTACGGTTGTCTAATTGTTGCATACAAAAGAACTTCGATTCTTAACAATAGCGGCAACCGTAACACGTAATAATAATTCAACTGAAATGGCGGCGCGCGGGAAATTTAAAAGCGAAAATAGGCGATATTTATATCCATTTTATTTGTACACTAAAATTATATTTGCACCTCTTCTTTTAAAAATTTAAATTTCAACTTTATTTCCAACAATTTAACATCAATTTGTTCTGACAATGGAGGGACACCCAACAAGGAATGCACAGGGAACCCAACAAGGGATGTTTAGAAAAACGTTTGGAAAGGCTTTGTGTTGTTTTTCAAATTATTTTGGTGCCTTCAAAGGAAACTATGTGAAATCTAATACAGTTTAAGCCTTTCGGCTCTTTAGCTGAATATTCATCGGCAGAGCATTTTCGGAAAAGGAATCTTATCCCCTAAATTTACAAGATGCTGCCGCCTATCCGAAAATCGGAGCAGACCTTCTCTTGTACCCAAAACGCCAAAGGCGCTAACACAATGTTACGTAAGGCGGAGGCGACATTTTACTGAAGAAAACTCTTATTTTTTTTGCTAGTATGCCCTAGGTTCCCGATTCCATTCAAGGTAGTTAATTGTATTTTCCTTTTTTAATAGAAAACCTTTTCTATGAATGGTAAAACAAGTAGAACTTTTGATAGAGCTTTTGAACCGGAGTGCCTGAACATTATGTGGTCCACTTTTTACTGGCAACCAGAGAAAAAAGGCATAAAAAGAACCTAAGATAATCAATCTTGACAAGCGGCCATGCTGTAAAATACTCCACCCTCTCCACCCAGAAGCACATCAAGGGAATCCAGCTCAGCTACCTGGCCTGCTTTTAACACTAATATTACATCACAGTCCTTGACAGTGTTCAGCCGATGAGCTATAGTTATGACGGTGGAGTTCTTTAGTTTGTCGTGCACGGTGTTTCAGATGGTTGTTTCTGTATTTGGATCCACGTACGCCGTTGGTTCATCAAAAATGACAATCTAACTTTGTTGTAGTAACGTGCGAGCCAAACAGATCAACTGCCGCTCACCGACACTCAGGTTTTCGCCTTTCTCTAAAAGCTTGTAATCTAGTTTTCCCTCTAGGCTTTCAACCAAACTGGTAAGTTCTACTTCTTCAAGTGCATTCCATAATTCATCATCCCTGTGTTTCTCCAGCGGATCGAGATTTTTTCTAAGTGTTCCACTTCAGAGAACAGGCGATTGGCTGAGAACAGAAATACACTTTCGCGATTCTTGCAATTGAATATTTTTTATGGACACGTCATCGATGAATATCTCTCCTTCAGCTTCAGGCATGCGGAAAAGAGCTGCTACAATTGACGACTTTCCATCACCCGTTCGGCCGACAATTCCTAGCTCCATTTTTTCTTGAATGTCAAAAGTTAAATTTTTCAGAACTTGTGGTCCACCTGGGTAATACCTTAACGAAACATTTCTAAAGCTCACGTGACCAACATGAGGCCAGTTCATTGGTGGAAGTGTTTTGATTTTGTATCCTGGCTCTGAGTCGAGGCTGGCGTAGGCCATTACTCTCTCGACTGACGTCATAGCGTTCTCAATTTCTGCAAACTGCCGCACCATAAATTGCAACATCTTGGCAGTTTCCATAGCGTATACCAAGGCGAGGCCAGTGAATGCTGTTGGCAAATTAACATAAGCATCGTTACCGTGGTTACCAATAATACACCATCAGCCGCCTTCAAAAGAGACGGACAAAGTAAAATTCAGGTGGACGTCAATCAAAGAAAAGCCGTTAATTTTTTTCTGTACTTTAGACAGGATTTCAAAGTAATAGAGCCAAAAGATCAACAATTTTACCCGCTAAGAGAAGGGAAACCTTTATAAAAATTGATTTCCAGAATATACCAGAAGAAATGTGACGTAGCAGGGTTTGCTGACCAACCAAAAGAATCTGCAAATAATTTAAATTCAAAATCAAGATAAATAAATAAATGGTATCTTGAATTTAGAGGCGGCATGTACGTCTCGGAACGCTGCACAGGATTGGCTAAGGAATTCAGGAAACAATAGAACTTACAACAGAACAATGGACCCTTGCCCTGAAAACAATAAATAGATGTGCGTGATACCCAGGTCTAATGAAATTAGAGGTTCTGAAGAGGTGCATGGTATCTGTGTGTTTAATCATTTGTCATCTTGTATCAAATTGTTCGACAGGAGTTGTCGTTCTTTTCTGCCGGTTGTTGTGGTAAAAAATAACTATGAACCATACAATAAATACTCAATGGAAAGAGCGTGAGTACGGTATTAACGCAAAAGTTGATGATGTGTCAGAAATATTACTCGTTTGTGCAACACTCACCATCAAAATGAAGCACTTTCATGTATTCTGTTTGTTATATACAAACGGAGGTTTTTTGTATAAGGCATATTGCTATTTCGCCCAGTGGTCCGGCGATTGAATGCATGCGTAAGATAGTTTGATTTTTTTCCGTTTTCAAAGGCCCACCTTCACTCAAAAAACGTTGCGGTCGTTTGTTTTTGTTTTGAAATGCTCCATTGTTCAAACGCGTGATCTGATTGGTTGCACGCACTCAAGCGTGAATTTCGTGTTACACGAAATTCAGTGCAGAAAGTGATCACGGTTCGCACAGCGTTTTGGGTGAAGGTGGGCCTTTAACTCGTGAATACGAGAAACGTTAACGAGTTATAAACGAGTTATAGCATGTAATGGTTGCCTGCCTTACCCATGGAAACGGCGTTGGGAGGTGGAAAGTTGGACGCAGGGGGGTGGGGAGTTGGACGCAGGAGGGTGGGGAGTTGGACGCAGGGGGTGGGAAGTTGGACGCGGGCGGATGGGGAGTTGGACGCGGGGGGGGGTGGGGAGTTGAACACAGGGAGGTGGGGAGTTGAACACAGGGTAGTGGGGAGTTCGACACAGGGGGGTGGGGTGTTGGACGTAAGGGGGTGGGGAGTTGGACGCAGGGGGTGGGGAGTTGCACGCAGGGGGTTGGGGGGGGGTCGGTGGAGAAAACGCCTAGGATAGGGGAGGTTCCAAGATTGTTTCGTATTCACGTGTTGGCTTATAGGGGCCTTTAATTTGAATTTGCAAATGGATGTACACGATGTCCTTGTTCTCTTTTACATATCTCTATATATACTGTTGTCTGTGAGAGCACAATGAAATCTAGAATGAATACTAATTAACACGCGCGTTTGAACGTCATTTTTACTTTTCAGTGTGCCTTTATTACTAGTTCGCAGTATTGATTATTATTTTTTTAATGACAAGCAAGTATTTTCTGCGGTTTAATTTTCATAGACTTAATCTTTTAACATCCTTGAGCAATGTACGAAATAATTTAGGAACTCTCACCTTGCGATAAACAAGTCCCTTAATAGCACTGCTGAAACGCATGCCCAGAACGTCGCCTCTAAAAGCAGCGTAATGAGTGATGGCAGAGAAAAGTCCCGTCATCCCAATGAATAAACAGCACAAATACACAAGGGGGCGATCCATCTGTGCTGAATTTAACAAGCGGAGGAGTAGACCAAGCACAAGGGGAAGTGAAATGTGGAGGATGGATTCCAGAAACCAAAAATTCAGCTGAAATAATGTCTCTTTACCGGATAGCATCCTTAAAACGCATCTCCAGAGCTTTGGCTGTTTATCAGCTGTGATGTCGCATTCTTGGACATGGCTATTCCATTCCTCTTGAAGTTCTTCTGTTAGGCCATGTGTTCTATCTTCCTCGTTTAGCGGAAGAAAATTTGATTGGTTTAATGGTCGCTTGCTTCCTGTTCTCAATGTGCTGTTCATCCACCAAAACGTTAAAAGTGACAGGAAATTTGCCGAGGTCACAGGATGAGTCGTAATATATCAAACACGAGGAACAGTGTTTCATCAGATTTCCAAACACCGAGAAGTGGATTGGAAAAACGAGGCGCAGCCGAGTTTTTTTAAACCACTTCAAGGTGTTTGGAAATCTGATGAAACACTGTTTCGAGTGTTTGATATAGCTTCTCAAACTGATCGTTGAATGCGGAGAAAACGAAGGAATAAAATCGCCAAAATCTATGCAAATTAAGAAACGATTTCAAAACCTCCTTCACGGTAGTGATTTCCTTTGTGTTCTCGTCATGAATTATTAATGAGTTTGAGAAGAATTGTTTCCAACATCATCTTTATCGGATGTAACTCTCTCGTAACCTTTGTTTGACATTCTTCTGTTAAAATAAAAGTAAGATAATATTTTACCGCGCGTTCTCGCACCAAACAACGGGAAATATTGGTCCTTTACTTCACCGCCATAAGAAAAAGCTGTGTTCAGTACAAGTAGTTCCCTCCTTAGACTGCTAGCTGTCCCTGTTCAACGTTCAGTCAGACGAACTAATCACGAAAACCAGCTCATCACGAAAACCAGCTCGGCGAGACTGGAGAGAGCGAATGAGCCGAGGTGAGAATAGGGGAGAGGCGGGAAGAAAAGTCTGTTTCAGAAAAGAATGCAACAGGTCTGAAATTAAAAGGGTTAAGTTCTAAGATACGAACTGTATCAGAAACAAAAGCCAAAATTCGGGCCCCAAACCGGGATAAATCGGTATTCCGCCGCTGCAACGGTAGGATCCACAAATCCATTAGAATTTTTCGCTGAATCCGAAATCCGGGAACATTATTTACAAAATCGCCGATCCTTAGGGACGGACCATTTAATTTTTGTGGGGGGGGGGGGGGGGGGGTTGGGCAATTTTTTCTGAGCATGAATTTTTTTTTCAGCATCACTATTTGCAAGAATTTTTTTTACCTTAATGCTTGAATTTTTTTTTTCACGTGCTTTCTTGTGCACGATTTTTTTTCTCTTAAATTTCTTCTGCAGGAATTTTTTTTTGGTAATTGCCCCCCACAAAAATTAAATGGTCCGTCCCTTAGATATATTCAACCACCTCATCATGAGTGTAACTTGCTCACTGAGTTGGAAACGAAAATAGTCGCATATTAATGCAGCGAGGATGTGCATAATGTTTAACAATAAAGATTCGGTTTCTTCTGATTTTGAAAGCTAAGCAATAAAATGTTACGTTTACTACATAAATTGAGTTGGTTTGTGGGCTATTGTTTGCCATTCGTTAGAAACTAAATTTAAACAATAGTTCTCGGGCCCGAAATGTCTTCGGGAGCTGACGATGATCACCCGAGCAAGCGCTAACGTGGAGGCCATTTTCTCGCTCACTCGCGTAATCACCTGCTCGACTATCCCTGAAAGAAATGAGGGACTACTTGTATAATTAAAGGATACGCACATTTTAGAGTTACACTATAATAAATCAACTAAACTGCAGATCGGCCGTGAACGATCTATTGCGTCACATTGGATCAAATACAAACAGTGATAAGCAACAGACCACTGTAAGCACCGATCAAACAATGTGAAAAGGCATTCTCTCGAAATGGCACTACGGTCGGCCAAACCTGACATGATCAGCGCTATGATCAACGGTATTTGCAGTTTCGTTCATTTACACTATAATGTTCACAACGCGAAGGGCCTTATACAGTTCTCATACAGTTCTCAGAGCGCAACAACGTAAATTGCACAGTGCATATTTTTTCCTTATAAACGATTTCCTAGATCTCATATCTGAGGGAACACAGACATCTCCTTAAGCGGATGATACTAAACTTTATAAATCCATTTCAATCATAAATGACTGCGAACGCCTGAAACAAGCGCTGACTATAACTTGACACCTGGCGTCGTGACAATAATACTAAAGTAGTTATGCTTTGTCTACGAAGACTGGTCTCCCGCCCAAACATTATATATTAGCTGGGACAATCACCCACCGCGCATTCGCCCTTCTATAGTACATTGTTGACAATTTTGATTTTAAACTCAAAGAACCCTCGTTTTACCTTAACTAGCAAACTGCACTCCGCTATATAGATTCTCGTCTTGTCTAAATGATGGTTGCAATATAGACAATCACCGTCGAACTATGTTCAGCGTTGGGTTGAATGATTTACATGCGAGAGAAACTTTATGAAAATGAGGATATCTTATGCTTAGAGCTAGTTTATAAACAGGTTTTCATTGTATTCAAAAACAACTTCCTGAAGCATCTCATGTTATGCAAAGTCAGTTATGCAGCGAAGCTTGAAGTAATTACATTCTTTATTTTAAAGGCAGCATCTCCTTTACTCGACCCTATTTTTCCATTGGTGTTTCGGGTCAGTTAAAAAGTTGTATCCAGCAGACAATTTAGGTAAGTTGTGTGAAAGTTACCTAGCCCTAAAACTGTTTCGCGAGTTAAACATCTATACACTAATGAATATTGTGGCCACAAGGAGACCTCACTTCTAATTTGAATAAAATATGAATACAAGCTGGACGTAGTTACCTTATTAGTTTCATGGCTTAGTAAGTGTAACCGTCTTACCCCAGTTAAACGGAAACCCCAGTCAAATTTATCATCACTGTGGAAGTCTATTTTACATAGGTAACGGCAGTGTTTGGTGCATCCGCGACTTTAAGCATTTCCTTTTTATCGAGAGCAGCACAAAGGTGGCATCTCTTATTTAACTATTCACTTACAAGAATGTCAAAAATCGAAATTCAAGAAAATATACCATGCAAATGGTACCATGCAAAAGTACTGTCAAAGAGGTTTCGCTTAAATGGTCACATGCACCATGGGATTTTGTCAACAAAATCGAAAGTCAGAACTACAGTGCACTGACTACATGTCTCCATAACTGACTATGAATCGCGTTCATTGACCGGAACAAGTGCGTCGGTGAATAAAAGAGGTAAAATTGTAAATGGTAAATTCAAGACTTTGCGAGACAGCGAACGTATGATTTTTTTTTTTCTAAGCGCTCGAGACTTTATTCACGCTTATTAAAATGCAAGAGCAAGACTGACACTAGTAAAACAAAATCGAGACTTCGAGATATGAAAAAACCATATAGCATAAAAAAAATTACGAGACGACCGCAAGACATGTGGGGATTGTATTTTACGACTAAAAAAAAGAGCCAGAAGCACTCTGAAACTACATGTGCAGGTCTTGTTCCGATGATTGGTTGGGGTGACAACACTAGTTTGGGAACACTTTGTAATGAGTGAGGGAAATCGATAGTAAACGAGGAAATGTCCCTGACTTGTGTATATCATAAGTGAAATAGAATGTGATGTTTGTTGTTACCTGTCGGCAGCACAATTGTCATTCAGAGTATGATCGGCTCGTTCCAAAATTCCTGAACGGTTGTGTATGCATGCCCAATTGAGAAGGAAATAAGGGCGAGGAGGCCAAGTAAGACAGTCGTCGTCTTTCTTTGTTTCATGCCTTTACCAAAGAGGGCACAAATCTATAGGAGAAGGATATATGACGTGTTAATACTGAATAAGTTTCAATATGATTTATAAGAAACGGTGATGCAGATGCCTTGAACTGTGTTCAAATTCAGTGATACGTACCTCCCGTAATTTTTGTGGAAGGCATGTCCAGTCCACGTCATACCCGTAGCAGCTCTTTAAGTCAATGTCCAACCGTTGAAAATGATTGGCCATTGCAAAACACTATTTTTTAAACTGAGTGAGGTAAACTGAAGCCTGCGGAACGGCAGTAAAACAACGGTCAATGTGTCACTGGTGTGAGCCGTTGACTGCTTGTTAATGACAACTGAAATTAATCTGGCGGTTTATGTACGGAAAAAGTTGCGTTTCATTGTTTATATTTGAATGGGATTTAACAAATAGAAGGTGTGAGAAATCAGAAGTAATTTTTTCTCAATCACCGCCCGATCAGGGAATCATAAGATTGAATACAATTAAAAGAAGCATTAAAAAACATAGGCTTGGCAAGCATAAGGGGACATGATATTTCTTTTGGAAGAAACATACTTTTGTGGTATGGAATGTATGTGTTGAATAGAATGAAGGCAATTAATGAAATAATAACGGGGCGTATGAAATTTGGAAAACATCGGGATCCAGTTAACGCACGTCGCACCGCTGGCAAGGCGACAAAACTTGGGCGCTGGGGTAGATCTATAAAAGTGAGAGTAAAAACACTAGTCGGCCGCAGTAATGATCATAAAAGGAAAAAAGTTAAGTTATATCACTTACAAAATAAATTTTTTTGCTAAAAAAAAAAAAAGGCGATCAATATTGACGGCTGGCTTTTGATGCTGACGGTACATTTGTTTAGTTGAATGGAATATGATTTCAGTGATATGTGTGATAATTTTAAAAAGCAAGCCGAAAGCCATCGGGACGAGGGTGAGAAATAAGTGTTGTTATTGCCGAGTAACCAATAGAAGGGCGACTTTAGACCCTTTGTGTTTTTGCTGTCATGTGAACGCTTGTTTCACTGTGAATGAGAAAAGCAGTGAAGCAATGACCTGAGCAGACATGTCGACGTTAGATGAATACCGAGAAAAATACCTGACGAGATACCTGACGAAAAAGGAAATAGTGGAGCAAAGAAAAGAACTGGTAAAACTACTGAATGGAGATGCGCTTTTCCCTCTCAAAGCATGGCCAATGGATATGAGGATAATGTTTTGGAAGAAGTCACTGGGCGATACAGAAACCTTCAAGATGGTGTTATTTTTGATAGGAAATGGCTGCGAGCCCACATTGATTGCAGAGTGGATCATGTCTTCTCAATTTTGGAACACAACTAAAGGCGCTGAGAAAAGAGCGAGGCAAATAGATTTTATATTAAACAATGAAGATCAGAAGCGGCATTCCTGGTTTTATTTTGACATTGACTATAACAAAGTGCTATATTTAAATGGCCTACCAAAAAAGAAGTGAAACGGAGATGAACTAAATGGATGTGAAGGCAGTTAACTAAACTAAAAGTGAACAATGACATTATTGCTTTGATATGTGATAAGTGTGCTACAATAAATGATTAAATTAATGTATATTCTGACTGTTGTTTCGATCGTGGGAAGGGTGATTGTTAATTTTTATATGGTTTGAATCGTGTATACTTATGTTTGGTGGAGTGGCGTGTTTTGATTTAACGCCTCCCCGCGCTAATATTTACTCGCGCCTCCTTGCTAATGTCGCGAAAGTTGTCCGTTTTGTCATAATGTTGCATTCGTTTCAATGGTAAAGAACGAAACAGATATGCATTTTCTTCATTTCTTTCGCGTGAATATTCGGGTTTATTTTTTTCGGCTCGTGTGTTTGTGAAAGCGTATCGTAGCAAAATATATATTTGGTGTAGTGGCGCGCTGTTTGTCGCCTCACGCTTAAAGAACGAGATATATGTGTAGGTTCCTTATTTCCTCTCGCGTGGATGTTCGGATTTAGTTTTCGGCTCGCGTGTTTGTTTATATTTGAAAGTGCATCGTAGCAAAATATATATTTGGTGTAGTGGCGCGCTGTTTGTCGCCTCACGCTTAAAGAACGAGATATATGTGTAGGTTCCTTATTTCCTCTCGCGTGTATGTTCGGGTTTAGTTTTCGGCTCGCGTGTTTGTTTATATTTGAAACCGTAACGTAGCAAAATAGATATTTGGTGTAGTGGCGCGCTGTTTGCCGCCTCACTCTTAAAGAACGAGATATATGCACGCTCCGTAAGCAAGGATTACGTTCCGTACGAAACGTACGGTTCGTACGAATCGTATGGACAGTAAAAAGTTATTCACAGTGACTGAGTGTGATAATGAGATGCACGTTCCGTATACAGACAGAACACGGACCGTAAGCAAGGATAACGTTCCGTTCGAAACGTACGGTTCGTACCGGATAGTAAAAGTTATTCACACTGACTGAGTGTGATAATGAGATGCACGCTCCGTATACAGACAGAACACGGACCGTATAGTTACGTAAAGTTAGAAGGTTACGGACCGTAAGCGAGGATGACGATCCGTACGTTTTGTACGGACCGTCAACGTTTACTCACGGTCCGTATCAGTGCGACAGTATTGGACATGAGTGGGACTTACTGATTCCATTAACCTTCCTTGGGCGGGAAGGGGGGGGGGGGGGGTGGCGGGGGGGGGGGGTGAGTATGAATTGTTTTTTTCAGCATCACTATTTGCAATAATTTATTTTACCAAAATTCTTGAATTTTTTTCACGTACTTTCTTGTGCACGATTTTTTTTCTCTTAAATTTCTTCTACAGGAATTTTTTTTTGGTAATTGCCCAACACTCCCCCCCCCCCCCCCACCCCTCACAAAAATTAAATGGTCCGTCCCTTATTCACGAATATCCTATCATATAGTTATGGTCTTCCTAAGAGTCGTGATTAACATTAACTCAGTACATTAAACTAAAAGTTTTAACTATAGAACTACTAAATTACACATAAGAATAAAATGCTATAACAACTTAGATGACCATTGTTTTTTTATAATCTTTCCCATACAAAGAGGTTTTAAAATCATTCAAGTTTGGCCGCTGTCTGATCTCTAAGGGGATCAGTGCAATTGTTCCACAGAACAGATCCCCTGTAGTGTAAGCTACCTTTGGCGTATTCAGCTCTCGGTCTGGGAATGTAACAATGTATATTTGAAGCACGGTCTCCGATTTAGCTTATGTTTAAAAGGTTTACAGCTGGGTTTAGGGCTTCAGGGCTCCAAGCAAAACATATGCAGGGCTATAGGGCACCATTACATCTACTTCAGGGCTTCAGAGATCAAAAAATCTAAAATTACTTATTGCGGGAAATTTCTGGCTTTATTACTTTACCCTCTATTATCACCAAACTCGAATATCGAACGATTATTTGTAGTACAATTGAAGCGATACTGTTCCGCTGAAATAGCAAAATTTAGCTTAGCTTAATTACATGTCATCACGCCAAATGGTACCAAATTTACAACTAAATTGGATAGAAAGATTCTAGGAGCAAAACAAAAGCAGTAGTTTGGAGATAAAGTGCTGAAAACGGCGAATTTAAGCGATTTGAAGGGTTTTTGCATCGGACGTTTACCTGAGTCTCTACATACATATTTACCTGAGCGTATAGTAGAGACTCGGGTAAACATCCGCGGCAAAACCCTTCAAATCGCTGAAATTCGCCGTTTTCAACTACAAGAACGACACCACACAACATTTCAGGTAAAAATACGTTTATTTTGATCTTTATATGAATATTTATCACAGTATATTACGATAAGTGAACCTTTTCGATATTCCCATACATTTCCTATAAATTTAAAAATACCGTGAACGGTCACACAGTTTGTGTGAGGGCCCTGTGGTGATCAAGAAATCAAAATTGCCATTCTTTATAGGTCCTGAGTACTGATCCAATGTTACGCAATAGATCGTTCACGGTATTTGCAGTTTCGTTGATTTACCATTCTTAGGACCTGTTTACATGGAGGGAGGGTGACCCGGGTACCAGGGTCACCCTTCTAGCCGGGCTACCCTGGGGGGGGGGGGGGGGGCAACCTTTCATACATTTCTTTACAAAGCACATTGAAGTGTTTACATGATATACCGGGTCACCCGCCTACCCGGGTCACCCTGTCTGCTTGCCAGGGTCACCCTCCTAGGCGGGCTATCTTTTCTGCATGTAAACGGTCACCCCAGGGTCACCCTCCTAGGCGGGCTATCTTTTCCACATGTAAACGGTCTCCCAGGGTCACCCTCCTAGGCAGGCTATATCAGCCGTGCAGTTTATCGTGTGTTTATTCATTTTATTTTGGCTGATTAGGTCTCTTGTAGATCCTACGTATGTTGTTAAGCGGCATTATCGTTTGCGGTCCTTTGCAGTTTACTTTTATTTCTGTTGACTTGAAAACCCGCGAACATGATGGTGGCGCCATTCAAGCATGGCGAATATTTTCGTCGTCTTTATTTGTCAAAAACCTCCGGCTGTCGGATGTAGTGCTTTAGAGCGCGCCGTTGTAATAACTAAAATAAACTAAAAAAGCAAGGACCGATACAACGTAGATACAAATTTAAAAGGTGTACTATATTTCGGCTGGCCAAACCAGCCTTCTTCAGGTACAATGGGGTAAAATTTACATTGGCTTTTTATATATAGTTGACATGTATACGTAACAACGGAAATACGGAGGGCTACGCCTAGAAAAATAACAATGATAGATAGAAATAAAAATAACTGATAATGAAAATTATACACAAAACAATGAAAGGAAACTAATACAAAAGTGAATAATTAGTATATTTCTTCGCGAATGTTAAGGCCGTGAGGAAAAAGTGTTCTACCTTTTGAAATTAAAAAAGCTTCTTTGGCCTTACGTATTGAGTCTCGGTTAGAGAAAATTTTTTCAATGGGGATTAGTTGCATGTCATTAGCAGTGTGATTAGGAGAGGAGAGAAAATGTTCAGCGGCTGTAGTAGGTTTAGACTTGGTGTTGGGATTATCTATAGTACGGCGGTGTTCATTAAATCTGTCTTTTAAACGTCGTTTAGTCTCTCCAATATATTGTAAATTACAGCGGTTACATTGAATCATGTAGATTAAATTTTTAGTGTCACAGGTCAGGTTAGATTTAATAGTACGCGTTTTACCGGTAGAGAAGAAAGTATAGTTAGTAAGTCCGTCAGAAATGTAGGGACAAGTAGCGCAGTTCTTTCCGCAACGGAAAGAACCACAAGGGAGTTGGGGATGGGGGGTAGTAGAGTTAGAAGGGAGTTTAGCTGAAACTAGTATATCACGGAGATTAGGGCAGCGTCTGAAGGCTACAAGAGGCAAATGGTTAAAAGCTTTCTTACAACGTTAATAATAACGTTAATAATAATAACGTTATAAATAATAACGTTAATAATAACGTTAATAACTAATAACTAATAACTAATAACTAATAACTAAAGTCCGCTAAAACATGAGCCCACCAAAGGTCACCAAAACAAGAGCCCGCCAAATAAAGATAGCTCGCCTTTGTGATAGCCCGCCCTAAAAGCCCGCCCATGTAAAGGCGGGCTATGTTTTAACCCGGCTGGGAGGGTGACCCTGGTACCCGGGTCACCCTCCCTCCATGTAAATTGGATTGCGGATCGCGTGACTCAACAACCAAGTTCAAGTCACGTGGTTGCTACAGGTTTCTGAACAGTGAAATTGCTAAACAGTCAAACACACTCCTTTGCGAGGCAATCTTACAACAATGGCCAGTGAACGTCGAAAGCGAGCATGGGCAGCCTTTCAAAAATATCGGCATGTGATGAAAATGATTGCAGCCTTTGCGCTTGCAATAGTTGGGATTTCTGGCTGCATCTCTTTCGCCAAAGCCTACCACAACTATAATGCGTCCGTTTGGGCTGGCGTGTCCGCTGCCTTTGCCATCCTTTTCATTCACTTGCATTTTGCGGTTCGTCGGGATCATGAACGACTCATTCCAAGGTTGAAATTCACCATTATATTGTGGTTGGGCGTGGTAGCTTTCGTGGCTGGTATTATTGGTCTTATCACATACATTGTGCTCGGTAAAAAACATCACGAGAAAGGTAAGGCGACTGTTCGCGTGACTGTAAGCTTATACAAACAAAACAGAATGCACGATCACTGGAACACACCCGTTGAAAATGGTCGGATCTGGGCTTCCAGACCTAGATCAGTATTAATACTTGAAGAGAAACAAACGAAACGGCAAATTGATCCTTAAGACAGGGAAAAATAAAACAGAAACAAGGGTCTGATTGCAAATTAGCGTGACTGTAGATCGACAGTCCTCGCAGTTGTTAATCGGTTCGGCGAATCTGCTGGAAATTATTTCAAGATTTACTCCGTGCGCACAAGACTTGCACGGATCGAAATTTGTATTTTCATGTACCGCACAGTTTGGATCCATATAAACCATTTAAGTCCAACTGAATGTATTGACACCGAACCTGTGAACTGCTTTTAAACTGAGTCTTGAAGAAATCACTGCCATCACGCAATTAATTGTCAAAATTTGCTACAACGCAAGATATGACTCTCAAGGTCTCTCAACTTTTCAGAGCTAACAAGTTGAACAGTTTTCTATTGAAGCAGAATACAGTGGGATCCCGACTCTTTGTATCTCCTTGCGAAATGAAAATTGGTTCGAAAAATCGACGGTGAAATCGACTGAAATCAAATCCAAGGGAATCAAGTTTTGGTTTGAATAATCGGGATTCCACTTTATAAAAATTTAAAAACAAACCTCGAGTCAGGGTAAATAACCGGCTAGCTTTAAAGTATTTTTCTGCATGAATACATTTGTAATGTTTGAACAACGTTTTCTGGCATCGTGAACGAGTCTTGCCAATTGGATGATTAAGATGTCCTTAATGTACAGACGATAAAACAGTGACATAAGCCAAGTAAAACAAGAAAGAGGGAAGCATTGTTTATGCAGTACCCAACATACCAGGGTTGTCTTGATCAGCTTGGGTTTTCACGAAAGAAGGCCCTAAGTCCACCAAATATACAACTTACTGCGCCTTTCAATAACATGCGGAATTACACCAACAGTTGCGTTTTACACTGCCGTCAATCATCTTAGCTTACCTCTCAGGAAACAGATCTTCACTTCAATGAGGTCAAAAGGTCACCTCCGTGCATTATGATTGGGCTAGTTCTAAAATAGGGAACGGGGAATCGGGGAACGGGGAACGGGGAACGGGGAACGGGGAACGGGGAATCTCTAAAATGGGGAATCTCTAAAATGGGGAATCTCTAAAATAGGGAATCTCTAATATAGGGAATCTCTAAAATAGGGAATCTTGAAAGCAGCTGTTACGAGGGCCGTAAGTAAAGCTGTCCGCTCGCGATAAAACTGAAATTGGTGAAGTCAGGCGATGCGTTATGACGTTCATTTAGGGATGTACTCTAGTGTAAATTCACACAACTCCTAGGAAGACCATGTAATTATGATACGATTTCGTGTATAAATAAAGATTGATGATGATGATGACCATTTAATTTTTGTCGGAAGGGGAGGGGGGGAGGGGGGGTTGGGACAATTTCTTCTGAGTGTGATTTTTTTTTCAGCATCACTATTTGCAATAATTTTTTTTACCAAAATGCTTGAATTTTTTTTTCACGTGCTTTCTTGTGCACTATTTTTTCTCTTAAATTTCTTCTGCAGGAATTTTTTTGGGTAATTGCTCACCCCCCTCCCCCCACAAAAATTAAATTGTCCGTCCCTCACCGTGTTTTGTTTCATATTGTGTGACGAATCATGCTGCGACACTTATAGTGTCTGGTTCATAAGTGTAAATATCCGGTCTCGATTGCGAAACCGTCACACTTCTTGTTACATTTTTTAACATCAGAAGAGAAAAGCTCAATTTATCTGCAAGATCGCGTAAGTTCGCAAACGTGACCGCTTTGCGTTTTCTTGTGCCGGCGTCATGCCCGCGGTTGGTCAAAACGTGTAGGACGAGAACTGCGAGAAGGGTATTCCTTCCAATCTTGATTTTAGTTGGCTGTACGAGATTAGAAAGGCGGCGCTCCGTCGTCACCCGCGATATCTTTTAGTTGAGAATTTATAATAATCCAAAAATTAAAATACCAACTATTAAAAAGAACAAATCACCAAAAAAATTAACTCATCTTAGAAAAAACCTTATGGCGGGGTGGCATTCCCCCCCCCCCCCCCACCCCTCCTCCCTTGTACACCCGAGAGTTAATCGGTACATAAAGTTACAATATTACAAGGAATTTCCCGTTTGCTTACCTCTATGTAACATCGACGTGCATTGAAAAGGGAGTGGAAAAATTTCATTTCTCCACTGTTAACGGGCGCAAACCCCCCCCGGAACGAAAAAGCGCAGCGTGTAAATCGTCGTTACTTATGCCAACTTTTTTTAAGTAATGCTATATTTTTTTCTTTTTTCTGCAACTCAAGACACATCGTTTTTGGGTGGGATAAATACGTTATCTCCGCAATTATTTTTTAGTATTTTTTTTATCTCCGCAATTATCAGTCATTAATTTAAATGCTTTTTGTCACTGCATAGTCTGTATGACGGTATTTCTCCTTCGTTCCTCTGTGCTCTGCAGTCCGAATAGGGCGTTCGCTCAATACACTGAGATATGCAGGTTCTTTGATGATGATGCTGTGATAACATGAGAACATCTCTGTCCCCCTTCCAACTGAATCGTGCTATCATTTTTCGCATTGATTCTGAATTGCTACAATGAGCCGCCGCAAAACGTCTTTTTCCTTGCTTTTCACTCTAATAAGGATAACACATGTCAAATTGGACAAAGGACAGTCGAGTTTCATTTTCAGTGGCAAGAGTTCCATTGTAAGTGTTCGGTTAGTACAGGTTTTTGACATTGACAAATGACTATTTATTCAATGTCCGCTTAATTGAGGTGTTCGCTTAAAACAGGCAGTTTTTACAGTAAACATGGGAACAAAATTTTGGGACATCAACAATACAGGTTTGACTGTATTTTTTTTCTTCCACAAAACTTCACTAGTTTCTGGTGTACTTAAAAAAGAACGTTCGTGCTCACTTTCGGCGCGGTCGCACGAAGGAATTTGTTATCCTAGGAAGCCGAATTTTTCACACGGTACCACAGGCAGCCCAAGCGGTAGTGAGTTTAATACGTGTGGTGATTTTCTCACTTATCTGCCATGTGCTTCTAGTCTCCACGTGCAAATGTTCATAGTAGCCATGTTATAGTCTTTTGACCATGGCGTTCAAAATACCCTTTATAAAGTCCAGCAAGTCCTTTTCACATGGGTACTTTGATGTTTTGTTCTTCAAGTTAAGAAAATGGCAAATAGATGTGTCGCGCGGAAGCGCTGACCTTGGTTTGCACAATTAATACCTTTCCGCTCTCCCTACGTTTCTTAGGAAGAAAGGGGAAACTGTTCGCAGTCATGTTTAGTTTTTTTGTGATCTCCAGTTTTCATGTTAGGAATAAGAAAAAATAAAATTGTGCATGGTTCATTTGATTGGAGAGGGAAACATTGGGGTCTGCGGTATTGCGGTATTGGGCAATTTTTCATGCGGTATTTCGGTAATTCTAATATAAAATTGCGGTATTGCGGTATTCCCAAAACCTGCGGGATTCCGTTTTTTAGCGTTTTGGTGGGTTTTAAAAATTAACCTCCAATGTTTTACGGCCCTTTTTGATCCTTTTTCAGTTTCTTGTCGTCCTTATCAAACTTGTCGTTTCGAAAACTCTCCGAAACAGCTCTTAGATCCTCTAATCCGTCACGCCAGTTTATATTACATGAAAGGTGATAACACTTTGGTCGTTTTACAACCAATTAAAAGTCATTAACTTGCCTTAACATTCGAAAAACAAAATCTAAGCAGATATTTGCGGAAAATTTAATGAACAGAGTAGCGGTTTCGGTATTCTAACGATTTTGGACAAGGTTTTTGACGTATTGCGGTATTTGGCGATTTTTTTTTTTTTTTTGCGATATTACGGTATTTGTCAATTTTTTTGGCGGTATTGCGGTGTTCAGAACCCCCCAATGCCCTCCTGATTAGAAGCTTGTATACTTGTTGGCTGTGTTTGATAATAACGTGTTAAGGCATGCTTCAACGATTATGAATAAAATAGGTGAACTTGTGAGTAGTACGAATAATCACTGGCTTTTTTACGTCTTGGTTCAATTTAAGAGTTTCAGCCTTTGAGAGTTTCTGTGGTTCATACCGCCTTACCTCTCGTAGGCAAACACCGGAAAATGTCAGGAAGGTGGATGCATTATAGGTGTGGTCGTTGATGACATGACTCAAATCTAATTAACTGACCGTTACAAAACTGATTTTAAACTACACACAGAAAGATTTGACTATAGATCTAGCGAAACTCCTTATAATGTACCAAAAAAAGTCAATGAGTGTAAGAAAGAATGTTAATGTTCAAATGAAGATGTAAGGGAGACTTACTGGCGATAAAAGTGAAACTAGACCCTATTTTAGAGATTCCCTATTTTAGAGATTCCCTATTTTAGAGATTCCCTATTTTAGAGATTCCCCATTTTAGAGATTCCCTATTTTAGAGATTCCCAATTTTAGAGATTCCCTATTTTAGAGATTCCCCATTTTAGAGATTCCCCATTTTAGAGATTCCCCGTTCCCCGTTCCCCGTTCCCCGTTCCCCATTCCCCGATTCCCCGTTCCCTATTTTAGAACTAGCCATTATGATTGGTAGATTTCGATCCATTTTGTTCGCTTCTTTTTTTGTATTAATTATGATTGACGGCAGGGAATAACGCAACTGTTGGTGGAGATTTGAATTTCAAATTCCTCATGTTATTGAGGCTATGTCTACACTATACCGGATAGCTCTTGCGCCGGCACGAAAACCATACCGGATAGGCCTTTCGTTCACACATGAAACGCTAGTTTCGGAACGATTTTTGTTCCGGAGCGCCGCTGCGACGCGGCGCTCGTGAAAGTGAATCGTCATTTATCGGATAGATTCTCGTGCCAATCTCTGGGGCAGTGTGAACAGGCAATCGAACCGAACGGTAGCGGAAGTCAACAACTAGAAGCATAGGCGTACGGGCCGGGGGGGGCTGGGGGGGCTGCAGCCCCCCCAAATTTTGGGCAACTCAGATTTTTTGGGCAGCAAGAGAAATTTGGGCAAAGCAGAACAGAACAAGTTTCACTTTGCCTTAGTTTCGCGCTGAATGGAACGAAGAAAGAAACATTCATTGATTTCTACTACACGAAATCAATATTACTGTGTGAACAAGTGAAATCTGCCATCACTGAACTCAATCTTGACCTCAAGAACATTGTTGGTAAAGCATTCGATGGGGCGGCTAATATGAACGGTGTACACTAGGGACTCTCAACAAGAATGGAAGAGTGCTCCCCGCTCGGTATCAGTGACATCCACTGTTACGGGCATGTGTTAAGCCTCGCCCTTCAGATACTATGACACAGATTGAACCATTGCGAAACGCTCTGGGGACTATCCAGGCCCTGTACAACTTCTTAGAAGCGAGTCCCAAACGACACGCCCGGTTTAGTGACACAGAAGTGTAAGGTGAGGATCTCAAACTGACGCTGAAGTCATTGAGTGCCACGTGATGGTCATGCCGGTGGAAAGCCGTAAAGGCCGTATACGGGCAAATGGAACGCATTGTCAAAGCCCTGCTCACGCTGTCTTCAGACAAAGATCCGAAAACCTACTCTGAGAGCAGAGCCTTATTGACCGCCATTTGGGACTTGGAGTTTATCTTCGGACTGTTTGTGCTGAAAGTAATCCTGAGCAACACTAATAGTCTGTGCCGATATCTTCAGGGGAACACCGCGGTCGACGTCATCTCCGCTCGTAGAAATGCCAACATGACCATTCAGATCCTACGCCAGTGTCGGAGTGAAGAAAGTTTCAACAGCGTATGGCAGATAGCATCAGCAATGGGTCTGAAAATGAAGAAGTGGCTGACCAATTCTCAGTTTGAATTACGAGAAGCCAAGGCACCCAGACAAACACCATCGCGCCGCCTACAAGCACTTGTAGGTGAACACACGCAAAGACAAACGCAGCTGACACCGGAATCGCACCACCGTATTAATACTTTCTTTGCGTCCATTGACAAGGTGCTGTTGAGCTTGAGTTCAGGTTTAGCGGAAATGACCCGGAAATACTCCGTGCTTTGAGATATATCTGTCACAGTGAAACACCTGATAAAGAAAGCTTCTCCCGCGTTGCTAAATTTTACAAAGTCGACGGCGAGATTCTGGAAGCCGAGAAGAAAATGTACGCAAGTTTTCGTCGTGTGCGCGGATTAAGCCCGGTTTCCATATGATCGCTACGATCGCTACGATCGCTACGATCGTTGCGATCGCTGAAAAAAATAGTTCAGCGATCGCAGCGATTGATGGTTTCCATATGATCGCTGCGATCGCTACGATCGCTGAGAAAGTGAATGAAGATCGAGGGGACCTGGGTCTGACAATATCGCCTCGCCTCATTCTTGAAATTCAACACAGCGGCTGTGAATTGTTTTTAAAATTTGATATAAAGACAGTCGTATCTTTGCACTTCTTCCATAAAAAGGTCCAAATCGCACCCTTTGAGTGGGCGTACGCAGTGCATCTTGGTATTTTTGCTGTCGCTGCGATCGCTGCGATCGCTGCGATCGCTGGAGAGTGGTTTCCATATGATCGCTACGATCGCTACGATCGCTGAGATAGAATCACAGCGATCGCAGCGATCGTTGTCGCTGCGATCGCTGTGATCACTACGATCGCTGGAGAGTGGTTTCCATATGATCGCTACGATCGCTGAACTTTTTTTTCAGCGATCGCAGCGATCGCAGCGATCGTAGCGATCATATGGAAACCGGGCTTTAGGCTACATGACTATTTTAGAAATCGGCTGGATACAATGCACGAGAATGATCTATTTGATATGTTTCCAGAGTTTTCTAATGTGGTACATATCCTTGCAGTGATACCAGCTACATCGTGTTCTGCAGAACGATCATTCAGTGCGTTGCGCAGATTGAGAACTTACCTCTGTAACATCGCACTTATTAACATTGAAAGGGCATATGCCAACTCTGTAGTCAACAATGACATGGATCGCATCATTGATATCTTGGGCCGTCGAAATGGCAGAGACAGCTATTTCTTTTAACGTGTTTTATGATAGATTCATATGTAAGAATATTTTCACTTCGTATGTAGGCCTATGTTAGTGCATCGTATGACCCTCGTTTCTTTTCGACTGTTTCGTAAAAATTTGGGCAACTTACAAGAATTTTTTGGGCAAACGGTTCACCGCCCCCCCTGGCCAAACATTGCCCGTACGCCTATGCGAGGATCGAAACCCACTGAAAAAGAAGTAAATATCCAGTTCTGGGTCTTTTCTGTTCACACCAGGCCGGAGTGTTTTTCATGTCGACATGATAAGCTATCCGGTATAGTGTAGACATAGCCTGAAAGGCGCAATAATTGGTTAAAAAGATGCTATAGAACAAAACAGAAGCAGTAGTTTGGAAAAAAAAAAGTGCAGGATTGCAAGGATGGAAGTGGATTTATTTACATTTCATCAAGAAATCAAAACTGCCAATCTTGGGGAATTTTGAGTTTTTTAGCCGTAATTTTACGTTTTTAGTTCATATTTCTTTGCTTTAGTCACTTTTGGCGAATTTTTTTCTTCCGCCTATTTTAAGATAATAAAGCAAGCTCAAAGAAATCTTCTGGTCAGAATCATGAAAACACTATATTTCAGCAGGACCCACACTCAAAAATGCCACAAAAAATTCGTGGATACTTAGTTAGCAAAAAAAAAATTACCATTTATTTATTTATTTATTTATTTATTGGGGGGGGGGGGGAGGGCAAGAATTTTTTTACCAAAATGCTTGGATTTTTTTCACGTGCTTTCTTTTTTTCGGTTAATTGCCCAACCCCCTTCACCCCCCCCCCCCCCCCAAAAAAAAAAAAAAAAAAAAACACACACACACTCCGAGTTGCCATGTTTTCATATGAAAACTCATGTTCGCACCTAGCCTCGCTTTGATAGAGAGGCTAAAAGCAACTCGCCTGGCCTATTGAATGGTCCGTCCCTTGGCAATGTAGGCCTTTTTTGTACATTCAATAAGCTGAAGTTTTCGACTTGCATTTCGTTTCTTTGTTTCACAGGGATGCATCCCACCGGATATTTTGTTTGTTGTCTCTGGACTGCGAAGACTGGCATGTGGGGCTTCTCCACATTCATGGCGGCACGAAAGTTCCGGAAGCTTTACTTTGAATCATCCCCTGATGATCTGATCCAGAATGCCTAAGATGGCAAAGAGGTGTTATTTTACAAGGAAATCAGGATGACTGTTATCGTTTTTGGTATAGTTACGCTGTAATAAATCCATAACGACTAACTGTAGCCAGTAGCCTGCGTACAGACGTCACCGGCTTCACGCGGAATATAGAGTATTTTCACTGACGTCATATCAAAATTCAGAAGCAGTTTTCGATTCTAAAATGTTTAGGGAATTGTAGAGAATTTAAAACTACACATCTGGGCCAAATTTTGAAACGCAAGAGCATTTCATTCAAGAGTTATAGGCGAATGAGTATAGACATTTTTAGTGAGAAATGTATGGAGCGGCCATCTTGGTTGGGACACCAACAAGGCGGCCAAAAATGTAAAGTCTTAATAACCCCAAAAATCTCATCACCAAATATTGTATTCTCTATAAGAGGCATGAAATCGGCTTATAAGCATCCATAATTCATTGATAACTTTCAACTAGTTCAATTTTGTTTATTTTCACGGCTTATCTGAAATAGCGTGACGAATTGCGTGACACATTTACAACCTTTTTAAATTGAAAACGAAACATCGTTAAAATCTGAAACTTTTTGTGAAAGATTATAACAATGGTATCCACATACCATGTTAGAAACAGCTTTGTAGGATGTATACCTTGGATTTTTTAATTTTTATGACATCATGTGCAAACACTCTATTGACGTCTGCGTAACGTCTTTGCTAATCGTGTTCAAGTGTTTTGCTGTTCGGAAGCGCGGTCGCCGGATCCTAGAAAAACAGCCGAACACTTGGACACGTTTATATAATTAGCAACGGCGCCGGTTTTATTCAAAATTTCATAGTCCTGCAAGGGGCGACCATTACGCAAGACATAATTTAAAAATTAAAAGTAATAATAATATAATAATAATAAAATGAGTATCCTAAGAAAAATTGTTTAGAAATATAATAAAATGTAAATGACAACAAGTATTTGAAGCAGTGTTGGCGCTAAAATTAACATAACAGTAAGTGCGAAAATAAGAATTTATGTAAATACTTTCGCAGGAATACCATTTAAAGATCAAGTCTCAGCAGATATTGTCAGAAAACAGCTCAAGTCCCTCAGCCTGAGGGTGCAGACCACCATCCAGCCCGTGTTTGTGAGCCACAAAATTGATCAAGAACTTAAAGTACACGAAACAAAGCCATCGATTGTAAACCAACAATGGCTGTGTTTTCACGAGGCGGTTTTTCTCGCTTAACATTCCTGTAGGTAATTTGTTTACTGACCGCGTTAAGCAGCTTAAAAAATTTATGCGTTTTCACGGACGGAACTTTATTCATTTTTTTATACCATGCGCGATATATTTTCTTTTGTTAAAACAATAGAAAATTAGAACACAAAAGAACGACAATACAATGCCCTTCTTTGTTGTTTAATTGCCGACAAGCGTAAGCGACCTGGTTTGGTGGCTTAAATTTAATGAGAATTCTATTGTAGTTCGCCGACTCGCTTAACTTTAAGCGAGTTGGACAAGCAACTGTTTTCACGAGATTGCCGACTGTCACACGCTCAGCAACTTGAAAAATCGCTCGTGAAAACACGGCCTTTGTTGTTTAATTGCCGACAAGCTTAAGCGACCTGGTTTGGTGGCTTAAATTTAATGAGAATTCTATTGTAGTTCGCCGACTCGCTTAACTTTAAGCGAGTTGGACAAGCAACTGTTTTCACGAGATTTCCGACTGTCACTCGCTCAGCGACTTGAAAAATCGCTCGTGAAAACACGGCCGTTTATCAAACAAGAAAGACCCATTCTGAACGTGCAATCGGACTCCATTCCTGCGAAAGTATTTACATAAATTCTTATTTTCGCACTTACTGTTGTGTTAATTTTAGCGCCAACACTGCTTCAAATACTTGTTGTCTTTCAGTTTACATTTTATTCACAAGTTTAATACCTTGACAATGGCGTCATGATGACACCGAAACGTCGGTTTTTATCGTTTGTTTTTGTTTGCTTATGTTTGACCAAATGGTTATTGATAAGAAATATAATTAGGTAAGATTAAATCACTGACTAAAATAGTCAAATAATGCTTTTTGAACTGGTCAGCGGACTCAATGTTTACAATTTCATTTGGTAGTGCGTTCCAGTCCTTGGAAGTTCTACAAAAATAACTGTTCCTATAGGTCTCACTATTTGGTGATAGTTCGATAAGCTTTTCACCGGCTGACTAGAGTTCCTTAAATGTCTTCTACGTTTTATGAGATAATGTGGAAGGGCCAGGCCGCCGTTGTCATGAATTGCTTTGTAAAATAAAGTTAATCGCAAAATCTTTCTACGCTCGTTCAGCGGTTTCCAATTCAGCTCTTTCAGCAAGTTGGTAACTGTTCCCGGTTTGCGTCTGCGTCTTACGCAGACGTCCTTTTTTCGTTGTTCAAGCAAAGGAAATAAGAGGACAACTGCATGCAGGCTTCTGACTTGAGTACCGGAGAAACTGCCAAAAAATGATGGCCGTGTTATTTTTTTAATTTAAATCTGAACATTGATAAACCAAAAAAACGCGCCGAGCACTCGACGTAAACACTTTAATCGCATCATAATCATGCCACCTTTTGTCACGGTCTGATCACGTACTCTAGCGGGCAACAGTGCAAAAAGTTACCCGCTGACGTCAAAATCGTTGCCCGCTTTCGCAAATGTTGCCCGCTCACAGGATCGCTTAGGACAATTGGCGGGAAACAGTTTGTTTGTTAGATGTCATATCAAGAACCGTGGATCATGACCAATCATCGCTCGCGTTGTATTAACTCCAAGCTATATAACAACGCTTCTTGTTGGAAGTGAAACCACAGGGAGCCCATACAATCTGTTTGTGTAACACAGTGACCATTTGTAATTTTATAGGAAATGTATGGGATTTACCTAAATTTCATATTATAGCGACGTATCGCCAATTGTATGTACTGATCAACGCTAAATAAGCGTTAAATTACCTTATTTGTTGTGTGTTGTCGTCCTTTTGCCGTAAAAGTGATATTTTGAGCGATTTTGAAGGATTCTGCATCAAAATGGCTCTTGGCGCAAACAAACAGCAGTAGACACAAGGTAAGTCATCTTTATTAAGAAGCTTTTCAAAATTTAACACTTAGAACATTTTTGTGAATGATCATACATTGTCTTAAATTGAAATCGATTTCAACGTTTGATACATATAGAGTCTGGGCTGCCTGTGGTGTAACCTGTGCTTACTCAAACGTGAGACAAACCAACCCGCAACAAACACGTGAAGCGTGACAAACTTCTTCACTGAACAGACGAAAGGATACCGTTGATCGCTTAAGAGTGATTCGAATCGCTTTTTCTTAATTCTTATTACCAGCTACTGATGATAATGGTTCTGAAAAGTTCAACTGAACAAAATTGATAGCTATATGATGCTGAAAACATGCGAGTTTTACCAAAGGTAAGTTTTTTTTGTCGAGTCACGTTGTCAAGAATTATTTTGTCTATAGAGGTTTTACACGGCAGCCATGTTGCATGGCAGGAACAATGAAAATGTTTTGCATTAGAAAGAACATTCTTTCCCATAGTGAAAAGAATCTATTGTTCCTGCCATGCAATATGGCTGCCGTGCAAAACCTCTATTTTACCATAAAACGTAATAAATGTCACTAAATCACAACGCGGAAATATGTTTACCCCAAGTATTCAATGGCGTAAAAACGTGTGATGCAAAAAAAGATAGTAAAATATGATAAAAACAAAACTTTACTTTTGGTTGAATAACGATGCGTTGATATAGTTTCAAATACTCGCTAAGATTTCATGACAGAAATTCAAACTACACTTGATGTTTTTAGTCGCTTATGGATGACAACATCCTTTGGTTTTTATGCATGTCAAAATTTTATTTCCGCCGGGACTAAAATTTTTATAATTTTTTCTTTAAAACTGGCAAAATAAGTACTTCAAATTTTATAAACTTGCAATGTCTACGCGTTCTTGTCAACCTTGTTCCCACCGGGCCGCCCCGCCATTTTGAAGCGGAGAAAGCCTTGTGTTTTTATTAGTTTTCAGTTTATTTGCCACATAATCGCCGGTATGAATGTTCCCCATTATAATTCACGTTTCACAGAGAGTACTTAGTATTTTAAGCATATCTATGGTGGCCGAGGACTGCCACTGGGTTTTCTGGGCATTTTTTTCTTTTTTTGAGCAAATAAAATGCAAATAAAATTGAAAACAAATGCAAATGCAATGAAATGTAAAACAAGAAGAAAACTGAAATCAAAGTCAAACTCGATTCAGATTAAAATCAAATAAAATGCAAAACTAAAATGAAAATGAAAATAATATCAAATGCAAATGCAATGAAATGGAAAACAAAAAGCAAAGTGCAAATCAAAGTCAAACTCAATTCAGATTAAAATTGAATGCATTTTTAAAAGAGAATGCAAAACAAAAAAAATCAATTTCAAACGAAATTCGAAAAGCAAGACAGACGCTCTTAAGCGCGCGTAGCATGATGGTAGTGGCAGCGCTCGGCCACGGCGAAATTCACTTTCACTTGCTTTTCGAATTTCGTTTGAAATTGATTTTTTTTTGTTTTGCATTCTTCGCCTCTCTCCCAGTTTTTTCTTCGCGCCGACCCTATAGCGCCACGCGCCGCTTTTCGCTGCTCCGATTTAGGTGACTTCTTCGGACATTAATCGAGACTGTTTAATTACTTTTTGGATCCTGTCCACAAGTCACGTAATGTACGATAAAAGGTGGTATTAAGTAACAAAGGATCTATTATCTACCAAAGATCGTTCAAGATCGGGCTCAGTGTAATATGATGTACTTGTCGCGTTCGAAGAACGCAATCCTAATTTCGTGTTGGTTGTCCTATGGTTTATGTGCAGTAAAATTTGAGATTTTTTGGTAGACGGTCTTCCAAATGGCCGCCCCTATTTTTTTTTTTTTTTTTTCAGAGGCTCATTTCTGCCGGAAATTCCTTCGAACGCGTCTCCATAATCTGTGATTACTGCTAGTTTACTTATAGCCGTTAATGATATGAAAGGGCGGTACTTAAAGACCACCCACGAAGCTGTGCTTAAGCGACTCTGCGCTGGCAATCATGATTGTGTAGAAAATCGCAAACAACATCTTTGATTTGTGAACTTACTATAACTCCTAAATGTAAATAAAAAAGAATGTACCTTGTAATTTTTATATTTCTTTCGTAGTTTTATTTTGGCTGAGCATTTCGGAAATGGCAGTGAAAATTGGAGGAAAAGTTAGCTTTGACACTGACGAACACCTCGAAGGAATATATGTTAATAGTTTGTCTTAGCCAATCGTGTTAAGGCTTATGTTGACCTGCCTTACGGTTTGACATGATAGTGACTTTGATTGATAGCTCATTTCAGTTCAGCCCAGATAAAAGCTACGTGACGAACTTTCTGAGCAGAATTGTGAGTAAACGCTGTACTGTAAGGATCTATAGAAGCCAGTTGAAGATTAAAGAGTTGAGTTAACTAGAGAAGGACTGATTGATCGAACGTATCTATTGAGTGTTGGAAAAAGGCTGCTAGTCCCACTTACACCAATCCAACATTTATGAGGTTATTGATGGTCCTATGGGTATAATTACAAAGGTAAAAATGGATTTCTTTGCTTAAGAAATGCAGGGGCAAGTTCGATTGTCTAATTTATGAAATGCTGTTTATAAAGGACATCAAGCCTTCTCTTAACATCCAAACTGAATCGTTTCGCGCAAAACTGTTTATTTTACGCCTTTTTAGTTTTTAAATGAGAGTTGTATAAGGAGTTATATTTTTAACCGTTGTAATTATACCCATAGCACCATCAAATATTTCTGTATTGTTTTACCTCATATATATTCTTGTTTCAATTTTACCTTTTTGACTTGATAATGACGTGAAGTAGCGTCGAAACGTCGTCGGTTTTTGAAGTTTTTAAAGTCTTAAAATCTTCACTATCTTATTCATAATCTTCACGGAATCACGTGTCTAATCTTCACGGATTACCAGTCTTATCTTCACGGATCACGTTTCTAATCTTCACGGACCACGTGTCTAATCTTCACGGATCACGTTTCTAATCCTCGCTGATCATGTGTCCAATCTTCATGGGTTCGCGAGCAAGAAAGTTGTCCCACTGTGTTTTCTGACTGAACTGTGTATTATTGCGCACATTGTGAAAAATAAAAAATACCCAAAAGAAACAAAGAAAAATAACTGATTGTTGCTCTTATTTAGTTATTTTCTGGATGCATTATCATGATTATCAGATTGCATACATTATCATGATTATTAGGTTGCATACCTCATCATGATAATTAGATTGCATACATTATCATGACTGTTATATTGCATCCATTATCACGGCTATTTTGTGTCCAGCGCAGGTCATCGCCATGTAGGATAACCAGATGTCCTCTTCTATTGTTGATCATCTCAGCTTTGTCGCTCTTCTATTGGTTGACACCAGACAGTTTCAATCCCAAGCAAACATTGTCGTTAGCTGAATATGATGGTGAAATCTCCACTGAAAGTGTTTACGGTAAGAATGTTTTCATGTTTCACTCATTCTCTTCAGCTCTCTCATCGAGTCGATGCAAATTAAGTTTACATTAATTAAAAAGCCTTACAACTAGGCAAGTGCAGTAAGATATGTTGACTGTCTGACTGGCTGACAACTGACTGACGAACGAACTAACCCCAGACTCTCTGGCTGGTTGGCTGGCTGACCGACCGACCGACCGACCGACTAGCTGGTTGGCTGGTTGGTTGGTTGGTCAGCTGACTGATTGTCTAACTGACTGACTGACTGACTGGCTGACTGACTGGCTGACTGACTGGCCGACTGACTGACTGACTGACTGACTGACTGACTGACTGACTGACCAACTGGCTGACTTGTTAACTGACCGACCGAATGCGGCCCGACTAACTGGCTGGCTGGCTCATCGATTGATCGTTTGATTAAACTCAGACAGATTCGTAATTTTAAGTGAATCGAGACCACTGATTCATCACAGTGAACGGCCTAAATCCCTTGAATGTAATTTAATTTATTAAGTGATAAAATAAAATGAGTACTTCATTTCCAGGGGCATCCACAAAGAACACGGCCAGTGAGACCATAAAACTACAAATGCACAAGGCTTCTGCAAAGGAGAAACCGAACATAAATCTCCAATCAGGAAGAGCTCGGTTGCATCTGATCATTCAGTTTCCGGTGCTAAACACTTCCGGTAGCTCTGAGCCTGACATGCTGGCGATGCGACAGAAGGAGTACATCTACTGTCTCCAAAGAAACTTGCTTAGTCCTCACGTAAGTTACCTGCATGTAAAAAACGGGCATTACCCCCAAGTCTTTACAGTGCGGCTTATGAAACCATAGACCCCAACGAAAATACGCTTGGAATAGAGTTTTCAATTGAGTGTGGAAAGTAATTTCACAATAGACCATATTCGTATTCTCGGTATTATAAACTGTGATTACCGTGCAATGGAGGCTCATGCGGGGGAATATCATTAAAAATATTTGCATGTAAAAAGATTGTCCCGCATGAGCCTCGACTGCAAGTTAGTTCCAGTTCAATACCGAGAATACGAATATGGTCTACTGCTCTGGTTTTGCATTGCTACGCTTAGTGATTGGCTAAAATAGAACTCGTGCCACTTTCTCAACCAATCAGAAGCAAAACCAAAACCAATCGTAACTTGCTCGCACGCGTTTTCCCGCGCTTGGCGCCGGCGACTTGTCAGTCGTTTCGAGTGCTGATTGGTTCATTGGATTGTCTGCGTCTGTTGTGATTGGCCAGTGATGACTTTGGTGTTGGTTTTACGACGCGCAAGGGAACTATCGGGAGTTAAACCAAAACCAATCCGGCGGACTCTCTAGCTCGCATGAGCAGTTTTCAATCGAGTGCCGTAAAACCAAAACCAAACTGACTCCTGTCAATCACAATAGACACAGACAAGCCAATGGACCAATCAGAACTCAAAGCAAATACATGTAGCCAGTGCCAGGTAAACACGTGATTAAATTTGGTTTTGCTTCTGATTGCCAACCAGAAAGTGAATCACAAAGCGTAGTAATGAAAAATCAAAGCAAACGTTAATTACTTTCGACACTCAATTGAAAACTGTTCTAATAAACAGACCTGCGGTTGCGCTAGTCCCGAATGTTCAAAGGGCGAAGAATACTCCACTGTGGTGTAACTGAGCTCTGCATTTTAAACGTTTATTTGCACAGAATTTACGTTATGTATAGACCGTCTGTGGGTTCTATCAAACCATTTTTTTTTTCTTATTTACAGGTGCACGAAATTCATAATCTTTGTGAAAGCGACCAAGATTCTTTCTTCATCAAATCGCTGAATTTGCGTCAAAACTGGAAACTAGTCTTCCATTTGCTAGGTCGGCGTATGCGCTACAAAGATGCATTTGAATTCGCCTCGAATCACTTATTACGTAAAAACGCGATGATTTTGAACTCAGACTGTTACGTCGATAAAGGATTTGAGTTTCTAGATGAAAGTATTCTCAGCAGGAAAACAATGTACGCGTTAACACGACGTGAAACGCCTGAACACGTTCGCTTCTGCAATTCGAGAGATTTTTGTGGCCCGAAGTCAAAATACATTGGTTCCCATGATGCATTTGTGTTCAGGCTTCTCGCCCCAGTTTCCCCTCAGTTGCTAGAAAGAATTGACTATCGCGCTAACATTGAGGGAATTGAAAAGGTTTTGCTATTCAACTTTAGAAAATATGGGGGATTTAGAATAAAGAATCCTTGTAAAATTCTACATGTTGTGCATCACCACTGCAGTAGGAAGAGAAACAAAACAGAGCGACAAATCCAAGGGCAAAGAATTGATCGCTATCTTAATATTACAGAAAGTACAAAGGGGAAAATTGTTAGGGCACCATTTTCTGGCTTGTAAAGGTTCGTTTTGCTTTGGCTTTTCATTGCTACGGTTTGTGATTGGCTAAAAAAAATCTCACGCCATTGTTTCAACCAATCAGAAGTACAACCAAAACCAATCGTGACTTACTTGCGCGCGTTTTCCCGCGCTTGGTGCCGGTTACATCCGTTTGCTTCGAGCTCTGATTGGTTCATTGGATTATCTACCTCTGTTGTGATTGGTCAGAGTAATTACTTTGGTTTTGGTTTTACGACATTCGTTTTAAAAATGCTCTCTCTCTCTTTTTTATTATCTGTATAGTTTGAAGTAATTTCGACTTGAGACAAATACAATAAATTGGTAGTTTCTTGGTGTTGCGGATGGTGCGATCACCAAATGACGTAAAACAAAAGATTCAAAAGACACTGAACAATACCCACACCACAACACAAAAGCTAACCAACAATGGCTTCCGCAACACCAAGAAACACCCAATAAATTTCTAGTTGTCTTTACTGAGGACTAATGTTATTACAGTAATAGGGCTCAATCTTGTCAACTCTGAACACAACAGGCCTAGGAACCCATTCTCCATCCAAACGTTTTAAACACGAACGTTCTGAAAGAAACCGTTTCCATTTCTTGTGTTTCAGCGTGAAATATGCAAAAGCATAAGCACAAAAACTCAACAACGATAGGCGTAAATTCCGCTTGTACTTGTACCCGGGGAAGGACTCCTATACAAAAAGTATGGGATGCTCGTTGGAAAACTTAATTGAACTCCAAAATGAGACCAATTTGGGCGTGGCTCACGCTTTATTTGACCCCTAAAAGATAGCATTCTAAAACAAGACAGACAAACAAGAGTTATAGCGACTTTAATGACGATAAAGGCTTTGCCATCGAATGCTTTCATCTGTTGATAGACTTCAAATACATTGTCGTAACTCTTTAGTCCTCCATTCATTGTCTCTTGTTAATTCTCCGCGTGGTGCCCTAATTATCGGCGTTTCTTTCTGAATACCCTAAGTGATACCGACATCCGTAATTTACCCCGACGACGACGAGCAACCCCGTAACTTTCCTATGGGAGTCACCCCCCCCACCCCCCCCCCCGCCCCTCCGCCCCCACTCCCTCAGGGAGAAGGAGCCTCGCGCGTGCCCCTGCTAAGGTAAACCAAACTGAGTCCCGCTTTTGGTGGCCGAATCATTGCGTCGAAGAGAGTGTGACTTTGAACTCGATTATTCGTAGCCTTCAAACGTCAACGCAAATGCTGCAAGCAGTTGCTAAGTTCTAACCTGCGTCTCCATTTATATATTAGCCAGAGCTTAATTGCGAAAAGTTTTTTTTGTATCGTAATAAAATAATTTGGTCCGGTTTAGTTTAGCAGCTCCACATGAGAGACTTGTGTCTTGTGTGGAACCTTGGCGATCCAGGACTTGGCCAGCTGAGATAGAAAAACACAAGAAGATAAATCATTCCGAGGCTTTGTTTTCTAGTGAAGTTTCAGCCAGTCATAAGTTCTCTTTCAGCTGGTAAAATTAGCAGAACAAATCTTGGTCTGATCTGTTCACTGAAGCCCATTTTGGAAACAAATTTGAGAACTTGAAAAAAGTTAGGCCAACTTTTTTCAAGTGGTGATTCATTCAGACCCAGTCCATCTCTGACTAGAGACCCACATCGACAGTCCGAATGGTATATTATATATTAGCCAGAGCTTAATTGCGAAAAGTTTTTTAGCTCCTCTCGTGATTCCACGCACGAGAAGGAAAATGCTGTGCGCTCGAGTGACAAAAATGCTGCCTGCTTTGAAACTCAAGCGTCCTCTTCCCTTCTCCACTACGTTAGAAAGAGGACCGAATATTACTTGACAAAAAAAAAAATTCATCAAATGCCAACAAAACTCTGTAACTGGATAGATAAGATATAACTTTTTGGATAATAGAACTACCTAATTTGAATAATAATTTAACTTTTTTGTATCGTAATAAAATAATTTGGTCCGGTTTGGTTTAGCAGCTCCACATGAGAGACTTGTGTCTTGTGTGGAACCTTGGCGATCCAGGACTTGGCCAGCTGAGATAGAAAAACACAAGAAGATAAATACCGGGCCGGGACCAGGAGAAGTGTCCCCTTAATAGAGATGTCCCTTTAATAGATTTGATAATAACAAAGATTATATGAGTGTTTTGCCGGCAGGGACCAGGAGAAGTGTCCCTTAAAAAGAGGTGATAATTACAAAGTCTATATGAGCATTTTGCCATTTGTGACCAGGAAAAGTGTTTTTCTCCTTAATGGAGATGCCCCAACGTAGAGGTTTCACTGTACTAAAAACTCCACAAAATTCCTATAAAACTTGGCAATGAAGTCAATTGCATCCAAGAACTTCTTTTTGTGGTATATGTTAAAGGAAGTCCTTCAACCACTGTCCTTTGCGCGCGTCCATTATTGTTTTTCTTTCTTTAGTTGAAATTTCACAACCAAAATAGACAAAAAAATGAAATTATGAAACAACTTTAAACTGGGTTAGCTTATACAGCCAGCCTTAAAGATTGCAAAGATAGAATCGGATGAACAAAGACACTCGCGAGTTTAGCAATATCTGTATTACAGAAAATGCCGCAAAGCACACTGGTTGAAGGTGTCCCTTTAAAAGAAACTACATAAATTTCTGCCCTACGTACCCTTAAAATGACTACAACTAAGGATATTTGAAGAGCTGATCGAACACCCAAAAAGATCCCCAAACACATTTTTATCCAAAAATGGCACAACAAACACAACTATAAATTTGCAAAACACAGAAGACATTTTACCTTTGTTGTTTTTCCTCAGAATATGATGTGACAAGTTTCTTCCACTGTGTTATATTGGGATATTTTCTTGAGTTAATGTTCACCTGGCCAATGGCTATAAGTACATCTAGGTCCAGTTTACTCGGCTGCATTCTGAAATAAAAGTACAAGGTGGTAGGTCATGAGATAAGAAATGTCTCAACTGTTGCATTTCTGCATTGAAACACTGTCAGACCATGCTACAATACCTTTACTTATTTACAAAATAATACTAATGACCAGAAATGCACGTAACTCGGACCTTGGGTACTTCAAATTACACACTATTATTTGTAATTTCCATATGACTTCATGTTTGATAGAATTGCTTGCGTTTAGGTGAGAATTAGGTCTAGGGGACACTTCATGATGTCTATCATAAAGAGCATGAATCTCATTAGCGTGCATTTCTGGACATCAAAATAATACTAAAAAAGCAAGAAAAAAATAATCAACTAATTCTCCGGGATGTTGCTAAGAAAAAATTGAGCAGGCCCATTAACAAGCCCAGCCAGTTTTTCTGGCTTGTGCACCTTCAAAATCACTCCGAGTCTTTGTTTTCTAGTGAAGTTTCAGCTGGTCATAAGTTCTCTTTCAGCTGGTGAAATTAGCCGGCAGCCAGCTCTTAGTCTTAAAAGCAGAACAAATCTTGGTCTGATCTGTTCACTGAAGCTCATTTTGGAGGGTCAGTACAAAACGTGGACCCCCCATTCTGGACCCCCCTTTTGGACACATCTGGACCCCCATCTGGACATCTGGACCCCATTGGACCCCCTTCTGGACCCGGCCTTCTGGACCCCCTCTTTTTCTTCCAGGAAATGGTCAAATGACAGTTTTGATTTAAAACGTGTGCGAAGTAGGAAAAAATGTAAAAACAAAATAATATTAAAATTGAAATAAATAGAAGATAAAACAACTGGGCAACTGGAAAAGGAACTGAAGAGCGCTATAAAAAACTACAACATATTTCCCGCCTTAACGATTGCACCATCGATCAGCTCTTTACATAACCACCGCTGATCAATTCTTACCTGGCTGTTAAAATGGAGATGAGCGTAATTTACAGGTTTCTTTATTATTTTATGTAGAATCTGGTCTTTTTGAAGACCATCGTTAAATAATAATGACATACCATGAAAAGAAAGTCTACAGCTGCTTGCAAAAGCCATATCTTCTTCTCTGTCAAACGCATTTTAGCTTGGTTCAACAAATTTGCAACACAATGTGCTCTTGTCACGTTTCACTTTCCGTTTATAATACATGTCATGCTACACTATTTCCACTCAGTGTTTCATTCTGTTGAAACACTGATAACATTAATGTCATTACAGGATTTAACAAAGAATGGGAAGTTAGAACCTCTTGCTGTCGACAATGACTGTGTGATAACAGGTGCATTTGCCCACTTGGTAACTACAAATACAAATAATTATGGTCTCCGAAAATACCAGATTCTACATCAAATAATAATTTAAAAGAAACCGGAAAAACAATCACCTCCATTTTAACAGCCAGGTAAGAATTGGTCAGTGGTAATTACATTTTTGCAAAGAGCTCATGGTGCAATCATAAAGGCGGGAAATGTTATAATTTTTTTATAGCGCTCTTCAGTTCCTATTCCAGTCGCCAGTTGATTTCATTTATCTTCTGTTCATTTCAATTTTAATATATTTTTTTACATTTTTTCCTACTTCTCACATATGTGTATTAATTCAAAACTGTCATTTGGCCATTTCCTGGAAGAAAAAAAAGGGGGTCCAGATGGGGGTCCAGATGGGGTCCAGATGGGGTCCAAAAGGGGGGTCCTGAAGGGGGAGGTCCACGTTTTGTACCGACCCCATCCAACTGTCAAACCTAAAGACTTCAGTTCACTCATTAACTCGAAATCATGGAGGCTTTTACCCGCCATTTTGTTTAGATGGATGTTATGACCCAGACTCCGGTGCGAGAGGAGAACAAGGGTCTTCGCGTACGAAACCATGGAAACCTCGACGGCCTTACGTGAGGGTCCGGCTCCTGCTGGGGCTAAAAATTGGCCAGGGCAGGGCGTAGGAGTGACAGAATATTTTTTGGGAGACAACATCTTTGACCACTTCCCGTTCACTATGGAATCCAGTCTTACTTCCGAATAGTACAGTCATCTCGCTTGTGATGCAGATGTGGTGCACGATTAGTATAACATACTATGACTATAAACAAATAAAATGAAAGGCTGATCGTACAGAAAGGAATATATTTTTAACCGATTAATTTCGAACGGCACGGCCGTTCTTCTTCAGGGTATAACCGTACTAAACGAAAAAACGTTACAGATTTGAATATATATAAAAACAAGCGAAAGATATGAAATTACATACTTTGTTTATAGTATAAGCTAAATGGATAAAAATATGACGCTGAAAAAAACGTTACAGATTTGAATATATAACAAGCGAAAGATATGAAAATACATACTTTGTTAATGGTATGAGCTTAATGGATAAAAATAGGACGCTAAAATTTACATAAAGTATATATCAAGTTTCATCGCGTCTGTTTAACCCTTTGGGTTCGAGCGTTTGGCCTTTATCAATAAGATAAGCCTCTCGAGCCTTACGCACGTCGTCACGGTTAGATTTTATAAGCTCAAGCGGGATTAGTTGCATGTCGGAGGCAGAATGATTAGGTGAAAGAAAATGTTCTGATACTGCCGTAAGTTTAGAGTTGTCGGGGTGTACTTGTTTGTCGACTGGTCTGCGGTGTTCGTTGAAGCGTTCTTTCAGTTGTCGTTTAGTCTCTCCAATGTACTGTTTGTTGCATCGTCTGCATTCTACCATGTATACAACGTTTCTAGAATTGCAGTCAATGTGGTGGTTAATGGTCCTAGTGTTTCCTGTAGAGTGAAATGTGTAATCTGTTTGTCCGTCATTGATGTATTTGCATGTGCGGCAGCGGTTGTTGCCACAACGAAAGGAGCCAGGATGTGGGTTAGAGGGCGCAGTGGTGCGTAGTTTAGATCTGACTAGTAAGTCGTTAAGATTTTTAGTACGTCGGAATGCAACGAGAGGTGTGGCCTTGAATACATTGGCGCAACGGTTAGAGGAGGACAGGATATGAAAGTGTTTGTGTATGATGGATGACAGAGAGCGTAATGCGGGGTTGTAAGTGATTACAAGGGGAACACGGCTAGGTTGGTTAGCAGAAATGTCTTTGGGTGTGAATGCTTCTGCGCGTGTAATAGTACGAACGCGTTGAAATTCGCGGTTGAGGAAAGATAGATTGTATCCACGTTTGTTAAGATATGTTTTAAGTTCGTTGGTACGAAGTGTGAAGGTCTCGTCGGAAGAACAGATACGACGAAGTCTGAGGAAGAGACTAAAGGGGATAGCTCGTTTGGTATGATGAGGATGGCAAGATGAGTGTAGCAGGTACTGATGTTTGTCAGTAGGTTTAGTGTAGAGGTCTGTTTCGATAGTACCGTTATTGAGAACAACTTTAACGTCCAGAAAAGGTAGAGACTTAGAGGAGTGATTGGATATAAATTTGAGGGTGGGGTGAATGCTATTGATATAAGAAGTGAAGGCAAGGAGGTCCTGTTCAGTATGTGTCCATATCATAAAAATGTCGTCTATGTAACGCCACCAAGTATGGGGCTGGTGTGTTGCGCGCAACAAAGGAATCAAAGGGCTGGTGTGTTACACGCGCAGAAGCATTCACACCCAAAGACATTTCTGCTAACCAACCTAGCCGTGTTCCCCTTGTAATCACTTACAACCCCGCATTACGCTCTCTGTCATCCATCATACACAAACACTTTCATATCCTGTCCTCCTCTAACCGTTGCGCCAATGTATTCAAGGCCACACCTCTCGTTGCATTCCGACGTACTAAAAATCTTAACGACTTACTAGTCAGATCTAAACTACGCACCACTGCGCCCTCTAACCCACATCCTGGCTCCTTTCGTTGTGGCAACAACCGCTGCTGCACATGCAAATACATCAATGACGGACAAACAGATTACACATTTCACTCTACAGGAAACACTAGGACCATTAACCACCACATTGACTGCAATTCTAGAAACGTTGTATACATGGTAGAATGCAGACGATGCAACAAACAGTACATTGGAGAGACTAAACGACAACTGAAAGAACGCTTCAACGAACACCGCAGACCAGTCGACAAACAAGTACACCCCGACAACTCTAAACTTACGGCAGTATCAGAACATTTTCTTTCACCTAATCATTCTGCCTCCGACATGCAACTAATCCCGCTTGAGCTTATAAAATCTAACCGTGACGACGTGCGTAAGGCTCGAGAGGCTTATCTTATTGATAAAGGCCAAACGCTCGAACCCAAAGGGTTAAACAGACGCGATGAAACTTGATATATACTTTATGTAAATTTTAGCGTCCTATTTTTATCCATTAAGCTCATACCATTAACAAAGTATGTATTTTCATATCTTTCGCTTGTTATATATTCAAATCTGTAACGTTTTTTTCAGCGTCATATTTTTATCCATTTAGCTTATACTATAAACAAAGTATGTAATTTCATATCTTTCGCTTGTTTTTATATATATTCAAATCTGTAACGTTTTTTCTTTTAGTACGGTTATACCCTGAAGAAGAACGGCCGTGCCGTTCGAAATTAATCGGTTAAAAATATATTCCTTTCTGTACGATCAGCCTTTCATTTTATTTGTTTATAATTATTTCTGCTGATCAGATCCTTCACAAGGATCCAGTACTTCCAATTTGTCGAGTGGTCCTTTCATTTAAAAATTATTAAAATACTATGACTATGCTGAAAATATGGTTCGCGGGTGATGATTCAGACCCGGGTCTCCTGATTACAAGGTAGACACCTACACCACTACACCACAGGAAAACCAATAGAGATAGTGGGAGAAAAAGCAACCTGTAATCAGGTCCAATTTTAGCAGCGCTCTTATAAAGTCATTTTACGGCTCGATAAAATAAATAGGGCCGCGACCTGTGCACTCCATATTCAGTTTCATTACGCGTTTCCCGCGGGGAATGGTTTGCCAAACAAAACGGAAAATCGAGCCTGATCGCAACTTATTAAAATCGCCAAACTGTTTGCCTTTTATCTCACTACTGTCTCAATTTCTTCTCCTTTTCGTAATGATAAGCTTGCCCTTTTTTGCTGACTTATATTTCGGATATATACCCC
>JAJGOT010000082.1:545000-672500 GCA_022457155.1 Cladopsammia gracilis | reverse complement strand
TTAAAATCAAACAATCTGTTGTTCGTAAAAATGTTTGTTGAATCAATAGATAATTTATAGAACCATTGAAGAAATACACTGCCTTTTTGGTCGTTTTGGTCTTTGGATCGAGAACCAGTCAAATGCAACGCATGCGCAGTTGACCAAAAATTGTGACTGGATGTTTTAGCGACTTTCCTCGGAAACGTGCTGATTTCTAAAGAACCACTCGTTAGAAATTCACGAAATCTGGCACAATAATAGTTCCGAATATGCCGAACTCACTTGTCATCAAAAATTTGAAATCTAACAGAGGAGGTTTTTACAAAACGAAAACATATCATGTTAAACCACAAATGAGACCATGTTAAACCACACATGAGACCAGTGTTAACAAGCATTGATGGGCTCCTGTAACAAGCGAATATTTTTACGAGTTTACTGGAGACAAATGATGGACAAAATCTAACGACAAGATTTTCTGAAAATAAACGAAACCAAATATTGCAGGCTGATTTACAATCCACCTTGTTGTCATGGCAACACCCTAAAAGCTCGACAAAAATATCAAAATATAAAGCTTGTTGCTTAATCTTATGTCTCGCCAATTTTGGGCGCCCAGACGTTAGTGGTTTTAAAATGACAATGAATGATGCATAGGAACAGTAAAACTGTGTTCAGCCACCTTAAGGTTACAGTGTACCTTCGGAAGTGTCTCCAGTATAACAGCTCTAGCGTCTTAAGATTACACTTAATATACCTAAACCCAGATATCAAATTAAAGCTTATAGAGCTGGCTATCTAAATATGGAAACCATTTGGTAATAAAATGAATTATCGAATTTTTTACGACGTCTAAATTCGAACGTCCGAATCAGCTTTCAAACGCTATAACTCAAAGCGATTATTATATTTTGCTAATTTGATTTGTTCTCGGGTTTCCGGACACAAAGCGCTAAAAAAACGTGTCGGCGATTTCCCATATTCAATTGCAGTGAAAAGTTACAGAATATTTTCGAAAAGGGGAGAAAAATGTTGGAATGATCGCACGAAAATGGCTCTTGAGGAAAAAGTTTTCGGAATTAAGAAATTCGTCGACACGTTTTTGTTGATTATATGTTAGCCTAGCTTCTGTCCCAATTTAAGGAAAATCAAACAAATTCCCTTTGAGTTGTAGCTCTTTAAAGTGTCCCCAACAAGCGAAAAATTAACTTTGAGAAAACGGCGCTTAAAAAAACATATCGCTTAATAAACAAACTCCGCCCACAAAAGTTATACCGTCATTTCTCCGTCAATTTTCACTATTTTTCGATACTTTTTTTTTTGGATGAAAGTTCATTCTGTAAACTTTATTTTAAAGCCAAAAAAAAAATTTCCATAAATTTTCAATCTGAAGGTACACTGTAACCTTAAGCATAAGAACTTTTGGCTCTCCTAGCTGTCTCTATCTTAAGTCCAGTATCCGCAGCTAAGTCAAACTATAATAGAGGGCGTAGCCTTTTGTTTGACCACAAACCAAACTATCAACTGTGATTTTGGTTGTAAAAGCATATGATAACTAACAAATTACTTCACCAAAATGTAACTTGTAGTTTTAACTTTAGACTGATTATATTCATTTATTTTTAGCAACTCTATTCATATAAGAAAAGTTTTGCAAAGAACATTTAACACTTACTATAATCATATGATAATTAAACAAAATACATGTTTGTAATCAATAGTCTTATGTTCTTTGCAAAACTTTTCTTATATGAATAGAGTTGCTAAAAATAAATGAATATAAACGATATAGAAACATGCCAATTAAAAAAACGTTACAAATTAGAGTAAGTTTAGAAAAAAGCTGAAGAAGAGAATAGATGGACTAAACTTGTGAAGAAAAGAAGAGAAAGGAACTTGAATAAATCTATAGCTGAGAATATTGTTGTGCTGTTATCCGTTCCTCTGTTTCGCTTGAGCGGTCCTCCCAAAGACAAAGGGCTAGCGCTCGAAACGTCAGCTTTTTTAATCTTTTTACCTTATCAACTCAATGATAAAACCAAATGTTAATGAATTACAACTGACACTGTTTTTTCTTTTACAGAGTGAATTTGAGCGGTGTCAATATGAAGTTCGTGTTTATTGTTGTTGCCTTTCTGGTTTGTGCCAATTTGTATGTCTGCCAAGCAAAAAGAGTAAGTTTATCTCGATTTTCTTGTATTTCACTGAATGAACAACGTGGATTGATATTGTTAATCTCCTAGGCTGATTGAAAATGTCACCGACGCAGCACCACAGTTTCCCTAGAAACTAACCCATTCATTGATTGAAAATGTCTAGTATAGATTACCGCCCCTTCTCTTGACGCTATTATCATTATATTTGTCTTGGAGCCCCTCACAATACAAAAACAAAAATGAGAGCCCCAATTTCTCTTCAGTCACCCCGTCTCCTCAGCTAACTAGTCCCTCGCACCAACGTTTCTTGTTCTTTCCTATTTCAGGGGAGGAAACCATCTGCTCACATCGTTTCTCTCCATTTAAACGTGAAGACCTATCCTGGCAACACGGGTATGTTATTGATCGCATGTTCTTGATTAAACTTCCTATCCGCATCGATTAAGCACCTCTTTCGGGTTAGGATCACCCTTTGCAATTACTGATTCATAATTACAGTATATATTTACAAAGAATCTTCATTCCCAAATAATTACAACGAAAGACGATCGAAAGACTGTTGAAGAGAATATTCCAATTAAGATTTTGAAAAACTGATGTAGGTGAGACAAATGTGTGAGTAGTGTGACAAACTATCATCAGTTAAACCCAAAGCTTTTCGTACATGGCAAAAAATTGGATGACATTTGCCTCTAATTTTTTAACTCGTCCCCAGACCCCCAATTTGAACCTTAAAATCACAGCGAAAACGCCATTTTTTGGAGGGAAAATCAAAATTTCGCCCATTTATGAATTACTTTTTGGAAATCCACACTCGGATTCCAGTAATTTGGTTATTATTCTATCTGCAAACGTTAGAATATTTTAATAACTTAAAAAAAGTCCCGTCATTTTGACCGTGAAGTGACCAATGTCACGTAAAGGCTTGTATGGAGTTCAACCGCGCGGTCATCGCTTTCAGCGGTATAACTCATTCGAATAGGCGTAATGTCAACATCCACACTCGGTTTTTATGAGACTGAGATCTAGTAAACATTTTGGTGGGAAATATGATTTAGTTGGAGCGAAAAACATCACGTCATTTTGCCGTTTTTTCAGTGCAATATGCTTCGACTGTGCCCATTTTGGCTTCTATTGGTGACTTGCGCGGACTAGCGCCCAGGCCGTTCGAGCTCAACTGCTCATATATGGGCAATAGTTCATTTTTAGTTTCAACAGCGCTTTAATATCATTTTTATTAAACATATTCATTTCATACAATTGGCGCTACACAGTTCATATCTATTATAAGTTCATTTTAGTAACGCGCACGACCGGAGCAAATGTCTCCTTTCAGGGCGCAATTTTTTGGTATGAAAAGTCGTGTAAAATCAGCATCTAACAGTTTGTGTTTATAACTTGTCTTTTAGTGATCAAAGACTTCACTGCATCCGCACCAGAGAGCCGTCTTGAAGGCAAAATGACGTACAAAGATGGAAAACTGACTGTTCCCAGACACGGCCTGTATAACATCTACGCGCAGATTTACTACCACAGTCAGGGAAGAATCTTTGTTTATGTGAACGACCAAGTAGTTGCTATGATGCAACCGCCGACGGAGGGGAGTGGGCATGGTACCTTGAGCACAAGTGGGGTGTTCCGACTGAAGGCTGGTGACGCCATTTACCTGAAGGCATGGGGGTATCCAGCTACTAGCCAGCTTTACATGGAAGCGTATCACACTTACTTCGGTGCACACCGTGTGGGGAGGTGAGCCAAGACGACAAGTTGAAGACGCAAAAGCAAATGCACCATGACGTCACGAATTGAGCGCGATGTAAAGCAAGGGTTGCTTGACTAGTTCAGGGTTACGCTGTCGTAGGAGACATTTCAAAATGATCTCGGGTTACTCGCTAGATGTAGAAGCTGTTAAAACTCAGTTTAACATTGAAATAAAGACGAATGGTGCTATAACTTTGTCGATTGCTGACTGGTAATTGAATAAGACCATGACTGAAGGACCACATAAACCACAGGACAACCAACACGAATCTTCAAACGCGAATATATACATTCTTATATCGCGCATCTCCTAAGCTCAATGCGCCTTACAATAATTTTCGCATACATGAAATACGAAAAAAAAGAAAAGTCCTATCTAATCATGTAAGTCTAATTCGCAATCTCCTTTCTGACGAAGTTTAACCCAATTATGAAGACATGTAATGTGGTTCTAACTTTTCAGTCTGGACGCAATCCCATGGTGCAACATTCCAAATTAAAGGGGCACTGCCCCGCCGAAATAGCAAAATTTCTCTTAGCTTATTTCCATGTTACATCGCCAAATGCCACCAAATATACAACTTAGTTGGATAAAAAGATTTTATAGAGCAAAACAAAAGCAGTAGCTTGGAGATAAAGTGCAGGAATACAAGGATTGAAGTGGGTAACAGTTCATGAAATTTGACTTATTAACAGGCGGTCAAGACGAAATCAAACTTGCCATTCTTGTGAAATTTTGACTTTTGTAGCCGTTATTTTGCCAGTTTAGTTCATATTTCTTTGCTTCTTCTTTCACTTTTGGCGATGGTTTCTTCCAATTTCAAGATAATAAAGCAAGCACCTGGCCATAATCATGAAAACACGATATTTTAGCCGTGACAGTGTCCCATAAAAACCTCTTCGGCGGTACTTTTGCATGATACCATTTGTTTGCAAATATTTTACAAAACGAATTTCGTTTTTTTTTTCTTGAATTTTGATTTTTGTCACTAAAGGGTTAAGAGAAATTAATTATAACTAAGGGGCGAGACAACTCGATTGTGGGTTAATTCTAAAACTGACTCGGGCGAGACAACTCTAAAATTTTATATTTGATACTCACGCAAACTTATCATTGGTTTCTTTGAATTATTTCTTATTTTCTAACCCCCCGTCCCCCTCCCCAAAAACGTTTCCCTCTCACGTAGTCCCTAAAATTACCCAAAAAATTCACATAACATAGGTGTACAAACATATCGACATTTTTGGGCCGTTAACGTTACAATTGTGAGAGAAAAGGACACTTTCTGACACTAATTCCATTGTTTTCGTTTGCTTAAATGTGACTAACAATAACTGAAATTTTGTTTCACAGATTTTATGTAATCACTCTTATGAGATTATTCCATAAAACAGATATAAAGAAGTACAAAAAATTGCATTTTACAGTAATTCCTCCTTCAAAAGGTTTTCGTTGGTCCTTTTTAAGGGCTGGTTCCCCGACTAGAGACGGAAGCGGAATTGACTAATCGGAATCGTAAGAAAGTCACTATCTAGTGGAAATCAATACCACGGAAGCGGATAGTGAGCAATGGAAGCAGAAGCGAATCGTGAGAGAAAGGAGGCCCTCCGATCCTTCTGACTCCGTCGAACTTCCAATTCCGACTTTGTTTTTTGCATTACACTGGAACCCGGCGTAAAGGCCCATTTACACAAACGATTTTTCGTCAATTTTTGTTGCATTGTCGATGCAATTTTTGTCGCGCGCAAGTTGCATCTTTCAGTGCGATTTGGGCGCGATTTGTCGCGCGATATCGCAAAGGGTTTCGAACATGTTCAAAACCTAAAGCAACCTGGCGGCGATTTTGGGGAAATCACAGCAAATCAAAGCAAACGTCGCACCCGAATCGCACAGGAAATCGCCGCTGGTTTACACTTGCGATAAAAGTTGCATCGGAGAGCGCGAAAAAAATCGCATCAAAAATCCCATTTGTAAACGGGCCTTCAGGCTCCTCCGCCTCAGATTAAGTCGCAGTCGCAGAGCAGTTGTCAGTATTGAGTGTTGCATGTGCTTTGGTTTTGTATTGCTATGTTTGATTGGATAAAAAATCTCGCGCCACTTTCTCAACCAATCACAAGTTAAACGAAAACCAATCTTAACTTATTCGCACGCCGCCGTAACAAGATTTCGCTGAATTTTTTAACATGTTATATCACTAAATACCGCCAAATATACAACTTACATGTAATTAGATAAAAAAGATTCTATAGAGTAAAACACAAGCAGCAGTTTAGAGAAAGAGTGCAGGATTGCAAGGATGGAAGTGGATTACAGTTCATCAAATTTGATTTTGTGACAGGCGGTCAAGAAATTAAAATTGCCATTCTTGTTGAATTTTGACTTTTGTAGGTGTTGTTTTGTCTCTTCAGTTAATATTTCTTTGCTTTTAACACTTTTCGCGATTTTTTGCTTCCTATTTCAAGATAATAAAGCTTAAAGCTTCTTAGGCCATAATCATGAAAACACGATATATCAGCCGTGGCAGTGTCCCTTTAAGACGGACACCCCTGTAAGGTGGACACCCCTGTAAGGTGGAAACCCCTGTAAGGTGGACACCCCTGTAAGACGGTCACCCCTGTAAGACGGACACCCCTGTAAGGTGGACACCCCTGTAAGGCGGACACCCTGTAAGGCGGACACCCATGTAAGGCGGACACCTCTCTAAGATGACATCAATTATTGGCTGGTTCTGACTGAACTGTCACTGGCTGAATTTCACTTGTTCGTCTGTAACTAAACTTTCTAAACCACGGGCAGCTAAAGCTGGTCCCCAAGGTGTTCGGCTTACAGTGTAGATAGAGCTCACTGTAATCACAATAATTTAAATAGAGTAACCCAAAATAAAACGTCCGAAATTCTGAGTCTTTATTGTACTGTATAGAAAGAATACAAATGTAGGTATCTGCAAAGGGTAAAAGAAATTCATGTTAGGCCTATAAAACAGGGGGGCTCCTTCCAAAATTTTAAAATTTGTCACAATCTACCTTGCTACTTTTATATGGGAGTCCCCTGGTGTCTCTTAGCTGAGTCCCCAGGAAGTCGATCAGAAGTCCTAGTGGCTTAATCTGACCATTGCATTGGGAACTACAGTGTGTACCCTGCACGCTGTGTTGTTGTCACTTCAAATGCACCACGCTTATTTGAAAGATGTGGCATGCTAAGCTGCTTTGTATTTCGTAAACAACTGAACCAAAACATAAATTACAAGCTCACTGTTTCGCGTTTGTAGTATCACTACTATCACTAGCGAATGAAAGGTATTAAGAAACATCAACATCGCAGCAAAATGTCGCCGCAAATTAATTCCCAGGGTCCTCTCTCAGACCTGCCTCGCTAACATGTTGCTGACGAGTCCAACATGGCGGCTGAAATGGCCGAGTTGGAGATCTGTCGTTATCCTACGTGATGTAGCTTTTGTTAAAGTCGAAGTCAAAATGATTACTATAATAACATTAAAAACAGTTTAAAAACTTTAAGCTATCACTTTGACTTCTATGTAGGTGAAAAATACATGGAATGCTTATTGGTAGATTTTTCCGATTATAATTGATGATCGATCGGTTGGGGCAATCCGATTATTTCCGATGATCGATTGTGAAATCTCAACCGATTCCCACCACTAACACTAATCTAGGATTAAAGGTGAGATTTCATAATTCTTAAAGCTAATTTTAAGCTAGATGTGAAGACAAGACAGTGAAAACTGAATAACAGAAGATCTTCTGAAACTTCATCATTGATTAGTTATTTAACTGAATTCAAACTTGAGGCTCCAGGCCCATGCATGCATTTCTCAAAACCCTTGAAGACATTTTGGCCCTGAAAGCTATAATGGCATTGAGGTTTTTAGCTAGAAAACCAACCCAGCTTGAGCAGTAAACGTAAGGTTTTCTTGCTTACCTCTCAAAATCATGAAAAACCTCTTTTCAACCCCAAAAATTTTTCAGGACTTTTGAGAAATGCACGCCGGGGAAGTATCATAAGAAGAATATAATAATAAATACTAAGATCAATACTTCAAAAATTTAACCACCACCTCATGGACACGCTTAGAGAATTTCTTGTACCCCCGTCTAGTCAAATGAAGATAATCGAACATGTCCTCGTGGCTGATCGAGCCATCACTTCTCACAAACCCTGGGTCAGCATCAAGATATAGTGAGTTAGGGATGGCTTCAATGACTTCCTTGAGGGCATGGTTCACTTGAAAGTGTTTTTCGCGGAGATGGTTAGGTTGTCTGCCTCTAGGCAACAGACCCTATTGGGAAAAACATATATCAAACTATGAATAACATAATCTGGGTTCTTTTAACTAATATCCTGCCTAAGAGCTTGTTTAAGTACCAAAGAGACTCAAAGTTAGAACTGCCTTGTACAGCATAATAAACAGTACCACAGGAAAGTACTGCTCAGTAGCTTTCAATTGAATGATCACACTTTAGGATTTCATCCACAGACTCAAACGTTAGAACCACCTTGTACAGCATAATAAACAGTGCCGCAGGAAAGTACTGCTCAGTAGCTTTCATTTGAATGGTCACACTTTAGGATTTCATCCACAGACTCAAAAGCTAGAACCACCTTGTACGGCATCATAAACAGTACCACAGAAAAGTACTGCTCAGTACAATGTAGCTTAACATTTAAAGGTCACATTTAAGGATTTTGTTAAGAGATTTTAAAAAGACTCAAGATTAAAATCTACATTGTAGAAGGAAAAATGATATGGCACAAGCAGGGTTGATCTTTTCCTTTTGATCAGACATGCAAGCTGAACATTTTTCCTGCAAGCACGATGTTTTAATTATTTGTGGTGGTGGTATGTCTGTGTGTCATATTCTCTAGCCTCCCAAGTGAACACATCTCTTCATCAGAGCCCTCGTCTCCATGATACTGAATTTTGTTTCAGTCAAGTCATTATCTCTCATAAGTGGCCACCAATCCTAGTTTTCTTTTAGACGATGACTGAAAGTGTAGAACACTCGACCAAAGATCCACGTGAATCGTATCATTTGTACTGTTTAAGATATCACGTCTCCCGGATGATAACAATAACATACGGCTGCAATGCACACTGGTCGAGAGGGACCCTTTAAAGACTGCTCACAGTGTCAGGCCAGTGTGCCTGTGGTATAGTTAAAATTTCTCACACCATCAGGCTGGTGTACCTGTGGTATAGTTAAAACTTCTCACACCATCAGGCTGGTGTTCCTGTGGCATAGTTTAAAATTTTCACACCATTAGGCTTTTGTTATCATACCATTGGGTTGGTGTGTCTGTGGTACAGTATAATGTTCTGTTGGTGTGTCTGTGGTTCAATCTTACCAGTACAATGATCTTAGCAGATGGGATCTTGCTTGTGACGCACCATACTATTGTTTCAATTCCTTCTACAAGTTGGTCGGCAGAACTGTGATGATTATTTGTTCCAGCCAATAACACCACAACCTGAGATCAAAAGTCAAATGGAGCACATAATATAAATTTTACCACAAAATTGTGGAAGAAACCTGATAATTAGTCCCAGCTTTGAATGTCGGCCACCTGTAGCCCAAATGCGACAACCTCAGTATACCCAAGGAAAGAGTGGGGGGGTGGTGGTGCCAAGTAGGGGGTAATTCAATTTCAAACTGTCCAGAGTTGCAGCTCGGAGCGTAAATTAGATAGAGAACAATGAGAGTCAGCCCCAATCTGTTTGGCAACATATATTGTTAAAAAAAAAATCATCATCGATGTTGCAACATCCAATGTCACTAGAAGATCAGGTCATGACAATAAACTTACAGAAATGATCATTTGATGATTAATACATTGTATAATGCTGTCTACTTTTAGGTGCTGTAAATTTAATTATTCTTGACAATGAGAAACAAAAGGCAAAATCCTCTCACCTTGGGATTGATGTCATCCAGTTCACCATTTTCTATTCTCCATAAGATATGTTCAGTACAATCACCTCCAATTGCAAAATTTAAAGACTTCAATGGTGCAAAATGGGTATCCCAAGCCTGAAATAAAAAAATATCAAAGATAGCTGAAGGAATTGCAGTCAACTCATTAATATTAACTGGGTCTGACCAGTTCGTGTGACTCTTGAGGCTATAATACTGCAGGTATATATTCTACATTGTAAACATGAAAAATTTACAAGTTCAATACATGTACTGGTGGTATTTCCCAGGATAAGGATAGGGAGTACATCAGTTTGTACTGTCATATATAAGCTATGTGGGCTAATGTGCCACTGTGGTATGCTTCTCAGACAGTTTAGTCTGGAATGCATTTGTGGGGTGTAGAAATCAGACAGTTTTGGTCTAGAACAGGGTATCATTTACTAGGAAACTGATCAGCAGTATGAAGATAGAGTTTCTGAAAAATTGTGAGTCTGGGATAGGGTATGAACGTTTGTTGTCTTGTCTAGAATAGGGTTGCACAATACAGCTGAACATGGTGTGGTATAGGGGAAAAGTTCAGAGTCCCAGTGGCACACCACCAGCCAATAACATACGGAGTAACCCCCCCCCCCCCCCTCCCAAGGTGGTTAATCCCAGGGGGGAGGTACTCCCCTATATAAGCTATATAGGTATGTGCGGCCCCAAAAGGTATGGTTTTTGAGCTGTTTTGGTCTGAAAACAGGTATAGATTTTGACCATTATGGTCTGAAGTCGGGTATGGTTTATAAGGGAACCATGAGAGCGGATAAACTATTTGTTTTTTCAACTTCAAATGAATAAGAGAGAAAGTGAAATAACCAAAATATATCATTTGAGCTGAATTTTAACAAATCTTTTGTTGGTGTTCTAACCTAAGCAGTCTGAAAACAGGTATGGATGATTTTAGAAGCCTGGTCTGAAAACGGGTGTGGAAAATGGCATGTTTTGGTCTGAAATAGGGTCAGGATTTGGAGAACAGGGCGGCACACCCCCACCAAAAATTCCAAGGAGTACCCCCCCCCCCCCCCCCCCAAGGGGTTTAGCTCGTGTGAATACTGAGCTATGTGGTTAATTGCCACAACAATGATGATGATGATGATGATGACTATAAATAAATGAGCAATATTGTAATTAAATTACAAGCACTGTATTAAACCTTGATACCTCAGTTTCATACATATTCCGTATGAGTGAGTCACCAATGAATAACACATCACATGGGCAAACCTTAGCCTCGTGCAAAAATCTTTCATGCTGAAAACAACAATAAAAAGTGTAAGTTTAATTTTCATCGAGACAGTTGATTATTATTCGTCAATGTAAATTCAGATCAATAAAGATGATTAAAATAATTCATGCTATCATAGCTGGATGCTGTCCTGTCCTGTGAAAAAAATCTTCTGCCATCTTTTTAGCTTGTTTCTTGTGATCATACAATGATCATTGACTGTTCACATTTCTTCACAGTTATGACAGAAGAGAGCATCAATTTAACCCTTTAAGCCCTAATATCAAAATTTAAATTCTCATTTCTTGTCCCTATACATTTCATATAGAAGTAGTGGGGAGACATTGTTTGGATATCAAGATAATTCATCTTGGGTGATCATGTCCTTAATTCTCATGACCTTTTTGATTGATAAGGCATTAATATTACAAGGAGAAATTTGCTGCTGATCACTCTCAGGACTTAAATGGTTAATAGTAAGAACATTGGCATGCCTTAAACCATAAAATTCCTGAAAAAAATGATTTTAAATGGTTGATTTGTAGAAAAGAAGCAACAAGCTACAATCATAGACAAAAGTGTTGGGAAGATTAATTGTTTTCACTATTATTCTCTTTCTCTCTCCTCCCCCTGTTACAATGTTGTGTATAACGGGACATGTTTAGTGTGTAATTGTCCACTGAGATCCCAGCATTGAATAGGGGGTGGGGGGACTCAGAAAATTAACTAATTACTGCTATTTTATATTAAGAGAACAATGATGTAATTCACCACTGATGCTATTCATTTTCACAACCTTCCCAACTACTTCTGTCTGCAATAATTGTACACATGTAGAGGTATGTCCAGAAATGCACGCTAATGAGATTCATGCTCTTTATGATAGACATCGTGAAGTGTCCCCTAGACCTAATTCTCACCTAAACACAAGCAATTCTGTCAAACATGAAGTCATATGGAAATTACAAATAATTGTGTGTAATATGAAGTGCCCAAGGTCCGAGTTAAATGCATTTCTGGACATAAGTGCACATTGAATAGGGGGTGAGGGGACTCAGAAAATTAACTAATTACTGCTATTTTATATTAACCCTATTCGGCCTGGGCGTTTTTTGAGTTCCTGAGCCTGGGGGGGGGCACATTGTGCCCCCCCTTCGTAACTTCAAGAATATTAAGGCTACGACAATGAAACCTGGAGGGTACATAGAACGTCCGAAACTGTCTCCTTTGCGGTCCGCACAATGGAACGATGACGTCATATGACATAGTTATTAGGTAATTAGTTATACGGCCGCCATCTTGGATCCGCCATCTTGGATTTCTGAAATTTTTTAAAACCTCCTAAAAACCGTCCAAATTGACTCAAAATTAATCAAAACCAATAAATAAGTGCTAAATGACGTAAAAAAATATAAAAGTTATACCAATAAACATTGTTTTTCTTCATTCAAAGGTACAAATATGCAAATTTCAAAAAACATGGCTGTCAAAACCTTGTTGCCATGGAAACGTCAAGTCACGTGATCAAAAAATTGTCATACAAAATTGTTCCCAGATAAATTTTAGGAAAAGTCACAAAGTTTGATGGCGTTTGAATACATATTAAAGAAGTTATGAACGTTCAAAGTTAGCGCGGGCACTTTGTGCCCCCCCCCAGGCCGAATAGGGTTAAGAGAACATTGATGTAATTCACCACTGATGCTATTCATTTCCACAACCTTCCCAACTACTTCTGTCTGCAATAATATTGTACACATGTAAGTTCACTAAGATGCCTCTGGTGACAACACAGGGATGAGAGTTCCTGGATGCTAGTTCTCATTCCTAATTTAATTGCTCACCATGCTCATCCATCGACGATCACCTTGAACATCTTTTACAGGTGTCGGTACTGTAGCAGGATTTGCCATTTTAGAAGATAATATATTTTACAAATTCCTGCAGAAAAGCACAAATAATAATAATAATAATAATGACAATAATCATCATATCGATAAAATTCTTGATTGCGATAGGTCATCCTATACCACATTATTTCCTATGAAATTGGTGCATGGCCATGTGGGTGTTCATTTACACCCCCCCCCCCCCCCTTCCAGGAACCCACAGAATAGAAAGGATTAGATAACAGATCTGCTGGCTATACTAACTCCCAGTAGCCTCCTCCCCCTGTCCCATTCCCTGTCACCTCCTTCTCTAAGAACCCATGGAACAGAAAGGAAGAAAACGCATCTCCTAACTCTACTCACCTCCAGTCACTATCCCCCTCCCCTCGCTTCCATTCCTCGTCACTTCCCTCTCTATAAAGAACCCATGAAACAGAAAGGAAGACAAAAGATCTACAGACACTGCTCTGCTCACTCCCAGTTGCTAGCCCACACCCTTCTCTTCCTTTCCCTGTCACTTCCTTTTCTAAAAACTCTTGAAACAGAAAGAAAGATAAAAGATCTACTGACTGTACCCCCCTCAGAGGCTTCTTGTAATGGATATCTTGTTATTTAGATATATTAAAAAAACAGGTCGACAGCTGGCATTTGAAAACACTAAGGTGATTAAAAAACATAATTATTTATTGTAATTAAAATTTTTTATACCATACCCTGCAGGGTTGCATTGAAATTCAAAGTGCAAATTATGGTTGGAAAAACTCTAGTCATGCAAATTTCTATGGGTGTAGGGGTCTTGGGCCAAAATTAAAAATGGCAAACTTAAAACTTATTCATCATTATACAAGATTTTTATTATTGACTTATGACAACCACATGCACTTATCAAGTGAACGAAAGTTATAATGATAGAAATCTTGCCAGGATTTACATATTGAGAGAGTGTAATTTATTGGGTTGAATTGATATTTTTTTGAAGAATAGATTTAGAAAAAGATTGGTTTATAAGCCTTTAGATATAAGACTTACGTTTGTTTTATTTTATCTTAAGTTATAATTATCTTGCAGTACATTTTTGCCCCTGTTTAATTGACGAAAAAAGCAGACTGCGTTATTTTATTTATGATTTTTAAAACAAACCCCTGTTCCAAAAATAACAAAACTCTAGTTACCATGTTCTTGACACTGCTTAAAAACTAACTGCTCGTCGAAACATTAAAATTTAGACTGCTAATTTTTTGGCACGATCGATTCATAAAAGCGATCTACAATAAATTCGAGGCCGGCGTTAAAAAACGTTTGCTAATTAGCGAGACACTTAGTGTGCAAAGCAGCCTATTTTGAGGTTAAACAAGCTAGAGAGTTAAAATGTAAAACGGGAGTTGTCTACAGCTGTTTATGAAATATATTTTCAGAAGGGCAAGCATATGCATTACCAACTGTAAAAATATTGAAGTTTTGAACCGGGTTAAAAACTAGATGTGGACGAATACGCTTGGCAGATGTTTAATAAGCTTACTTTAAACAAAAATCGCGGACTACATCTGATAAAACGATATGACTGTTGCAGAAAAAAAGCTTAGTTATTTGCTTCGCGAAATTTCTAACCGCAGCAATGTCTACAAAATGGTTCGTGACTTACCAGACCTCAGATGAATCTGTCCATATTTCCCGATAAGGTCCTTAATCAATCAGACCCCTCTGGAAAGTAAACTTAGGAGAACATTAATATGTATAACTTTCTAACCCTTAAAATTTACTTTAGCCCCACAGAAAGCCAACATTCTTTATAAAATTTCACACTTGATACGTGTTATTTCTCAAAATGAATGAGTTGCCGGACAGCTGAGCTGATCACGTGCTCATTATATCGCTATGACTTCCGGTCTATTACTATTTCCGGCCAATAATAAACAACGATTCACCGAAGTGGAGGTTGGGTAGTGGTGGATATTTCCTCGCCGCGATCCACCACTACCCACCTATACTGAGGTGAATAGTTGTTCTAGTATATACTGAAACAGTGAGATAATGGTTTTTAACTCATTTATTCCTGTCAACAATTACAATTTTCGGACGCAAATTGCTGGGAGGTGAATAGCACTTGCTATTCCGAGTTTCAGTAGCCAATCAGAGCGCACCAACAATGCTATCCACTGTTTCAATATACTAACAAAAATTATAAACTTTTTTAGATGTGCAAAATTCAAAAAGCTAAAATAAAATAGCAAGGCTGATTCACGGTACGGAAACTGCTATCTTTGCAAAATATCCAATGCTGTATTTCGAAAGGCACAGCCCAACCCTAACCCCTGCTCAACTACTTAGTAACAGACGGTGCTAGCAGTCTAGCTCTATGGAATCAACATTAAAACATCTCATGATTATTCTCAAGAAAGTTTGTCCGTCTGTTTCCATTACTTCATCCACATCATGTAAAAACGTTTCCTTTTTAAAAATCATATTTTTTATTGATTTTTAGTTACATTAGTTTTTGATGACATCTTTTATATATTATCAATACTGTAAGTGAATTAAGATTTTTAAACAGTGTGCAATAAGAACTATGTTATTAAATAAACAGCTTTTGCTATACCAGAGGTGCACAGTGCAACACCAGAGAATCACTTTAACTCAAAATTGGTTTTCAAGTTTCAGTATAAAAAGTTTTGTTAACTTTGTAATCACCTCTTACTATTCAACCATTGTATGATGAAGAGTGTTTAAAATCAACTCAAAGATGTACATCTTATAAACTAAAAAGTGTAGTGTTTTTCCTTACTGTGCATTTCAACAACACACTAAACAGAACAGTCTCGTTTTTCACTGCTGCAAATATCATAGCGGATGTCTCTGGAAACAAGGGTGTTTGTGATTGGTGGATATCGATCCTTTTCGTTAGTTTCTGTTTTCAAGCATCCAATGTTTGTCGACATAATTATGATTGATGGCAGTGTAAATGTAAACATATACAGTGTGACACGCCTTACCATGATCACTCAACAAACTTTTTTACAAGTTAGCCAATCAGAGCGTGCGAATTCAATCGTCAGGCACCCTCATAGCTGGGGCTTGACTTTAGAGTTTGTAGGTTATTGAAAGGAGCAGTAAAAGGGTTTGTTTTGCACATATACTAAATGATCTGGGAGTGGGGCACACTTGAGCAGTATGTTCCTTTGGTACTGTCCATTTTTCAATTTCACCCAAGAAGAAATTGACCATTTAGCCTATTTGTCTACATTTGCACTGTTACGGAAAACTGGCTGTCTCCCATTAATCATCAAAATACAAATTCTCCATAATTTCTTGTCCCCATGCATTTATTGTACTAGCAGTAGTTAGGAGAAGTTGGGTGATCATGTCCTTATTACAAGAGGAAATTTGATACCAATCACTATTGGGGCTTAACAGGATTATTACCGTATAAAATGCTCATATTTAAATGTATGCACTATGATTAGACAGACTGAGTTCATTATACTCCGCATAATGCATGCACCCAATGTTGAGCATGGCCTTATCACGATACACCAAATTGAAGAAATGTTGTCGGGTGAAAAGGATTGACCATGAACAATGCGACCCAAAGGTTTACTGGGAAGTTGGATAAATTACACTTCGTCTGTGACAGATTACACATTATATTAACACACGATGCATAAATCATGCTCTGAAATGTCTCAAACAAAGAAAATGTCTTTATTATCAAGAAATGGAATATTACTAAGCTTGCCAATGCCACCTACACGGAATCCCATTCTGTCTCATCATTCATGGTTTATGCTTTTCACGGGTCAACGTTTCTTCAATAAAGTGTATATTAGGCATGCAGTCCTGTCCTAAAACATTTTATATAAAAATCTTGTGTTTCATAATAGGTACTTTTCTCACTCTCTTTTAAACATGCTGGGAGCAAGCCTATAAAAGGAAAGTCACCTTTGATGCCCTGTGTTGAATTTTTGATCAGTATTTGCAGATACTGAAGTAATGGTCTCTCACACAATAGTAGAACACAGAGAGGAAATTCCATTGGTTTATCCAAATGACTGAGTAATTTATGCAGAATAAAACAAATTAAATGTTAAATACTCTGTGTAAAACATTGAATTCCAATGAAAATGTTAAATTCTCTTGGCCTGATTCAATAGTTTGGAGATCAGAGTCTATCCCTGGCTGAAAATTCAAATATTCTGTATGTGGTAACAAAGTCAAGCCTTCGATCAACAAGTTATCCATGTTGTTTTATCCAAGCGTACCAAAGACTGAAAAGCTGAGTTGGTGGTACAGTTGAATCCCAATAACTCAAACATCCAAGGGAAATTGGAAAAGGTTTTAGTTAGTGGGAGTTTGAGTTATGGGAGTTGGGAACAGATGACCAGAAATTAGTTAATACTGTAACATGATGGTGTTTGTTTACATGCTTTATGACTTATCAAACATCCTTTGTTTAATCAGGCTTACTGGTCAAGAAAGAGTTAAACTAGAATGATTTTTTAAACAAAACGTGTTAGCATAAAATGAACAGAACAACACAAAGCAAATCAAAATAAAAGAACACTATGGTAGGTCAAAGGACAATGTATGCACTGATAAACTCAGTGTTCTGGATGACATCTGTATGTTTTGACTGTGACAGATGCTGAAAGGTTCAAGTTATTGAGGGTATAAATATAAAGAAAATGACCTGAAGGGAAAACAAAATCACTTCGAGTTAGTGGGAGGTTTGAGTTGTCAAGGGTTTGAGTTAGGGCCCGATTATATGCGCCGGGCTGGCCCGGTTAGCCGAGATGGCCCATTTTGCTGAGATGACTTTCAGCCTGGTATTACATGAAGCGAGCCAGCCCGGGCGACAACTAAGGGCCTGATTATATGGGCTGGCCCAGTTAGCCGAGATGGCCCAGTTTGCTGAGATGACTTTCAGCCCGGTATTACATGAAGCCAGCCAGCCCTGGTAACAACGTAATTTAGCATCAACAGTTTTGGCTGAAAGTTGTTGTTTTGAAAATGGCGCAAAACGTAGAATGTTTCAATTAAGGTTTTTTCTGCATTTTACGTGTAGCTCAATTACTTCATGCTTAAGTAAAAGGGCCATTTACAGGCGAGCAGTTTTGCTCAGAGGCAAATTTTTGGGCTGTCCCAGTTAGCCGGGCTGGGCTGACCCGGTAAACGCGATTACATGTTAAATTTTCAGCCGGGATCCCGGAGTCATCCCAGCTAACCAGGCTGGCCTGGTTGTCATATAATCGCAAAGTTGATTTTTGTTGCGTTTTACAGGCCTGCTGAGATCTCGACAAACCAGGTCAGCTCAGCTAACCAGGCCAGCCCGGCTCATATAATGGGGCCCTTACTGGGGATAAAATTACAGTAAATATATAAAGAAAAACCAGGGGAAATCGATTTTGGTTTGAGTTAGTGAGGGTTTGAGTTATCGGGATTCAACTGTATTGTCAAAATTATCCAGATCGACAAACATTGTCAGTGTAAAAACAACGTTGCTGATATTGACCAAACTCCTCTTTTCAGAAGAAACAAATTTATTTGGGATAAAAAATTACCAGTATTTAGAAAAAATAAGTCCTACTGGGATTAATGATTGACAGGCTGAATACCTCAGTCTCAGTATTTGGTAGATAAGTAGCATTTGCCCGTCCTTTAGTTAGTACTGAACAATCTCCACACAACCTTTACAATCTATAAGTTCCCAAATCTTGTCTATGATACCTGTTTCTTTAAGCTCAAACCAGTTGTATTTGTTATTTAAAATTCCATCCTCCACTGGTATGAATATCTCCACCAGGACTGTCAGACACACCCCATCAGCATCACCCCAAGGCTTTCCAGTGTGTTCAACATTAAGGTAGCCATGTGTTTTGTATGCTATCCCACCGTCAAATTCTTTCATTAACTTGTCAATCACGGTGCTGAGATTCGCTCGATCACTGCTACTTACAACCTTGTATGGAAAATAGGGACAAGGTTTATTTGCGGTTTTGTCGTTTAGTAAAAGACAAAACAGGGCTTTCTTTGTATCTTTCTGCGATGTTTTAACTACCACCAATCTAATAATAACACCACTGTGGGATTTCTTCACAGGCATCGCTCTGCAGATCGATTTTTTCTGTTTGGTTTCATACCATTTCAGCCCAGCATCTATCAACGAGCGAATATCTTCAGCTCTGAGAACAAGAGAGGAGAACACCTCTTTAGGTGTAAACCAGCCAGCTTCCAAGGACTCCGAGTCCTGCTCCTGTAAGGTTTTAAGCTTTCCGCCTGTGATAACACCGACGAATGTGAAGCGGAACCAATTCAACTCCTGAGAGTCGATACAAATAATCGATGTGGGCTGGAAGTCAAGGCCTGTTTCTTCTCGTACTTCCCTAACAACGCCTTCTTCAAGGGATTCATCCCTCTCAACTCTACCTGCTGGTAAATACCACGCTCCTCGACACGATCTCTTGGCTTCTCTCATCATCAAAACACGACCTTCTTGTACCACAACGGCGGCTACAATATAGAAAACTGTTTGCCCAAGGACTGCTCTTTGCAGGGGAACGCCATCTGTCACTTTGTCAACGGTATAAGCACTTGAAGGTGGCGTTGAGTTTCCGCCGAATTTGTTCCAAATGACAGTTTCGAGGTCGGTTACAAGATGGTTCATGTTGCCTTGCAAGAGTCCCGCCATTTTGAATATTTTTCAACGAGTTCGGGCGAGGTCTGGAACTAGTGGTGTTATGACCGGATTGTCCCGGATAGATGGTTTTCACTCACGTGACATTCAGTCCTATGGGGGTTGTGACTTAAATCAGGTTTCTAAGCCCGCGAGAATGAGAACCTCCACCAAACCTATGTTTTCACTGAAACCGCTGGTCCAAACCTGATTTTGGAGTATCCAAATGACAAAGGCCATGGCGGCCATGTTGGTGTACATAACAAAAGAAGTTCATGAAAATTCTTTTGTAGTTGTATACCAACATGGCCGCCGTGACGTAACGTGAAAACCATCTATTGGCAAAAGTGATTATTTTGAGAAGTAGCGCGATAACGGCAATACGTAAAACTGATGACATATAGATTGACAGTTCTAAAATAAAATAAATAAAAATTAAAAAAATAATAATAATAATACAACGGTAAAACACGACGTTTCGACCGTACTTCGGTCATTATCAAATTTATAAACAGTGCCTTGTTTATAAATTTCAATGTGACCTGTGCGATGCAGGTTATGTTGGTTTCACACGCCGTCATCTACACCAACGTGTTGAAGAACACAAAAATTCTTCTTCGTCAATTGGCAAGCATTTTCGCGACAAACATTCTTTGGCTCCTAAGGATCTTACAAAGAACTTTAGTGTCTTAATGAAGTGCACGAACAAATTTGACTGCCTCGTCTATGAGATGTTTTTTATTCACGAACTGAGACCTACTCTCAATGTACAATCTGACTCAATTCGTGCTAAGGTTTTTTAATTAGTTTTTAATTAGCCTTTTACTAGTTGTTTTCTTTGAACATTTTTATTGTCCGTTTACACCTGCAAATTTCATGCAAAAATTTTTTACACTTCCTATGTACATATATATATATTTTTTATAATAATACAATAAAATAATAATAAGTAATACAATAAAATAAACAATAAAATAATATAAATCAATAAACAATAAAATAATACAAAAAGGAAACTTGATATCTGAAATGCTTCTTCTCTGATGTTAACGCGCGGGTTCTGGGGACGAGATTGATGTTTAGGGCACCACGCGTCCTGATCACCATTCTGTTAGCCTGTTACAGGCAGTCAGTTACTGGGATTAAAATGAAGGAAAAGGCAAGGAAACTGAGGAAAGAGTACTTGCAATGGATTTCCTTTGCATACTACCAGACATGACCAGACACGTTTCCATGGTCACAAAGTAGGGTTCAGGTATGTGCATTTTACTCTTTCACATTCAAACTTGGTTTCTCAAGGGCATGGATATTATTGGAAGCCCTAGTGTGAAACCATTAAATATGATAACTTCCCAAATGATATTTTCCATAAAAAATAAACAATTGCAAAATATTTCACATTCGGTAATAATACAGTGGAATTATAGGGTCACAAGACAGTCCATTACTGTTAGGGGATGTCATCTCAAAAATATATATTCAAATCTGATGATAAAAGAATAAAATCCAGTGCAGTACACAATGATTTGTTTATACAGGAATGTAATAGGAATGTAATAGGAACAGCTACAGCTACAGGAACAGCTACATGTAATGTACTGGAATTCAAGAAAGGTGGCAAATTTAACCATGAAATGCGGATTTTTGTAGAAATAATTCAGTACCTTTTGAAATTTAATAATAAATAATAATAATAATTTAGGTATTTATATTGCGCAGGCTGCATGGATGATCGTCTGCGCATTACAATATGTTAAAAATAAAAGATCTAAAAATTTAAATGCACACGGCCACAGTTAGTAAACCAGATCCGCGATCCAGCTGCTTGTTTGCTTGTCGTGAACTGCTGCTTGATCAAATAAGGTGATTCACAGCATTGATATGTTCTGATCCACAAAAAAGTTTCTCCGGACACTGGCTGTTATTGATAATCCCTGGTGCGGCGGTAATCACGGTTTTGTTGACAGTAAGTGGTGGTGAAAACAACACAATTGTGGCGGCGGTGGTGAAAACTCCTGTACCCCTATCATTTGATTGCAACAGTAAACACGGTTATCTGGTTACTTTTTTTATATCTGATCAAGGATTTGCAAAAACAGCCTCGAATATTAAATTTCTTGGATGATAAACGTGGCGGTATAGAAATATACCCGTTCCCGAAATCCTTACAATCTCCGTCCGAGTTCTACAGTTTATTGGTGCGGAGAAAATTATTGGCCAGTTTAATAAATTAAGACATTATTCAAATGGTAAAACAAAGTGGATTTACGTACACGAAGATGAACCAAACGTAAAATCCTTTTTTAGAGGAAATGTTTGCTACCGAAAAGCCAAAAAAGCTTCATGATTGCAATCCGGCCCTTAAAGCGAATTCGCGCTACGCCCGTAAAGTAATTTCATTTTGTTCTTTATTTCCTTATCATTTGCGAAGTACATGGATTTGAGTTGTTCTAAATAAAAACAGCTTTTGTTGACAGATAGAATGATTTAATGTAACCTTAATGCGTTTTGTTATTATTAAATTAATTTGAACTTAAACAAAGTGTGGGTTTATTGTTTTAGCACACGCATGTAATTGGCTGCTATGTTTACTTTTCCGAGGTGCTAATCTTCCATGCAAATTTAGCCGGTTCAGTGCAAGTTCTTATAATTAAAAGTTTGAACTTTGAAGCTACCGGTAAAGTTATAAAAACTTAAAGTGGGCGATGGCTGCGAAACTGAAAATCGACATAGAGTCTAGCGATGCAGCGGTTATAAGAATGTTGCGGTAAATAAGAATAAGAAGCGGTTTTTTTATACCGCGCAATTTTATTGATTCTAAATTTGAATGTTTCGGAACCCTCTTATTAGTTTTATGCAGCTATAGTATCCACAGCTTTGATGGTCTAGTGGTTACGACACTGCGTTGTGGCCACAGTAACCCAGGTTCGACTGAGTCCTGGTCAAGGCATGTATGTCTGTAAAGGATATCTGTGTCAGTTGTATAGTTTTGTTTTGAAGTGAGTTGGTATAAAGCGGGCATGTTTAGACCTGTCTATTGTTTTGAAAAGGACGCGAAAATTCAAATTAGTATGCAGAATAACACAAAAGAGATAAGTAATTGACGTCATGAAAAGGCAATCCGTTTATTAATATTCATTTATTAAAGAGGGGAATCCAAATTAGTATGCAGAATAACACAAACGGGATAGGTAGCTGATGTCATGAAAAGGGAGTCCAAATTAGTATGTAGAAATCCAAATTAGTATGCAGGATAACACAAAAGGGATAGGCAGTTGACGTCATGAAAAGGGAGTCCAAATTAGTATGTAGAAATCCAAATTAGTATGCAGGATAACACAAATGGGATAGGTAGTTGACGTCATGAAATGGGAGTCCAAATTAGTATGTAGAAATCCAAATTAGTATGCAGAATAACACAAACGGGATAGGCAGTTGACGTCATGAAAAGGGAGTCCAAATTAGTATGTAGAAATCCAAATTAGTATGCAGGATAACACAAATGGGATAGGTAGTTGACGTCATGAAAAGGAAATCCGTTTATTAATATTCATAAATAAGTCTTAACTACACCAAATTACGTCATCACCTAGGTCCCTAATCCACCTAATCCATAACACCTAATCCACCTAATCAATAGCGCGGTAAATCTAATGGCTATCTACTACTGTTGACCATGTTTATATGTTGGCCTTAGGAATTCTCGTTCGAACAAACTAATTAACGAACAAACTCTAGCACTTGAAACACGCTGTCTTTGTCGTTTGAAAAATCAACATAAATATAAGCGTCCCAAGCCAATACCTTCCGACAGTTTAAATGCAAGCTACAAAGCGAATTTTGGACCGAACTCTGAAGAAAATGATCACTAACTCGATTTTCCGGCGGTAATGTCCTAATCCAGATTTTTTACTACCGTTTAGATTTTATTGTTTTGACTAGCCAATCAAATCCTGTGTCCCCAGAGCCACTTGGTCCACATGCTCAGGCTCCGACGTCAGGGCCAAGCGGATCTGGGTACGAGAATGGCCTGCTCCCTGAATAAATGCATGGTACCATTCGTTTTTCAATATTTTACAAAATGATCTTTGGCACTCTTGGGAGTTTAATAAAAGCTCAATTGCTTCCTGGAGTGAATCCCTTTTCCAATTTTTTACGAGAAACGGTTACTGTCAGTGTGATTAGAACGACGAGGCATACGAGGATTCCAGCTAAAATCCCTGCGGCAATTTTCCACTCAATGCAGTTGTCCGCACTGTCTATTGGCTTTGAGTCTGTGGCGCTAACAGGACATCGTCCAAGAGACGAATCTTCTGCTTCTTCGTCATCAGAAGATTTCCCTGAAATTTAACAGCAGTTGAAGTATAACAAACTTGGTTTAAATCACACAACATCTACAACAACAAAGTTTATTTGTGTCAACACAACATGTAAATTATTACATGTTAAATTATTACATTTTGTGTTGACACAACATGTTTACTGTAAGCTAACTGTGCAAGTTTTGCTGCCATTCCACCTCAACTGTTTTCGCCTGCTGAGTTTTTTTAATTCGCTTCCAACTTCGTTTCGAAAATAACAAGAATTTATGAACTGTGTTGCAAGTGTTCTGTCCAAGTGAGCCGTTAGCTACATAAGGCATACCAGTTCTTTATAATTTCCAGTCGTACATCTATGAAAATCGAGCACACACAGATCCAATCGCGTAGCATGCACAGCAGGCGCGAACAGGCGCTTTTGTGGTGCACGAGCGCGAAGCACGCGAAGGATACCAATCGGGCGTGTACAGTGCGTATACTGCGCGCATACAACAGCTATTTAAGGTGGGGGTAAACCTGAATTTAAATGAAATTTAAGGTGGTTTTAAGAAGGGATAGGAGAAAGAAAATGATTATTCAGGTTTACCCCCGCCTTAACTATTAGAGCGCGAAAGCGCGCGTGATATCGCCTAATTCGTAGCCGACGAGGGCACGAGGCCGTAGGTCCTTCATTTTTGCATTCTCACCATATTTGGCCAGTGTATCAATGTGTTGAATTATAAATTCTAATGAAATACAATCGTGTCGTGTCGTATGTCCTTAAAAGGAAAAAATAACTCATGATGTTTGGTTAGAAAATACGTAAAATTGTAGATCAGCTGACTGCTATTCGCTTATTTAAAAATTGTGGTCGATCTCTAAATAGACATACCTTCCTCGTCAATTCCTTCAAAATCGTATCCAAATGAAAAAGACTCGGAGAACAATTCTTCATGAAAATACACCGGAAATATAGGTACGATGATGTCACCTCTGTTGTGACCAATAGGAGCTTCTGTAGCTGTGAGAACAGAGGCATTCTTCTTGAACTTTCGAAGCCACTTTTCAAGGATTCGGTCAATAAAGCTGTGATGAAGTAAAAAGATTGGGTCGTTTGAGGCGGCAGGAACTGTACCCATGGCTCCACCTATCACACGATGAACTATGTTGTGTACTGTGGAAGCCAAGGGCGGTAAACGATATCCACTGGTAGTGTTGGCGTATCCTTCAAGAAGATTTCTGAAACTACAGCTTGACTCTTTGCTAAAGGGAGCAAGATCATACGTTTCAAAGCGCAGAGCAAATGCTACTTCCTTTTTGGTTGGAAGGGCCATGTTCAAACCATTTGCTGTTTTTTGATTTGGTTTACCAGGCGACCGTTTCAACTTGCCTGTGTTTACTATTGGATCGCAAAGTTTTGCATCGTTCGTAACATTTCTTCCCGGCTGGTAACATATCGTATTCCAGTCCTCAAAATATTTGCCCATAACTTCGCCGTTTGCAGATGTATTGCCCAGTAAATCTTCAGAGCAAATTTCACATTTGTCACTCTCCGTCCAGTCCCAAAATGGTATTGTGTAATCTTTGTCGCCCGACATTTCCTGCAAGTTTCTTTCCCAAGCGAGCAAGTACAGGCGATGCCAGGTAAGAAAACCTTGACCTTCGTGAGCGAAGTCCATGTACGGTAAGCCAATGTTCCTATCTGCTGTGTAGTAATGAATCCAAACAAACAGTTCGTAAATGGAGACATTTGTGAACAAAGATGTGGGGTCACTTCCGTTGTTGATGGTATCATTTATTTCCTCATAAAAGGCCGTTGTCACTTGATAGTCGCTTTCAACATATCTGGACATGTTCACGTACATCATGAACTTATCTTGCTCGTCAGGGAACATCTTGGCAAAGTTTTTACGTGTCAGAACTTTTCTCTCGTTGCATTGTTTCCCTCGGTAACCGTACTGACATTTGCTGCAGTCATATCCAGCGTAGTTAGCCCTGCATTTACAACTTCTTTTAAAAACTCCTCTTGGCCAATCATGGCGATCGTCTAGCTCATGTCTCGTGTTATAGTGATCGTACGTAGCACTCCATTTTCGAACAGTTAATTCTTCACAGTGCCCTCTTTCTTCGTCACTACCACACGGTTTCTTGAAGCCGCGAGGAACTGGGCAGCATTCTCTCTTCTTGAGGCTGTCAATATTCACACAAGCCTTGGGGAACTGGCCTTTAACGAGAATAATGGCAACTGCGGCCAATAACAAGCAGCAGAAAAGGGCATAGCACATAAAACCCATCTAAGTAAAAGCAACAGGATATTGAAAGATAGTGAGTATAGGTAATCATGCTAAAATTGCTGACAAACGTAACAGAAATAAAATGGTGAAAACTCGACAACCCCGCTCAACGACACGTTACCCCACACGGACCTAATTAATTTTGTTGGCTTTATGATCCAATGGATCAGCTAACGGATCTCGTCCCGCGAAGTCGAGAGACGAAGGTAAATTGTCGAGGTTCCTAAAAATCAAAAAACTGAAGAACATTTTACATAGACGACTCACGTATGCATTGCTTGCTTGCGTTATCTGTACATCTTGTCATAGCCTGTTCCAGACTTTGATAGTGTGGGCCAAAGAGCAGCCGTGCTAAAAACCGGCACGCGAACGAGCGGGGAAAACGAGGGGAAAGCGGGTTCTCTCTCTCAATTCGCACGTACTTGCAAAATTAAATTTTCCTTTGCGTATCACCTATTCTTCGCTCCCCACTATCAGAGGTGGCGAATGGTCTTTCAAAAACTACGAGTCTCGCAAAATTTTAGTCGATTTTCATGGGTCTCGCAGTCTCGTTTTTTGAGCGATTCTCCATGTCTCGGAGTCTCGAATTTTTCGCGAAGCTGTCTCGGAATCTCGATTTAAAGTTTTGACTAAGCTGTCTCAGAGACTCAGTTATTTTTAGCCGTAACTGTCTCAACCTCGTTCCCAGGGTCTTCTCCGAGAAAGAGAAGACCCTGGGAACGACGTTGTAACTGTCTGATCGAGATTCTCTGCGTCTCGATGTTTTTGGATACCGTTATTAAAGGTATTGTTTTTATTTATCTGTTTGTATGTTTGTTTAGCTTTTGCTTGATAGTTTTCATAATACATGTATCATTTGATTCATACGGACGAAAACGTTCGGACGTTTTTTCACATTTCAGAAGCTTTAGCTGACGTTATTTCGGACGGAACTACTATTGAAATAAAGTACGTCAGCAATCACAACTGTAAATGTTAGATGTATTGATGACAAGGTTAAATTCAACCCGCGAGAGGCCTGGGCACGACTTTTTAGCGGAGAGAAACTCGATTTTGTGGTTGGGTCAAGTACCGGAAATACGTCATAGACTCGTGCAGCAAGGTGCGCGCGCACGTTTTTTCCCAACGTGCAAAGAAGTGGCCTTTCTTTATGTCTTCATCTCTCTCTCCTCCGCAGAGGCTCCTATCAGTAAAGAACAGTGAAAGAGAAAATGGGAGCGCGGGGAACGATGGGAAGAGCGAAAGAGAGAGTTCCCCGCGCGCTTTACGTTTTACCTTTACCCAGCCTCCGCGCGTATTTTGCCAAGCGTGGAGCGTGACTAGGAACAGGAGGCCTCTGCGGAGGCAGATACCACGCAGCTCTTAACAACCTCTAATTTCATTGGATCAACCTTTGAATGCAGAGGTCCACACGACGCAGAAATTAAACTTGCTGGTAGTTGCCGGATCTTCCTTGTGAAAGATCTCGTACCAGGCGTCACTTGAATGTGAAAATACAAAACTGAATGCAAGGCTGGCACTACGGCAAAGGGCAGATTTTATTAATGGTAGCCCTGGCCCTGAGGAAGACTAGTACAATTAGTCGAAATATTGGCCATTAATAAATCTGCCCTTTGCCGTAGTGCCAGCCTTGCATTCAGTTTTGTATTTTCATTGGATCTGTATATCACGCAGCTCTATTGTTTTTAGGGCTAGGGCCCATTGTTGTGTTCTTTGTTCTATTGTTTTCTCAGCAAATCAGAGAAGACCTTGTAAGAGCTGCGTACTGCCCCTGCGGAGGAGAGAGTGTCTTCATGTCTTCGTGCTGTGTGTTTGCAGGTAACTGCAGTGTTTTTACAACAAGCTTGATCAGGAACTTGTTTACTGCTTCTGAAAGGTTCAGGAAGTCCTTATTCCAGCTACAAAGAAGAATCCGTACGAACTTGCCAGATCTAATGTCATGCAATCACGTTGCAAGTCGTAAAGACAGTTATCACCGGAGCCGCCAGACAATCGTAATTGGCTAATCGGTCAAGAATCTGATTCTACAGCAGAGAAAAATAATTCACACAGAGACTTCAAATTCAACCGAAGTCGCAAAGAGATATCCCTTGTGCCCTTGGCAAAAAGAGAAAACGAAAAGAAAAGTTTGGAAGGCTGCCCCCTCAAGGTCAAATGTGGCAAACCTCAATACCCATAACAAATATTCGAACGCACTTAATAAATCCTGATTACTACTAGTTTTAGTTCTGGCCGTGATACCTTCTTATTACTTACATGTAGAACGACTGGCAGAACTAAGCCGCTTTGGCTTGAAGCAACGTCTTGACATACCGCATAGGCTAAGGGAATACCAGGCTTCTAAAAAGAGTCGTTTGTGATGGGTTCATTGGATTGTTTACGACTGCTGTGATTGGTCAGAGTAATTACTTTGGTTTTGGTTTTGCGACACTCAATTGAAAACTGCTCTAATATTCTGACCAAATCAGAAAGCGCGCCTTCTTGTTCACGTGAAAGCTCGTCGAATTTTCGTTTTTTCTTGATGTATGAATTTAGACAAGTAATCACTAAAATTTTGTAAATAAGAAATCTGATTTTCGTAATGACAATTACCGATTTCTGCGATCAATTTTTTTTATTTAAAAATAAGTGTTATAGAACTGGGAGTATACGGGTGACTGTGTATTTCGCGCCTGTATTTGCATATTCAGTAGGTGTATCCAGAATAGTGGAACATTTGCTTATGGAGTGAGAGTTATGCGAAAAATCTCTATTGTTACACCCAAACACGCTACTGAATTTGAGCTTTCGTGCAATGAAGCAAAGGAAAGAAGAGAGGTCTGCACGCAAGCTATACTTAATAAGCTCACCGTTATAGCACAAAAAATGTTTTTGCTGCGTGGCACTCAAATTTGTTTGTCACGAGTGCTGAAAACTGTATTAAAAACAGAGCGAGCGCGAGACGTTTCAGGGATAACTCCTTTACTCGTGACAAATAAATTTGAGAATTATCACTCAAATACCGGAGCGATTTGATTTTGCGAACTCCAAAAATTGCTAGGAGAAGAAGAGGCTACGGCGGTCACTCTTCAGTGTTTATGATGGTCTTATCTCAGTGACTTTGTGCATGGATTTGGACATTCCTTTATAACCTGACAGAAATGTGTATCGATGTGTATCAACAAAGAAGAAATATGAAGCATATGAAGACCCAACTCATTTGTTAGCAGAGCCTTTTTTCAGCAGAGCCTTTTTGTTAGCAGAGCCTTTTTTAAGCCCTAAATTTAGCGGACCCCACTGAACTGAGAAACATTTGATCAACATCTTGGATCAACATTTAATGGAAATATTTAGCTTCTCTCGGTGACAGCAATACTCTAAGCAAGGAGGGAGAAAGTGAACTCTATGTCGATTTTCCTTTTCAACCTTTTTGTTCTTAAATACTGAGAGTCTGAGAGAAACCAATAGCGGGCATTGTGACAAGCAAGCCATGAAAATCGAGACTTTTCTAGCAGAGTAAAACGGCAACTTACCTTGAAACTTAAAAAGTGTTAGCGTTTGGGCCAGCTTCTCTTCAATTTTTTTTTTTCGAGCTTTTATGATGAACAAAAAGACAGGGACACCAAAGCTGCCGTGCTGATGACGGTGAGGGTGTATATTCAGACGCAAGAGATTATGTAGCCTGACTGCGGGAAAACGGACGACGTTTCGCTCTGATCACCTTTCGCTAATCTGCAGATCAAATTCTCTTGGTTGACATGACGTCAATTCATAATAAAATACTAATGACTTGCCTGATGATACACAAAACTAATTCAATAAGACGCGAGTCGCCCATACAAACTTTTTTTAAGATTTCCTTGAGTTTTTTGAGTCGGAACCCCGAAATTAACCGTCGACCCTCGACTTTAGTATCCTCGACTCGACCCTCGACCAAGACCATGCGATAGCTTGACGACTTTGACTAAACCAAACTTTGCCTGCGCGCAGTGAAGCAACGAAAATAGGGTCACCGCTGCACGCAAGCTATGTCAGCTAAGCTCAGCCAAATACTGCAACGATTTATCGCACCCATCTCACAATTAAATACGCGCCTACAAAAATTATCAGACAAAGAAGAGGCCCTGGGAAGAGGGTATGGCGGTCACTTGTTAATGATGGTCTTACCGGGTGGTCTTAACAGTGTGTCTTAATATCTCTGTGAAAAATCTGTTCGGAATAGACCAATTCCGATATATTAAAATTCATACTTGGCTCCGAGGCTTAGGGAAATAAAACAAAAGAAATAGATTATTCATCCCTGAACCTCGATGTGATTTCTTTTGTTTTATTCCCCTAAGCCTCGGAGCTAAATATGAATTTAATGTATTGGAATTGGTCTATTGAAAAAGATATGGTCTGTTAAAACTGTACTACACGCCTGAATAGCGATTTTTAAAGGACGTTTATAGCTTGTATTGCCGTACGTGCACTCCTCACTCCCACGCAGCAGTTATCTTATAGGGTGCCATTTCTTGGTTTTTGGGCCTTAAAAAGGGTATCAAATCTCGATTTAGGGTCAGGGTTTGCCTTGGCGGTACACACCTATACTAAATTGTCGGGAGTACCCTCCGGGTCCTAAACATTCCTCGTTGAATGAGAAGTTCAATCAAGTAACCGTGGACGACAATCCTGCTGGTGTACGTTGGATCAAACTAGTGATCTGATCGGTTTAACAAGTCTACATGATTTACTTGCAAAATCCTAATCCCGGCGTAGCTAATCGAACGAATCCGAACCAAAAACCAATCGAACCCAATCGAACGATTGGAGTTCGATTGGTTCGGCAATCGAACATAATCGAACTGGAACTTTTGGGTGAGTTCGATTAAGTTCGATTACCGAATCTAATCGAACCCAATCGAGGCGATTGGTTCGATTTTGTTCGGTGGAAGAATTTCATTCTTTAACTGATCCTTTACTAGCGGAGCAATTGTAAGAGATATTAACACATTTCAGAGGGGGGCGTAAGGGTTTGCGGTGATGCGGTTTTGCGTTATTTTTTATGCGGTTTTGCGGTAATTTTAATTTTAACCCGCGGTATTGCGGTTTTACAAAACTACGCGGTTTGCGGTTTTCATGTAGTTTGATGAATTTCGATGCGGTATTGCGGTTTTGACGTTTATTCTGCGCGGTTTTGCGGTTTTCGGACCCCCCTTACGCCCCCCTCATTTCAATTAACTAAAATCTTTATTGTTACGAATGGTAAGTTTGACGTCTGTTGCCCTGTCCGACATAGAAGCCAAAAAATAACTTACTTGACCGCAATGCTTTGTTTCAGACCAGATTAAACTAGTTTTATATTTCCGATTGTTGAAGTGTTCGATTATGTTCGATGAGTTCGATTACGTTCGATTGTTGAAGCGTTCGATTACCGAACGTTCGATTGGCAAAATTTTTCGGTGAGTTCGATTAAGTTCGATTACCGAACCCAATCGAGCGATTGAGTTTGATACAAAAGATATACACCAAATCTGGCTGCTGATGTACACTCTCGTTTGATACTGAGGGTGTACACACACATGTATATTTAGACGCAAGAGAATATGTAGCCTGGCTAGAAAACAATCATTAATTCTCTTGGTTGACGTGACGTCAATTCATAGTGAAATTCATCATCAACAATTCATCATGAATGAATGCTTTATTTCCATTTTCTTATCAATACACAAGTTGTTTTTTAGATAAGCAATTTGGCAACCTTTATACCTAATATTGTTCCCTCGGGAATATCACATTGAAGGATGCAACATAAGGATCCTTTCCAGATATCACACAACCCAGTAGTAATAATTTATTTTTGTTCATTCTTCGTTGTCTTTATTACCAGTACATTGTTTAGATATTTATAATATGTACATTTACATTACACAATAGAGCTGAAATCTTCGATTTGAAAATGGTCAATAAAGTTGTTTATTGTTTTTACTTTAGTATGTTAGTGCTGTCAAATTACAAACCATCAAGCATTGTTACATTTGAATCTCAAGCAAGAACGCTGTGAATACAAGCAGGCAAGGGTGTAAGGGCGAGCTGTGAAGGGCGAGGGCGCGGACGGGATTAGGGTTAGGGTTTCAGACGCAAGCCTGCTTGTAGGCTGTGGTAGCTGGGTATTGCCAACATTACAGTCCAACAGGGCTGGAAAACTTTTAATTTTCCTTGTGTCTTGGACACAATGCTTTGCTGGTAGAAGCTACTGGGTGAGTAGGTGCAGATTCTTAAACCGTGAATTCCATGCTTGATTGGGACCTTTGTAAAAGTGGCTTGAGATCCACATGTCACAGCATAAAAAACTACATTTTATTACAGTCATAACATGCTTTTTTCAAAGCATAACTTTTCCTCAAAGTATGGTGCATACCCTTTGACACCAACTGCATGTTTGTTTGGCTCCATGGCAAACATATGCCCAGATCTACATACAAAACTCATACAATCACATGCTCTCTAGATGCTGTTTCACACATCCATAACTACATACATAATTGCACAGAGGAGCACTTGCACGGGTTTCAATAAAATTGAGAGTAAGTGGCAATATTTGTAAAATAGACAGCAGTGGGGCCCCTTTCTTCTAGGGGGGTCTGGGGGCATGCTCCCCCCCCCCCCCCCCCCCCATAAAATTATGAGACCTAGGACCTTGGAAATGGCATTTCCAGCATTCTGGGCATCAATTTCAGTGAAATTAATCGAAAAGTAGGCGGCGATAATTTAGGAAGTAGCCGGCTTCTAATGAAACCTCTGCACTTGAATTCTTGATCCAAAATTACATGTACATGTTCTTGAAATGACAATGAACAACAAGAAGCTTCAGTGAATTTGTGAACTTGTTGGCGTGGTAGTGCATGAAACTCTGACAGTGACATGCAAACCTGAGTCGCAAAATTGTAAAATGACAACATTTGAAGTTCAGACTAGGGGCATGCACCTAACAGGGTCTCAACAATGACATGTTCTTCAGAAAGCATAGGTTTCCTAGAGGTCAGGTACAGATTCTTAGACCCCATGACGATGATGACAATGAACTGTATTTCCTCATACCATAATTTCATGATCCACGACTGGATGTTTACGGCGTATAAACCCATGACTCTATCATACCAATGACGTGTTCTTTGGAAATCATGGGTTTCTCAAAAGTTAGGTACAGATCCTTAGACCCCATTATAATGATGACGATGATGATGACGTATTTCCTCATACAATAATTGCATGATCCACAATTGGATGTTAATAGCATATAAACCTATGACTTTATCATAACAACGGCATGATTGTTAAAAAGTGTATGTTTTCCTGGAGGTAAGTGCAGGGGAATAAACTGGCTCCATCCAGTGAAGTACAAGGAAAACAAAGGCGACCACTGCAAATATGCAGAGAAACACAAACAGAACAGTCTTGGGGATAATCAATTCATCAACTTCAATCTGTTGAACAAAAATAGTTAAGTTATCATTCAATTTAGACAGTTGAACATATACTTCTTAATATAATTCATGCACCAAACAAATCAAAATTTCATCACCCTACCCCTAGGCATTTGGACTTTTAAAATTTGAGTTGTACAAATCCCCTTATCCTGAATGAAAAGTGATATTCAAATACACAATAAGGTGGTTTCCCAAAATGGGGGAGGGGGGGGGGGGGGGGGGGAAGGGTATGTTGTAATCTCACTTCTAGACACAGTCATACCAACCTTTTTAGCTAAGGATCCTGCCAATTCCTCTTCCTTAGTTTTTCTTGGCCAGAATATTAAAATCAATGTGAGAAGAACAAGTAGCACAAATATTCCTACCACAGCATTTCTATAAATATGAAGGAAAGATATACAGGTAAGTAAAGCTTGAGGTGGATTGAAATAAATCAATCTTTCATCTTTCAATTATTGAATTATTGAAATTGATTTATATTCCAATATTGATACAGTGCGAGAATATGATTAAACCATAAAGTCAGTTCAGGTCTTAGGTTTAATACTCCTAAATGGCTCAGGCTAATACTGGGAGGTCAGGGTGCAACAAAAGCACTGTTGGATAGCCCTGGGCTAGTGAAGCGACATGTTGGGCTAGTGTATTTTTAATGCAGTTTGCCGGACTGGCAGGCAACATTTATTGCCTTTTCTCATCATCAAGTGGAGGAAAAAGTGTGTGTAGAAGACATTTCAAAAACGTAAGAAAATATCAAAGATGAACAACAGAAATTGAACGATTATCACCTTCATGATTCTTTGTTATTCAAGAGTTAAATATACTTAGAAAGCAATAATAATATTTAAAAAAGTTGCCTCCTGGCAACCAGTTTTAATACCGGCCATTTGGAAGACAGGGCACCAAAAAAATCTCAAATTTTACTGCATGTAAGGCACAGGGAAACCAACACGAAATTAGGATTGTTTTCTTCGAACGCGATAAACACTGACAATGGGTGCACCAGAATTTGGTTTACCGCGATATATGCGGTTACATACACTTTTATTAACCAAGGTCCAAGGTAAATCCTTTGTAATTCAATTCGTTTGGTTCATTCACCTCGGGATCCAACTTTTTACCACGGCTGGTAAGCTTAAGCTTATATGTCATGGGCGCTATTTGTTGTTTCTATGTATCCATGGAGAATTACCACCATAAATCAGTACCTCAGGAAAATGGTGGTAAAAGGGACTTACTCGGATTATTTTCACGAAAAAAGAAAGAGATGACATGTTCGATTGAGGCTGTACAGGGTCTTAAAAAATTATTTATTAAGCAAACTGAAATGTTGTACTCACTTCAAAGGTCCTTCGGCTCTCGATAACGCTACACAACCTAAAATACCTACAGTCCAAAATACTAGCAGTAGTAAAACACCAACTCCCATTCCCGCCACTAAGGCCATGTTGCAAAGATGCGATCAAAAGTTGTACTGTTTACACGAACTTCGAAGAACTTGGCGCCATGTTGAATTCTCGAAAGTTACGTCATGTAAGAATTCATGTCATGTGACCTTTCAATGAACAAAATGTTGTGGTCCTGTTTGTTTGTCAATACAGTTCAAACCACCAAGGGAAACGGAAATTGGTTCGAAAAATCGGGAGTTCGAAAAATTGAAAGTGGTACATGTGTATTGACTGAAATCAAATCCAAGGGAAACGAGTTTTGGTTCGAATAATCGGGCGTTTCGAAAAATCGGGATTCCACTACATGTTACAAAAATCATGATTTTTGTTTTCACACTTTCGACTTCTTGGAAGTGAAAGGTGCAAGGAAACGCCATCAACAAGTGACACCCCAAATTTTTCAATTATTTTATTGAAAAGTTCTTTTTTGACTAGTACAACAAAATAGCAACACGCTGTACCATCCCAATCGAGTTAGTTCACGTTCAAATAATTAACCCTTTCACTCCACAGCAATTATGGAGACATAGTGAAGTCTGTCGACAAAATCCAAATTTTTCATTTTTAACATTTTGAGTTTTTGGCACTCTTGGGAGCTAAAGGGTTAAATAACAAAAATATTAAACATAATTTTTTTATTTTGGGTTTGTTCACAATCCTAAGCCCAAATCAAACACTAATCGACTGGTAATGGCACAACGTGTGATAATTAAACATAACTACATTGTATGCATGAGTTTTTAGAGTAGTCTACCAAAAGTTTAAATTTCCTAGTCTTTGTTAAACCAATCAGAACTTGAAACCCAAATCAAAACCAATCGTTTTTCTGCGCTTGACACCAGTTGCTTGTTTTCCCGCGCTTCGCGCTCGTTTTTTTTGTCCTAGTTTTGATTGGTTCATTGGATTATTCACAACTGCTTGTGATTGGCTAGATGTGATAACAATGGTTTGTTTGTACGACAGCTTGGAGCATACATACATACATACATATACATACATATACTTTTTGTTAAGGCAGGTTGATATGTGGCAACCTAAAGGCTGGTGGGGACCTGCCAGAAACTTAGTACTTAAATTACAAAATTAAACAAAAAATAAAAGTAATTAAGAGCGCACCTGGCAAGAGAATTGTTGAATCCAAAAGTAGCCTGCTCGCAGGCTCTCACTATATATCTTGGCTTTGTTGCTTTTTTATAATGAATAAACGGAAAACATAAGAAACCAATTGAAATCCCTCCAGCTGCGTAGCTAGTATTTTTTTTTACAGCTGCGCAACTCTTAATTTGCTACTACGTGAAAAATATGCCAGTTTAACAGGATAAAACCATTCATAAAATCACTTCAAACAGAGTGACAAAATAGTTGAAGGACTTTTTAACGTGACCTTTGTACTACAAAAACTTAACAGATCTATTTACAGATGATTGAAAAGTCAGCGCTTCTTTTTAAATAACAAATTATCACAAATATAAATTGTTAGATTGAAAAGTAGTTAACATAACAACGATTGCCAAGTATGTAACAAGGGTGGTTTTCACTAGCAGTTATGGTATAAATAGAAATATAAGGAAAAGAAATGAAACCTTTCTATTTTCTTTTGTTAATGATGCACTTCCTCCTACACAACATGTCAAACCGTCTGGAGTGGGGTGAGTTGGGAAGGGGCGGGGTGAGTTGGGAAGGGGCGGGGTAGCATAAAATTGTTCAAGTCATTGAAAGTTTGAGAGAAGGGTGTTGAGTTATTGAGATTCTACTTTAGGTTTTTTTTAAGTCCCAGTTTTAACAAACAAATTCCCCTTATCACATTCCATACATTTCTTATAGATCTAGTTGGGAGAATTGTTAAAATATCAAGACAAATTTTCTATGGTATTAATTCCCTTATTTCTCAGGAGAATTTTGATATGGGTCACTATTGGAAATTAAAATGCTCAATACAGTTTCTATAGCATGAGATGATTGGAAGATAAACCAGAGCATCGGAAATTGTTCATCTGGCTAGTTCTCAGGAAGTTTTGAAAGCATTTACATTTTGCTTCTTATACCATCATGTTAAGTATTTCAAGATTTTGGATACTTTCCATCTTCCTGAGAAGATTAATAAGGAAATTCTTATTACTTGCATAATTGAATTTGCAATGATACTGTTAAGAGAATTAAGAAATACAAACTAACGGTGATTTAACTATTGACGTCTGCATCAAGAGAGTTGGTTGGAGTGAAGAGTAAGTCAGCCTTTTTATTTATGACATACACGAGTCCAAATGAAAGAAAGGTGATGATTATTCCAGCGGCAAGCGTCACAGCCTACAAACAGCAAAGAAAATTAAGAATATTGTAAATGGCTTGAACCCAGGAGCATCAGTATGCTGTCGAGTGTGATTGCCTGGGTTAGTGCAGTTCTGAAAAAAACTATTGTCACTGACAATGACCGACATTTGGACAACCTGAGCCAAAGTCAACTTCAGAGTCCTGATTCTGAAGATGTCTTCTGCCCGGGTTGTCCAAACAGCAGTCAATGTCAACAACAACAGTTTCATTCAGAACTACACTAACCCAGACGATCATATTCGACAGACTACAAAATAAAGAATACAGTTTTTAAACAATAACAATACAGTAAATTTATTTTAAGACAGCCATCAATTATTGGCTGGTTCTGGTCGAATTTCACTTGTTTATCTGTAAGTTAACTCCCTATAATGCGGGCTCTTTTCTAAGGTGGGTTACTAGAACTGGTCCCGAAAGTGACATGGTTCATAGTAACTGTTTGTGACATGACCCAAGGCTGCAATCTGCCTTGAGACAAAGACCATTCTCCTGTGTTGGCTGTGGTGTACTGTCTCCCTACTGATGGTCCTCACGAAACAGCTTGACCCCGTTTCCGGCTGTAGCAAGAAGCAAGTAGAAGTATTGCTCCCCTGCTCCCCAATGCCAATGGGATGCTGGTTTATATACTATGAAGTGACTAGGAGTATTACTACTCCCCCCTGGATGGGATGCTAGTCCATCACAGTGTGACCTGGTTTATATACTATGAAGTGACTAGGAGTATTACTACTCCCCCCTGGATGGGATGCTAGTCCATCACAGGGTGACCTGGTTTATATACTATAAAGTGACTAGGAGTACTACTTTTTCCCCCTGGATGGGATGCTAGTCCATCACAGGGTTACCACCAGTATTATATCTCCAGTATTAATTTATACACCAGGTTTCTATCATTGTATTGTTTCCTTGGACAGGCCTTCAAACAAACTGCCATATAAACATTTGTGAAATCTTCTATGAACAATTTCTTTGCCGCCTACAGGATATACCAGTATTACTAAAGAATAAAAAAAAAAAATGTTCTTTCCAGCTTAGGGTATAAAAGACCCATGTTCACCCAATCTGCTTTGCATGCCCAGGCTGACTTTCACACAGACAGAAAATCGAAAAATCGACGTGCCAGCCAATCATAATGCTACAATGAACAATTGAACCGTTTCAAAACAAAAACACAAGTGCGCAAAGCAGATTGGGTGAACATGGACTTTTTGAAAAACTTTGTCAGTTGAGGTGGTCTATTGTAGAAATAAAAACAAAGTTGAGGTTGAATTGAAATACCTCAAGCTGTGGACTTCCAACAAGAAAGACTCGCACTGAAAGATCGTCACCCCATCTAAAAATAAAGAAATACAAAAATGAAAAAGGGAAAAAAGATCAACTGTACAACAATAAACTACCGCTCAGTAGCTTTCATTTGAATGGTCACACTGTAGGGTTTCATCCACAGACTCAAAAGTTAGAACCACCTTGTACAGCATAATAAACAGCACCACAGGAAAGTACTGCTCAGTAGCTTTCATCTGAATGGTCACAATGTAAGATTTCATTCAGACTCAAAAGTTAGAACCACCTTGCACGACATAAAACAGCATGATAGGAATGTTCTCATTAGCAACTTTGAATTCATTTTTACAAATTGCTGATAACTATGTTTTACACTGTATCCTAAGCCCACACTCAATCTTCACCTTCCATCAGGCTAACTGATACATGTACATAAACAGCTGGAAATTGTTTCTTCACTTAAATTATTAAAATGGAAGTACATGACAGGAAATTTCTTAACTGGGTAACCAACCAACTTACGTGCTTTCAGCCCATGTTGAGTACTCAGTAGAATCATATTTATTTAGCAGGAATGCTGGTGATGTGGCATTTGAAAGAAACACTGAACCAATGGCACATATGCCTGGGCCACTTGTATTCTTCCCTTGCATGCTGGCATTAACAACACCCTGTAATATGAAAATGATACCAACTTGTTTGTAAATTTAGGCCAAGTTAAAAACTAGATGAGTAATTTGTACACTGATTGCATCACAAATCCAAAGGGGGAAAGAGGGGGGGGGGGGGGGGGTGGGGGGGAAGAGGGGGGGGGGGAAGAGGGGGGGGAAAGAGGGGGGGAAAGGAGGGGGTGGTTGCAGGGAGAGAGGGAAAAGGAAAGGGGGGTTTAGAGTAAATTAATGGTTCAGAATAAGAAACTGATTATCAGACTTTATTAGGTTTATGTTGTTTTTAATAACAGGGAGGGCCCCAAAGCCAAGATCCACCACTGCATATAAGGTTGATTTTTTACCATGTAAAGTAGATGCAATTTTTAAACACAGCTAAAAAAATGACCAACTCCTTGTTCTCTAACCCACCTCCTCTGAAGCAGAACATTGTTTGCTTGTTGAAGGCCAGTGGAAACCAGTAAAGTACAACAGCAGGTAGTAAATTGACGTTGTAAATGTGTTGCTTGTGGTGTTAACACTAACATAACGTGGAAACGGCTCTGGGAATGGTTTATCTAAAAAGAAAAACATGTTTTTTAAAAGACAAAGCCTGTGATGTCACAGTAAGCACTTAGCTGATTCTGTCATTTTATTATTATTATTATTATTATTATTATTATTATTATTTTTATTATTTATTTATTTTTTTACTTTATTTGCAACACAAAAACACTACTTACAAAAAGATTAATTACATAACTTACAATACGTACAATACTTAACACTTATTACAGTATAAGTAAATTAATACATCAGTTGTCCTAAAATTAGTAAAATATAGTTGTTGTAAGAAAAAAAAGACATTAAAAAAAAAACATAGTGAAAAGGGTACAGACAGGAGAGATAGTGGCTTACTATCTTAGCTTGCTTACAGCTCAGATTAAACATTCACAGTAGTTAAACATATTTACATTCTAGGAAGATGAGGAAAAACTTGGAAAAGTAAGGCCATTTATAAAACCAAGCAAACCATTCCACTTTTTTTTTTGAAGGATGTTTTTGTAAGAGAGTGCTTTTCTAACAAAGGATAGTGTTCAATTTGTCAAATCATGCCTAAAAGCTGCGGAAACGTTTGCTTCATTCTACAGGCGTGTATATCTGTCACATCATCAAATAAGGTGTATTTATTTGACCAATGCAGTATCAAACAGTGTGACAACAACAATAAAATAATTACATTGCACCCTTACAGTTTTTCAATGCATCCCATGACTTCTTGGAAAAAACTTCTCTGTAAAGAGGACAGTTGGAGCTGATAAAAAAGCAGTATGCGAGGTGACCAATCTGTGGGGAAAACAAATTCCACTCATGTCACTAAAATAACATCAGTACCAATCCAACTTCTGGGTTACCTCCAGATGCAGTTAGGCATGTGATTGATTGCAGGGGGAGGGGGTGGGGGGGGGGGACGGTGAGAAAAAGGGATGGGAGCTAACTGAGAAGGTGGCAGGAACTGGAAGAAAATGACATTTGTGAAATAAAAGAGGTGGTGGTTAATCACACAGGAATGGTTGGGAACAGGGGAAAAAAGGGTTAAATGGGAAAAATCGGAAAGTTAGCACCCACTGACCACACCCCTGATTAAAAGAGTAAGTTGTGATCACTGCCATAAAGAGGGTGTTTCTTGGCGTTGCGGAAGCCATTGTTGGTTAACTTTTGTGTTGTGGTGTGGGTATTGTTCGGTGTCTTTTGAATCTTTTGTTTTACGTCATTTGGAGATCACATCATCCACAACACCAAGAAACTACCCATAAAGATCTTAAAGATCTTGACTTTTAAGTCTGTCTTAGTCTTATACCCCATTTACACCAATGCTTAAACATGTTTAAATATTGTTTAGTTTAAAACAGGTTTAGAAAAATACCTCCTAACCTACTGTAATATTTGGAGTGAAATCTTTCCTTAAAGCAGGGTTCTCCCTAAATTTTAGCTTAGCAGGTAAAGGATTTTTGCTAAGTGGTAAAGGGAAAACTATTTATAAAAAACTATTAGAAAATTTTCCGGGGGCAAGCGGTTACGGGCGGTAATATGTGCTGCTTCAAGCGGTAAATTTTACCGGTTACCGCCTGATAAGGAGAACCCTGTAAAGAAACTTAGTGACTTTTATAACCATTCCAGGTAGTTTGAGTCATATAAATTTAAAAACGTTCAAAATAGAGGCTTAACATAGTTAAACTAAACAACATTTAAACATGTTTAACCACTGGTGTGAATGGGGTATTAAATTATGTTATAACGAATAATTTCATGTTGAGGAAAAAATTAATTGGCTATGATAAGTATACTGATAAGAAATAAACATGAACAGACACTCCGACTCACCACTGCTTCTGTATCATTATCTACTTGGATCTCGTATTTGGGCGGCTGTCCATCATTGGCCAATTTATACAGAGCTGTAGCTACTGTAGCTGTAATCTTGGCAAGTTTCTACAATGACAAAGTCATAATGGCATTTTAAACATTAAACATGTATTAGTGAAAATATCTGACAAATGTTTATTTTATTTTCTGATGGTACCTTTGTAAAGTTTGTTATAAGATAAACTGTATCCTCCTCCTTTGGGAAATTTCCTCCCACTTGGTACAGATCATCAAAGTGACTATTGTAAAACCTGAAAAAAAAGCAGGCAATGAAGTATTAATATAACACCAACAGGACCAGCAAAATAAAAATAATAATTATCTTTTACTATTTATGGTGTGTCTACATTGAGGTAACTAAAGGTTGGTTTTCACAAGCAGCAGAACTTCGGAGTCAAAATCAAAGCATACAGACGTTCGCGACTCAAAACTCAAAGTTTTTCAAGTTTCAAGTTTCGAGTCGAGTCAAGTCATCAGTTCAGGTCTGGGAATGGACATTATGATTGGTTTATTCTGCTTGTAACTCTGAAAATCTACTCACTACTTTCACTTGATCATAAGTGACAGAGTCATAAGCACAATCAGAAGAAAGGCAGCAACCTTTCAACTAACTAGTCTATCCATTGAATGGAGGGTAGGTGCCATATTTGCAAAGGCAATGCAATGAACCGGCTAGAGCAAGCAACATTCAGCTAAGGGGGTAACCATGGCAACCAAGCCAGGGGTCTACCCCTGGCACCTGTCACACTGCTATCACAGTGGAAAATAAATACAGATCCAGAGCCCCCCAAGTCAGAGGTGGGAGGAGTGGGGCAATTGAGCAGGCAAGTGGAAGGCAAGTAAGCTGAGCAATGGTGGACCACGAGGCAAAGCAAACAAGCCATCCCGCGCATGCATGGCAGCTGACAGGAGCTTGAGTCACTGGGTGAAGACCGCTGGCTAGCAATTCCTCTCCCAGTTAACTATGATTAGTAGTAATCTCATTTCATGTGAATCCTATTCTGTTGAGCTTAGGACTCTGTCGTTTGATTTTCACTAGGTCAAAAGTGATTTTACTTAAAACTTGATTTATTACCACTCAGGCAGTAACGAAAACCAGCCTTAAAGAAAATTCAGTCCTGCGGGGGCAGTGAAAACGTTTTGCCTTTAGTTAGTTCTACTTTCGTGGACAGAAAAAACTTCCCATAATAATAAGTGAGAGTTCAGGGAACAATACACTGTAATTAATTTGCTCCTTTTCTGTGTACCAAATGATGCAAAGTGACTTTATTATTACATCAATGTGTTTATCAATGGCAACACATTGACTTTCTGTGATGTGTTCAAGGTGGAAAGAACAGAAAGCACGGGCATAAACTAGAGAAAGCACACATGGCATTCCTTACTTGTTGGTATACTGATTTTTATGGTCTGTAAGCACAATCCCAGGAATTTCTTTGTTGGATCTCAAGAATCTCTGGAATGAAGCTGGTGGCAAAGGTGACACAGGGGGTGACTCAGTGGGTTCCTCGACACTCAAGTTGTAATTACTTCCTGCGTCTTGAAGAGCTTTAAGCAGCAGTTTAACCTATGAAACAACATAACACTGAGCCACACTGGCAAGTCTTCACAAGCCTAATGGCTCACAACTGCCAGAGCTTAATCCATTTTTCGTAGCATGAAGTGATGGAATGCTAGTCCATCACAATGTTACCCCCTCCAGCATTATGTTGCCAGTACCTGGGTGGAGAGAGACAATGAAGAACAAAGTTTCTTGTCTAAGGAAACAACACAACGGCAGAGACCAGGCTCGAAACACCGACCTTCAGGTTGAAAGCCCAACGCGCTAACCACTAGATCACAGTGCCTCCATTCTGAGCCATACTTAGTGGTGTCAAAAAGATTATTTTTATTGGAAGGTGGTGTCAAAAAGAAAATTGCTGTTGAAAGGAAAGACAATGAATTGGGGGATATAAAAATTAACAGGATATAACAGTACCTCACTCTCTGTGCTCTTTTTCCTAGAGACTGGGTCAGAATGAGCCCACAGGGGACCTTCATTGTGTATGAGTCCTACTTGGTTAAGCTCTATGAAGTACTTTATGTTTGTCGTCTTCATCTTGAACATTTCATTTCCTTCACTTCCCACCTGAATAAAATGGATTGAAATAATAAAAAAAAAAAACATTAAGAGTCCGTGAGATGCACCTTGTTTAATTTCATGGCTGTTCTAAGATTTTAAAAGGCATTGATAATATCACACTGGATATGATTACAAAATAATTTCAAAAATTTGTATTTTCTTTCTGTTTGAAAGGATGATTATGACTATTACACTCTTTCTCGGACATCAAGGCATGCAGTTGAAACAAAATCAAACTGGATTCGGTTCTACTGCTGCATGCATTCAATTAATTAAATAATTATTGAACTCACACAAAATTAAAATGTTCGATTATGTTTGTTTGCAAAACTCAAACGAACGAAAATTGTTCGATTGGTTTTTGGTTTGATTTTGTTCAATTAGACATCCCATGCTTATTAAGATGCAAGCCATACCTTCCATGATTTACTGGGAAAATCGTTGTGCTCCATATCATAAACCATTCTTGATGAGCCAATATAATCCCAACTTTCCTGTTTGAAATAAAGCAAGGTTAATTTCAGTGTTATGAATATGGCTTTAGGAGCCTTTGAGAGATATGAGAAAAAAAAAATGGCCCGGTTGTTCAACAGTAGGTTAACACTAACCCAGGATTAAAACTTAATCGAGGATTTAATTTCTCTTTTAGAAGTGTTTTTAAAAGCTACATGTAACTACAAGTTACATGCAAAGACAGTCAGAAACGAAACTAAAGGTAAAAAAAACTTTGGAAAATCTCCATTGATTAATTATTTAACTGGAATCAAAATTGATGTTATCCCTGGGTTAACTTAACCGCACTTTAAACAACCCAGCCCTGATGAATAAAAACACTAAGATAAGTTAAGGTGGTTCAAAATAGTTTTTTGGTTTTCCTATTTAGTACATTTGGAGGCAAAACAATAAATAGAGTTATACTTTGCAGATGGCCATCACATTTTAACCAGAAATCAAAATAATATTACAGTATTAATTTTGCCATAGATGGATGAAGGTTGGCATTGCCATAATATATGGTAACACCATTGGGCTTATAAGTAGGGCCTCAAAACAAACATATCTTCAATTTCTGGGTTCAAAATAAAATCACAGCTTTAAGCTTGAATTTGTAGGCTTTTTTTGTCTAGGCTCATTTTTTCCCGGCTGTCAATAATGAATGAGCAAATACCCTCAGCAGTCAACAACATGATTTTTTTTTTCACTTTTTGCGATTTGTGTGCAGGCCACTTCTTATCATCCGTTCAAAGCTTTTTTTAGTAGCGCCACCCCGGGTGTTATGAGAACCCTGAGTTATCGTTACAGGATACCATAATGCAGCAACTTTGATTTCAGTTGGCCGATCCAAGCATGACATGAATTTTCTCTTTGTTTGGTAAAAAATCGCCAGCAAGCGCGGTCAAAGTGCCTATTTTGAACCCTGAATTTTCTTTAAAATTCCATGAATTGTTTAAATTTTGCATGTGGATTTTGACCCCTGTTCTGCCTGAGTATCAAGTTAAAAAAAAATGTCAGAAATGTTAAAGAAAAAACACTTTTTAGAATTCGTTGTTAATTTTTTTTCTCTGTTGACAGAATTTTTTCAAAATCAAGTAAAATGGACTTTAGATAGAGCAAAGACCACATACGAAAAAATGAAAAAAATACCGAGCGGAAGTGGAAGTGGGAACGTTGAAAGTTTCAAATTTCTTAACATTTTGACACAACAAGATCGGCAATGATGCACGCGTGGCAGTTGTCACATGGGTAAATTTGAACCGAGTCTGCACACGCCAAAAAACTATTTCGAGGCACCTTAAACACTTTCCACTAAATAAATTACTAATTACAGCTGAATCTCCAGTAAGTGATGATCCAAAATGCAATTATTCTACATGACAAACAGGAAACAAATAAAGACAACAAAAAACATTACTTTTGAGTTTCTACTGATAAACTCACCCCCTGAAAAAATGTAAACATGATAGGATTCTTGGGTGCTGGAACAGAGCCCTGAAAGAAATCAATGAAGATTGAACAAAACACAACTCCTCTCTGGCAGATCGACACCTTGTCGTTGGGTAGGGGAGCTTGGGTGTCTTGCAGAACCAATGAGCTACACCAGCTGGAGCTTAGCCTCCTGGTAGGGTCACCCATGCCGGACTGGTCAAGGGGAAGGAGCCAGATGAAGAGTGATTAACTGGTACTTCAGGTTAAGGATTGAGCACAGGGCTAACAATGTTATGGAAACAGTATTGCTGCCCTACTTGCCAGTGGGCATACATCTGTAGCAGGCAGAAACACAACTGTACTCCCGTACTGCCATTCTGCCAAGAGTGATAGATCTAAAGCTAGACTTAAATTTGCATGAAAGCCAAGAAAAGTTTGTCTCTAGGAGATATGGCCATGCCTTCATCAGTAGATGATTAGGCAAAGTGAAGTCAAGCCACAAAAAATTTTGTCCCAAATAAACATATACTTAAAACATGTCAACAATTCAAGCTCATAGAAGATTTTTTCCTACAAGTCAGTTTGAGAAAAAATTTAGAAATAATTCATTTTGAAAAAGAAAAAAGTTTTTAGTAACCACTTGTTTTTTTTGGCTTTTTGTATCTGTGTGAAAAATTATCTTTGTGTAAAGCATAAGTGACATATGGATGGTTACAGTTTTGGTTAAGTGACTTACATTTCTTTTCATAGCTCCTAACACCTTTGCTACAGCGAGCGCCACAATGATTCCCGTGCCATCATTATCTACTCCTGGAGTTAGGTCATGGAAGAATGAACTGGAATCCAGCTAAAAGGGGATAAGAGAAACTAAGAATAATGCTTCTGATATCAAACATGTTAAAGCACATAATGTATGTATCCAAAAAACTAATGCACACAATCATAAAACTAATGAATTCAAAATACTGTAAGAAGCTGCAGCTAAAATAACGAATCTGACCAGTAGTACTGTTGGGAGAATTTTCATATTTTTAGGGATAGTTACTGTACCAGTAATTATTATAGTTCTGAAAGGATAATAAATAATATTGATACTTTGGCTTAGTACTGAAACGAAAATTGACCTTTCACATTGTAAGGAGAATCAATATTTGTTACAGTACTACTATATTGGCCATTTTTGCATAGGCTCATTATTAATGTAACATTGCATTTATGTACAAAGGTGATTAGCAAGAAGATGATTCAATGTATACAAACCTTTAAATACACACTTAATCGAAGAATATATGCATATTATATTGTATGTTTACATGTGGCTAAATGTAAGTTAGGTAATGTTTAAGTAGAGACAATACTATCCAGCAGTGCCCGACATGACCAATCCATGCAGGCAGCCAAGTGATTTGGCAGGTGCCCATGATGTCTTACAGCTCTTGTGTTCTTGCCAGTAAAGGTCTCTTTTTATCTCACTTGTAACAAGCTTTGTGCTTATTTGAATAAGTGCCCAACTTTGAATAAGCACCTACCTCGAATAAGTGCCCACCCTGAAAGCCCAAAAAATTAATAAGCGCCCACCCCTACCCCTTAACAAATTTTATACAAGCCCAGCGTGAAGTAAAAGAAGCATCAATTCTGTTCTGAGTGAGAAATGCAGATCTGACTAACAGTTGTTCAGTTTTTTAAGGACGGTGCCACCTATTGTTATTGCGCATACGTTCTGCGCATGCATTGCACGATAGTCGCGCGAGACACTGGTTATTTTTTAAACGCGAACGCGGGAGGTAAAGACTAAAGTTCCACCCACTTTTCATGTCAACTGTCAACTCCCTGGCTCAGTTTCTAAACTTTATATTTAATACAAGATAAATAGAGTTTTCAAATATCTATAAGAATGTGTTTACAGACCTTCTGCAGCCTAAAAGTGCTAAATTCTTTCTCTATTTGGCACACGACACAGCCTCGGTAATGAAACTATTTTGAGCTAATTGGCGATGCTGCCTCGATCAGCAGAACGCGTACGTTTTGCCTTTCTTTACGAAGATTGTTTACATTGGCTCTTTTTCACCATTCAAAATTTTAACAAAACTTAAAGTCAAACCAGACTAGTGGTTTTTATACATAAAACAAGCATCCTCAAGGCATAAAATCCAAGGAAAGGCTGGCATGTTGTTATTTCAATTGACTGCAAGTTTTTGTTTGGAGGCCAAACTCGCGTTGTTTGAAATTTTTGTTTATCTGCAAAAATCTTTTGCCAGTGGCCATTTTTGCGAATAAAAAGTATATACCAAAAGCAGAAAAACAATTGTTCCTGACCAGTTAAATCAAACAAACGTCGAAAAGGAGAATTGAGATGAGCAAAGCGTTTCTTATATTAAAAAAAAAACAAGGCTGAAGCCAGCAACTAAAGAAAACTGGCCGCTCCAAAGCCGGGAAGCATCCGACTAAAGTCTTCCCTCCCTCGATTGCTGACAAGCATGGTTTTTGTTGTAATATTTCGTAAACACATTTGTGCATTTAGGTTCAATTGATTTCCTTTATTCTCTATTTAATATAGGCAAGTGATGTTTTTCGAAGTCGCATCGTGTCAGTTCTCAACTTCTTTGCATTAGAGCAAATTTTGATAGGCGAAAAACTTGCCATGATAAACTGAAAAGAAATCTTATCTTTTTAGATCAAATAAAGCCGTAGACTTAGGCAAAAAAAGTGTTTTATTATTTCACGATTTTTTTTACATTAAAGTGTAAACTCTTTTAAAGTGATCAGAGAATCCATGAAAACTACAGGAGCTTCACAAGAAAATAAACACGCGGCCAAATGAAATTACAAAACTCAAGCACTTTTCAACAAATATTTCTTAAATTTTGACTCCAAATAACCGTTAAAAGACTAACCTGACAATCTAGAGTTTTTCGGCTGCCGACCAGTCACCTCGATATAGCACTGATGTTTTCAAGTTGGTAATGGATCGAAAGAAGATGCACATAATATAAAGTTCTTGTGCCCGAAGGAACATAATAAATCCGTTGATCCGGCACTGTAGATCAATGGAAGTAAACCGATTTTGCATTTTTACTCCTTTACTGTGCTGTTTGACCTTGAAATCCCCGAAAAATGTTTCTCAAAAGAGCACCTTACATCTACAAATAGAATTCCTTTGAATTCTACAATGTTTGTCTTTTTATCGTGCCTGAAAGTAAAAGTTTTGAACGGTAAGCCGTCGAGTGGAAATCCCAGCATGCCCCCGAAAAAGACACGCACAATATTCAACTTACTAGGGAGGGCATAGAAAAAAATGTTGCGAACCCCGAAAGTGATTCCGTAAAAGTTGAAAATATCTAAATAGAACTTGTAAAAACACGTGATGACCCCTACTTTTTATGTTATAAAATGGAAGTGGTAAGCATATTAAACACCCCATTAATTTTTTGCTGTGGACAAATGTTATTAAGACCGTATATTTGGCGAACGTGGGAAAGCTGTCAGGGCCGATAATGGCTCCGTTGTGATGATTTTGTAACTTAAAACACATAAACAGTAGTTGTTATGTTACCATTTGTTATGTGTTTTAGAGATTTTTAGAATTATTGTTGCTTTTGTGTATGTAAAGGCGAATTCTAAGGAAATCCGCGCAGAAAGATCTATTTTTCCTTTTTTTTTGTAAAAATGCTGATGTCAGCATTTTTCCAAATTGAAGCTTAAATATCTCCGAAAATTGCGCGGTTACCCCTAATTTTCTCTTTGGATTCCAATAGCCCCTGCTAAGATCTACTTTTCCCGCATAGTCATAAACCTGGCAAAATACCTTGCCATTAGGTGGCACCGTCCTTAAGACAGTCAATGAACTGTTTAAACTGTTTAGATAGATAGATAATCTTTATTTAACCACAGACAATTCATCAGCTATAAATAATAAAAAACATTTAAAATATATCGATATCAACATGCATTAAATAGATAAGATACTATTATAAAAACTATACTTAAAACCTAAACCTAACTAAAGCTGCTTTCCACGAATGCCGTGCCTTAACGTACTTCTTTAATTAAACGCTTAAATAACCCAAGGGACTCTGCTTGTCTTATATCACGAGGAAGACTGTTCCAAAGGGTGGTGCTTTACTTTGTTCATGTTCGATTTTGCACTCTGTTTTGTTTAATTGAAGCAAAATAAACTTGTTATTCTTTGTTTTGTTATTCTCTAAAAACTTTGTCCTCACTTACTGATAATGTTAAAAAAATAACATTGCGCCCACCCTCAAATAAGTGCCCACCCTCAAGGTCCCAAAATTAAATAAGCACTTCTGTGCTTGCTATGAGTTTAATTAGTAGTACCTATAGAATAGTACCTTGGCAGCAAGCATCACCACCTTTTTCTCATCACTCAGAGCTTCTTTTATGGGATACAGGGTTCCCCATACATTTGAATCTCCAAGAGGCTGGCAAAACTCACCTGTGTCAAATCAAATCATCAAACTTTTCTTTTAACAAAGGCATTTTCCCAAACTTGGAACAGTCAAATTGCTCAACACAACACAACATTTTTCACACTTTAATCTAACTTTAAGGTACCACCATGACTTACTGTCTGTAGGGTTCGGCATATGTGTTTTTCTCATACATGTTGGAGTATCTTTGGCAGCGTACATAAAATCCTTCAGCTGTACAGCACACAATGGGTAATCAGGTTTGGATTGATTGTTGTACTTCCTGTAACACTGTGATTAGAAGAGATAAACAGAGCACAAATGTGAATATGGTAAAATGGGGCAAAATATATTCTGTTCAAACTATATTCTGTAAACACTGCCGGCCATGATGTAGGTGGCAGGGATGTAGCTAAGAGCCGGCTACCGGTTAATTTCACCACCTGAAAGAGAACTTATCACCGGCTGAAATTTCACGAGAAAACAGAGACTTGGGAGATTTTGAAGGTGAACAAGCCAGAAAAACCGGCTGAACTTGTTAATGAGCCTGCTAAGTGTTTTCTTAGCTACACCCCTGAGGTGGACTGCTTTGCAAGTTGTGAGAACATTGTTACTCGGTCCAAGACATTGTTTCTTGCCCCTCCCCTCCACGAATGTAATTGTCTCAGCTTCACATTAAACTTTTAATTCTCCCAACCCCCTCTCATTTTTGCATTAGGTGATGATGATGATGATGATCACTGTACTATTTAGGTCACAAATCTTGTAGCCAGGCAGAGGTAATCCAACTAATCAGAGACTATTGTTATGTTTGCATGCATGCCATGTTCAATGTCGTAGAGTTAGTACCTCAAGAAGGTAATCCACTTCTTTCTCATCATTCAGAGCAAACATGGGAATATCATAGTACTTAAAAGACATGAAATTACCCTGCAAAAAACAACAACAGTAACTATGAGCCGGGTTTAAGTAAATTGTCCGAAACACATGCATATAACAAACTTGAAAAGGGTGGCCCAATTTTTTCAAGTTAGTTGCAATCCATTTCCAAGACACTTGTTTATAGTTTCAGTGTACATGTAGAGTAATAATAATAAAAAACTAGACCATTCTTTTGGTTTCCTTTGATACAAATACACCTTTTGGCTTTTCAAAGTGACATTAGAAATTTTGAATACGGAGAAGAAATGACCCAATACAGTAAAATTCATTAAGAAACATGTTTTCTGTCGGGTTGACAAAAACTTGAAGTTAACTTACACCCTCATTCCACTTGACTTTTTGGCAGTTTCTATACTCTGAGTTGCCATTGTATGCTCCTAAAAAAAAATACATACACAACAAAAATCATTTTGATTGTGATCCATTAAATTACTACCAATTATTGTTGTGGAGGTGCAGTGGTTCATTGGTCAGTGCAGCGCATCTGACTTTCATCCTGAAGATCGGTGGTTCGAGCCTGGTCTCTGCCGTCGTGTTGTTTCCTAAGACAATCAACTTTGATACAAACTGTCGTTTTGTCTGTCTCTTCCCGGGTGCATAAATGGGTACTGATGATGAAACCTTGGTAACCTTGCGATGAACTAGCATCCCATCCAGAAGGGAGTAGATCAGTATTGCCTTACTCATGGGTGCAGAATTGGAGGGAGGAGAGGGTGGGGAGTTGTACACAGGGGGTGGCGGCAGGGTTGGTGAAGCAAAACATTTAGTAGAGGAGAGGGCTCAAACATTTCACATTCATGAGTTGGCTCATAGGAGCCTTTAACCCTTTAAGCCCCAATTGTGATCAGCATCAAATTTCTCCTTGTAATATCAATGCTTAATCAATTGGAGAGGTTATGAGAATTAAGGATATGATCACCCAAGATGAATGCTCTTGATATTTGAACAACTTCTCCTCACTACTACTGCAATACATGTATGGGGACAAGAAAGGAGAATTTGTATTTTTATATTGGGAATTAAAGGGTTAATTAACAGTAACTGCTACACTCTACAATTTTAATGAAATGTTACTTACCAAAACGATCATTGGGACATGCATAATCAGGAGAAGAGCCTGCAACAAAGTATTATTATACACTCAGACAGATTACACTAGAAATAAACACATTAAATACAACATTTTGCAGTTACAGCAGCCATATTGATTTTGTCCCTAGGGCATCCCATAATGACCATTTAAATTAATATATTCCTTTGTTTTCAATGTTCATTATGGCATGACCAGGGCGCAAAATCAATATGGCTGCCATATCTGTGAAGCGGGGTATGGTTTGAATGATCCAGGGGTACTAAGCATTGTCAGGAGAAACCAGAAATTCGTCTCTGAGAGTGGATTTTACCTGTAACATATATTATATACATGGTACCTTTTTCTGGAGTATATCTGTATTTTCCTGATGGGATAGCTATTATCAGGGCTCCACTAATCATTTTACTGTCTATAAGTGGTTTAAGCAAATCTCTAAAAACAAAAGACACAAAGAAAAACTGGATAATGAGTAATCAATGACTTGTGTACATTCTTTGGCCACAAAATTCTCTGTCATCAATCAACAATTGACTGCACTGATTAGTGATCATTTTCACTGATTACTCATCAACATCATATTATGCTTTATAATGTAGCTGATTATGCACGGATGTCAATGTTCATTGATCATAAGGCATGTCTTGATCTTTAGCTTTGGCCAAACAGCAGACAAACTTTCATTGGGTGGCTAAACATGCCTGAAAGTAGATACAAGTTGTTAACAAGTTGTAAAATGCCATTTCATTGCAGCCTTGTGCATGCGATCATACCAAAGCAAACATTACTGAAAACAACTTGTAGTCACTTGCATCTACTTCTGTTTGGATGACAAAATGGTGAAAAACTTGTGCCCACTTGAGGGCAACTTTGAGCTTGATCAAAGTGATCGCATCGCATTGAGTCACAAGTTCACAAACAATCGTAAGCTTCCAACTTGCAATAACTTGCATTCCTGTTTTGCTAGGGCTTTAGTGATCTTAGGTCAATAGAAGCCATGGCAAGTGCACGCAAATCCTGGTCAAATGGAGTCGCAAGTTCACAAACAATCATAAGCTTCCAACTTGCAATGACTTGCATTCCTGTTTCTCTAGGGCTTTAGTACTAGAAATTAGTAAGAAGAACAACCTTGTCATTTCTTAACATGTAGTGTCATTCTAACTTTTAAGTCTGTCAACAAAATCCTGTGTGTAATGTCAGCACCGGATACCAGCCAAGCTTTTAGCCAGCAGGGTGTCCAGGCATCCTGTGGACGCCCACTTTTTGAAGAAATTCATGAAAATTGCACCTAATCCTTTAAACATTTATGATGGGAATTACCTTCAGGACGCCCACTTTTCAATTTCTGGCTAAAAGCCTGATACCAGCTACAAATGTAAGATGGGATTAAAAAAAACTAAGCTGTTACTGATAAATAATGTACAGTAGTGAATTTTATGACGCGACAGAAATGACAAGATGAAAGTGATCATATGTCAACAATTGTGTATGAACAAAGAAAAAAATCTGGGAATAAAACCTAATAAAATGCCTCAGCTTTCAGGAGTCCTCTTGGGCTCAATGGATTGCACGTCTGACCAGTTGTCAGAAGGTATGGGTTTGATTCCTGTCAAGGACTCTGACTTTTGCTTTGTCTCCCGCTTGTGATATAAGATCACTATCATCTTGTCAAGCTGTCACTTGTTAATACTTACATGTCAAACTTATCAGATCTGAACAATGGAATGTAAGGTTTGTGTTGTCCTTGAGAAATTATCCACTCAACATCACTTCTATTTTCGACATAGTGAAGCACTCCAACATTACCATTTATACTAGCTGTAAAAGTATGGAAATTATACAAACAAAATTCATTTGATAGATGGAATTTATTACACATGGGGGTTAATAAGAGAGAACTGTTTATTTAATATCTTTCCTAGATTAAAACTGAATATCTTGCTACCTAAAACACTTTTTGATAATTTAAAAAGTTATTTTTTACCCTTTCAAAGTTTAATGATGATTACGTACTTCAGTTTGTTTAAAATACTGTACATCATCTACAAAGTAAGAGCTACTTACAAGTACATCCTATTTGGTGTGTAGCATTTGTGAGAATCACACAAGGCTTTACACCGTAGAGATCTTTATAAATTTTCTGGGCAACCTTATCTCCAGTAGCTGAAGAAGAAAAAAATTCATTATCACCTGACATTACCACTACCACTATTATTATTATTATTATTATTATTATTATTATTATTATTATTATTATTATTATCAGCAGTAAAAACTATCTGTATGCTATACAGTTAAAAGGAACACAGGGTGCCAAGGCATGACCTATTATTATTATTATTATTATTATAATTATTATTATGGTACAGTACTGTAATTGCGAATGATTTTTCTCTCTCAACCTCCGAGTCCAAACCATGGACTTTGTTATTATTATTATCATCACCACCAACATCAACATGTCAAAAAGGAAGCATTGAGGCTGATGAATGCCAGCATAAACCATATATGATACAACACAATGGAATTCTGGACACAAGGTACATGAAAAATGTAAATGAGGCTTTTCTTACATTCCATATATTGATATCTGAGATCTATCCCTTCATAAAATATTTTCAGATATTGATTATGGGCATACTGTGTTTTATAATTCAACACATTGATACACTGCCCAAATATGGTAAAAAAGTTATCGATATACACTATGTCTACATGACGTATATCCAACGATGGATTTAAATTTCACATTTTGACAAGTGAATGCAAAAATGACGTACTGGCCTCGATATTATATTTTTTTCTTCAAACTGTGCTTTGTTATCAATGTGTTGAATTATAAAACTATTATAGTGCTCAAGCTTGCGTGATATCACCTAATTTTAATAAGGCAATATCATGCATGCTTTTGCGCTATAATAGTTAAATAATAACATGCAATTTATTTGAGAACACAAGAAGTTTTTCCCCTACCCAGAAAACTATTTGGTCATACTGCTCATGGTTTAGACTTTTTACCCAACGTTTATTCAATCAGGTGTAAAATGAGTTGTGCTCGTGTAACATTCTTTTTGGCTACAATGTGTCGTAGAGTTTTAAGTTATTGGAGCCATTTTAGAATTAACACCCGGCCACTTATTTACGTATCCCTGAGCGTTTTATAGAACGCATCATATAAAAACAAAAGGATCCATTCTTATTCAACAGGATGCAAATAAGTGGCGAGGTATTCAACAGTCTAGCCAAGTTATTTTAGGTGTTATAAGTGATTTGAAAGAAAGTTGTAGGTTACTTTATTTACCGGTTTGTACAAAAAATGATTCGTGTCATGGTTTGTCAAAAGCATATCGCATGTGACAGAGTTGTACCGACTAAATGGGCAGTCTGAACAAGGTTTTAACACTGAAACCGTAACCATAAAAGGATTCATCTGTTAAAACTCCAAAAGCTAACTTAAGCTTGACATTTTTGCGTACAAGAAGTCAAAACATGCACATTTTGAGAAGTGAAATTTTGACCCGTTTACAGCAAAAACGAAAATCAAGAAAGTAGTTGCGGTGACATAAGTTAAAATATATACAATTATGTCTTTTTACAAATTTATAACCTGCTTACCAACGTGAAAAAGTCCAAGAAATAAATAAAATGTCCAAGCTACCGGTTTGGTCGCCATATTGATATTCCTAATTATCCCAGAAGTCCCTCGGGTCGCAAATACTCCCTAAGATCATTTCCGGTTTTTCATTCATTTCCGGTTATGTTCAGTCTTCCTGCCTTCCTTCACGTTCCCGGCCAAGATGGCGGCTGAGTCTGCAGCACAGGTAATGTCTCTTTATTATACGAATCAATTTCTGAAGGAAAAAAAATACGATTTTGGAGCGATTGCAGAATACCCGGCCCATTCATTTACATGTGTCCGTTCGCTTTATAGAACGAGGCAAACAACAACAGGCACTATTTATTCGATGAGATGCTATTTGGGCCGGGTATTCTGCAATTATATATAATGACTTGAAATGAAAGCTATAGAGCAGTTGGAAAGATTTCCGTACACCCCCGTTATACGGAAATCTTACCCTTACCTCAGCTATTTACTATATTCTGTGTAATTTTGATACATCTAATCCATAAGGTGGAAAACTCACTATAATGGGCAAATTATGTCTGGCCCTGTCGTCCTTCAGATAGGACAGTCAATCAATCAATCAATCAATCAATAAACTTTATTTAAATGTCAAAAAACCGCCTAGCCAGGGAGAAATCTCCCTTACTAATATGGGGACATTCTAAAAATTAAATTAAAATAAATAAATAATTACTAGTAATAATTAAAAAGCTATGTACATTAGGATATCTATTTACAATAAAATTACAATTTAAACCTGAAAAGCAATAAAATAGTAAAATTTCTTTAAAATTATTACTATATTTTAAGAAGAGCACAGGCCGCAACCTCTGCACCCATCGTCCGTTAATTCAGTCAAACAATTAACATGATTTAAGTTACTGAAAGCAAATGATCTAACCCCTTAGTCTTACCTACAGTCTATCATTATACTATTAAACTATGCATTTCCATTTGACCTTCCAGCTCTTTGTGCGATTAGGGGGAAAGCAGACGTTAGATGGTCTGGATAAAAAACTCTTTGCTGATATCCCAGACGGCATTCAACCAGGGCATGTTGTGGAGTTTAGTGGTCAAGAAGGAAGTGGAAAGACTGAAATGCTTCTTCATCTAATTGCTAACTGCATTCTTCCCAAATCATGGAAAGATCTTGAGCTGAACGGCCGTTCTGTTGGAGTTGTTTTTGTAGATACTGATTACCATTTTCAGTTACTGCGACTGGTGACAATTATTGAACACAGAATTTTGACTGCAATAAGGGTGTCTCATGCTGTTACCATGTCAACAGAAAATAGCAAAACTAACCATTTGGATCATAATATTACTCAGCAACACAACTCTTGTTATCCTGAGAAGTACAGCGATTATGAGACCTTCATCAAAACTTGTCTTGGCCATTTATTTATTGTACATTGCAACAGCAGCCTTCAGATGTTAGCCACCATCTTATCACTGGAAAATCTGTTATCTGTGAAACCTGAAGTGGGCGTCTTTATGATTGACAGTTTAAGTGCATTTTACTGGATTGATAGGTATAAAGGTGGAGAAAGTCTGGGTTATCAAGAATCCAACCAAAGGAAGATTGTTGATGCTATAACGAGATACGTACAACAGTATCATGTAGTATTGATTGTTACAAAACAAGCAATCTTTGGATCAACAGAAAAGGCAACTCGCCGTGACTATTTGTGCCAGAGTTGGCAAAGACTGGTAAATTTTCGCTATGAATTTGATAGGAAGAAAGTACAAAATGGAACGGATTTGATGTACTCAGTTTGCAGAATGTACCCCCCAGGCAACAAACTTAAACAATTTTATATAAAGGAAACTGGGATTGAATTTGTACTATAATTTATTTTACTTATTTCTTCTTATGGACCATAATATAATTTCCCCCTTACAGTTTTTCCTTCTTTTAAAAGAGGATTATTTATATGCATGAGTATTATTTTGAAATAAAATTTCTAACTCAACCAATGTAAGCCATCTGTCAGTACTGCAATAACAGACCTTATTTATAAATGGCAGCCGGTTTCATATAAATTATATATTTATTCTTTATATTTTTGTTAATTTAATAGCCCTATTGGCCTCATGTTTAATCCAGATTTCAAGTGACGGGGATGATCGAATGGGGGCAAAAATCAAAACCCCAAAAAATCCCTAGGGCTTTCAACAAAACCCCAAAAAATCCCTAGGGCTTTCAACAAAACCCCAAAAAATCCCTAGGGCTTTCAACAAAACCCCAAAAAATCCCTAGGGCTTTCAACAAAACCCCAAAAAATCCCTAGGGCTTTCAACAAAACCCCCCAAAAATCCCAGTACCAAAAATTAACCCCCCCCCAAAAAAAAAAAAAAATCCCATGCCGAATTTCTGAGCCTTAAAAATTATGTTGTTATGTATACATGTCAACTATATAAAAAAAGTCAATGTAAATTTTACCTCATTGTACCTGAAGAAGGCTGGTTTGGCCAGCCTATTATCATAGTACACCTTTAAAAATTTTACCTACGTTGTATCGGTCTTTGCTTTTATACTATTAAAAATTTCCACTACCACAAATCTTTGACCATCTTCAGATTGTTTTGAATGCTCCCCAAAATCCCTACTTAAATCAGGCCACACAAAAAAATACTTGCCAAATTTTCCTAGCCAAAAAAATCCAGGAATCAAAAATTTCAAACCCAAAAAAATCCTTTGATCAACCTTGTCACTTGAAATCCAGAGTACCCCACCTGGGCGTTTTTATAGAGTATAAATTCTTTTGAATTTTGCACATGCCAAAAGCCAGTAGTGCTGACTAGCATGCATACAAAAAGAATTGCTGCTACCATAAATAAGGCCTATATTTTGCCCTCAAATAAAGCAAGGACCACTTGGACAAACAGCACGGCGAAGTGAAGCCGGATCTTGGAGTAGATCAGGATCAGCAGTAGTATTGAATAAAACTTAAAACTGAATGCAAGGCTGATCGGACAGCTATAAAGGGTATTTTATTGCCCAATATTTCGGTTAGGCAAAACTAACCTTCATCAGGGGCTACAAAGAGCTAAGTAAAAATGGAATAAAATGGTTACAAGATATAAAATGATTCAAATGAAAGATTAAATATGATTGGTTAACAAAAATAAACAGTAGAAACGTTTACAAAAGCTACTATAAAAATAGAAATATATTAAGTTTCATCGCGTCCATTAACCAACATCACATTCATCAGCCTACCGCCGTTTCAGATCACTTTACTCTTCCTGGCCATTCAATCAATGACATAGAACTCATTCCCCATGAACTCATTAACTCTGACAGAGACGCCATTCGTAAGGCCAGAGAAGGATTTTTAATTTCCAAGGGCAAGACTCTTGAACCCTATGGGATTAACAGACGCGATGAAACTAAAATAAAAAAAATAAAAAAAAGAACATTTTAATTTACCCTTATTCTTTTCTTTTTTTCTTTTTCAATTCTCCTTGTTTGCAAAAAGCCAAAGAAGATAGGCAAAAGGAAGCCTGGTAACTAGATTACGAACTCAGCCCCAGATCATCGCGGCCAATTATCAACAATTACTCCCGCAATTATGTTGATCAGCGGCTAATTGCTGTCGTCATAGAGACGTCTGCCCAGTATTCTGATGTCGCGCGATTAGCGCAATTAGATTTGCTATTTTTGATCGTATCTTTCCCCGTTTTGGTTCGCGCTAACGAAAGATTTGAACCTAAAACATGGCGGTACAATACGCTCCTATGAAACTGCGAGTTCCGCCTGGTTTTCAGAATTTACTGGAAGGTTTAGCGAGGGAGGTCTTGCGAGAACAACCCGAGGATATCATCGTTTTTGCTGCACAGTATTTCAGAAACCAGCTTCTAATACGAGAAGGTTAGCTTATGCTTTTGCTTTTAGCAAGTTTTATAAGTGATAAAATTGCTGGGTAAATATTCCATGTTAAACAGACAGGAAGCTTGCTGATTAGGAAAGCTTAAACAGCAAAATGTTTCTATTCGCAAATTGAAATTATCCGTTCGATTCTAATTGCGCTGAATTTGCTAGTGATCGCAAAACTATCTGCATTTTTTTGCCGCTGTCAACTAATACAAGCGCTTTGTATTTTCGATGCAACCCAAGTATGAAGTTTACTTTTATTTCATTTTAAGGGAATCATTGAATTTAATGGTGAAATGTATTTATTAAAATGACACGGGGAACTTGATGGATGTTAAGGTGGTTAAAATGTTAGCAGAAATGACAATTTTTGGGGTAAAACAAATTTACCAACGGGACGAAAATTCAAGTGTAAGCTTAAGCTTACGTTTCATAAAAATGTCAACAACAGGAAGGAAGGGAAGATAAATTGTTTACGAAAAGGCATACAGGTGAATGTTTGAGAACAAATTCAAACCAGTTAATAGCTTTACTCTATTTCAGACAAAAATGTATGTACCATCCTTCAGACAAAAAATTATAGCCCTGCAAATAACTTTACCCTCTGAGACATTAGTGGTGACCTTAAAAACTGCAATGGTGTCTTAAGAACAACCAAAATGCTAAAAAATACATACTGAAGTGCGAATGAAACTGCAATACCACCTGCACAATTCAAGGTTATCAATACATGTATAATTACCAATAATATGTAAAGTAGGCACTTACTACAGGGTTAATGTACCAGTCAATTCCAAGACCACCCATCCCCCCCCCGGGCATACCCCGGGCATTTGACGAGAGGTTAGCTCCGCATGGCGGGGCATTTGACGTGAAACGAGGCCCGACGGGGCGGGCATTTGACTTCAACAAAAACGTTGGTCAGCGGTTGCAAGGTAAAATATTTCATAATCCATTCTTTCCGGTTCCATGTGTCTGTTGACACGGTGTTAATTGTGCATTGTTATTTTCAAATATAATCAGATCAACGGACAAAAAAGGAAAGTGACTAAGCAAGATCTTTGTTTACATTTAGTATTTCGAAACATATGTTCAGAAGTTGCAATATCGTTCTATTTTTTTCGCTGAAACTAAATCTAGCTATATATAAACAACAGACAACAGCACAAGCAAAGATTGCAAGATATTAAAAGTGAACATGAAAGATAATATACAATTTATATTTTGGTCCGAATTCAAAACCACAACTGAAATAGCGGCATGCATCTTACAGCGTACGTGATCTCACCTCGAAAACAATTCGAACAGCACCAGTTTTTAGATTGGTCTTGGCAAGTCTACAAAATATTAAATGTTAAGGAAAACCATCCAGATCGGCTAAAAATTGTTTTGACTTCGCAAATAGCGTTTAAGAACAACTTCAGACTTTACATACAGGCTCAAATGTAATTGACAACTTCGCAATTCAACGTAGTATCAAATTTCCCAACGAACTTGGCAACTGGCGCGGCCAAAAGTAAGCTGAAATCCACTGTAACTAGTTACTTTAATCCCTCCTTGCCCGGACGGTGGGGCATTTGACGCTCTGTGAAGCCCTGCACGGTGGGGCATTTGACCGTATAAACTGCCCACATAGTGGGGCATTTGACAATTTTTTTTTAAAAAAGTCAAATGCCCGGGGGTTTGCCCGGGGGGGGGATGGGCGGTCTTGGAATTGACTGGTACATAACTTTACAATATTAGTAGTCCATCACATCTCTTTCGCAAGTATGGTGATTTATGTATTTTGAAACAGTGCTTGGTGGGGAACAATGAAGGAAAGTTTCAAGAAAATTGTTCATCAACTTTTCTGAGGATCACTTTCAATTTCACTAAGCCTTAGTTTATAATTAGTGGAGACACGGTGGTCTAGTGGTTAGCGCTTCGGACTTTCAACCTGAAGGTCGGTGGTTCGAAGCCTAGTCTCTGTCGTCGTGTTGTTTCCTTAGACAAGAAACTTTACTCCACACTGTCTCACTCCACCCAGGTGTATAAATGGGTACCGGCGACAAAATGCTGGGGGTAACCCTGTGATGGAGTAGCATCCCATCCAGGGGGAGTAGCAATATTCCTAGTCGCTTCATGCTACAGAAACCGGGTTAAGCTCCGGCCGTGTGGGCCATCTGGCTCGTGTGCGACTTTACTTAGTTTATAATTAACCATTTCCAACTGAAAAAAAAAGCAACTAATGAAAACAATAGTAAACAATGAAAGGGTGCTATACAGCTTATATAGAGGATGAGGAAAATGTTTTTATTATTGGCGATAATCTAAAACAGTCAATTTATTAAACACTTGCAGAAACTGGAAAAGATGATGCAAAAAAGGGTGACCAAATGGAAAGACTTCAGAAAGGAGAAGAAGTTGACATTGATGTGGGAGATCCTGAAGTACAAGCAGCCGCAACCAAGATACAAGCAAGCTTCCGTGGCCACAAAGCTCGGGAGGATGTGAAAAAACACAAAGATGAGGAAGTTGCAGCCATTAAAATTCAGGCTAGCTTCCGTGGTCACAAGGCTAGAGAGATGGTTAATGAAATTAAGGTTTCGCGAAGCAAGGATGTGATGTCTGAGAGTGTGACAGCAGAAGAAGCTGTCACTGTGGGTGATGATTTGGATACTCTGCCTGAGGAGGCCAGAAAGGTTGCAGCAGAAATGGCCGAGGAATCGAACAAGCAGGCAGCTGCTGATGCAGACCAAGTGCCAGATGAGAATCCTGATGCTGCTGAAGTAGCAGAGGCAGAGGTGGCCCCCAAGGAACTTGAAGTGGCTGAACCTCCTGCTGAGGCAGAGTCTGAAGTCGCAGATAGACAGGAAGCAAAGGAAGAGACACCAGATGTAACAGACAAGGGTGTAGCAGGCGATGTTCAAGCTGAAGAGGCTGCTGGGGATAGCATGGAGGCTACTGGTGAAAGCGCAGAAGATGCTGGGGAGAAGATAGAAGGTGCAGAAGAAGCAGGAGATGGAGTTGATAATGGACAACCTGATGGGGCTGAAGGGGGGGAGGAAGAAGGTGAGGCAGATGAAATAGATCTTGATTTGAATGATCCAGATTTGCAGAATGCTGCAGTTAAGATTCAGGCCAGTTTTAGGGGTCACAAGGCTAGGGAAGGGGTGAAGAGCATGAAAAGCCCAGAGTCTTCACCTCAGGGCGACAATGTGGTGGCATCAGAGGAGAAAGCTGAGGAGGAGAAACAGGATGTAAAGGAGGATAATGAAGATGTTGAACCATCAGTTACTGAGGGTACTGATGGAGAACCATCAGAACCCGAGGCTGCTGAAGATTCTAAACCATCAGAAGATTAAGTTAATTATATAGTTTTTGCTAGTTGTATTATAAAAATTTATACTTACAGGTTACTGTTATGCGTACAACTTTAACTTATTACCTGGGGGGTACTCCCTATGTTGAGTACCCCCCCCCCGGGCTTATTACCACCTGCAGTTACAACTCAAAGCAAAAATCTGGTTGAAGTTTACTCTGTTAAGTTTTAGACTGAAGCCTAAGCTAAATAACTTTGCAAATGTCAGTGTTGCGTATCTGAATGTGACAGTCATCCTTAAATTTAAAGCAGACTAATATATACATTTGAAACTTATTTAAGAGGCTTAATTTACAACATACCGTAAGTTTATTAACCATTTGTGTATAGTTCACAGTTAGTTTTGTATTTGTATTGTTTTTCTTCTGGTTTTCAATATTTTTTCTCCAAGTCATTTAAATTAAAGTACATTATTGTAACCTGACTTTATTAAAGTCAGCTTGTAAAATTTACAGAAGAAGTTTATTTCTTTCAATTTATGTTATCAATGCACCAGCTTATAAATAAGACAGTCTTAAACACTGAGTTATAACAATGTTGCAAAACATAATGACATAATGCAATCAACAGTAATTACATATAATAGATGTGTGTTTCTGGCATTAAAGCAAAAATTTTATGATGCATATTAAATCTTGTAAATATACAATTTGATCAGTTGCCATCACTTATGCTTATGTAGCAATAAGGTTGTAAATATAAAATTATACATATAGATCCCAAAAACTCTGATCGTAATTTATTTATGCATCCAGAGAATGCTAATGGAAAATTCATGAAACAGAGTTTACTTATTAATAGTTGGTGTTGCAACTTTCAACTTAGAATTTAAGGACAGTTCTGTTTTCATTATTTTGAGTTTTTTATTTCAAATGTTAATGGTGTTTTAAATAATTGATAAATTAAGTGTTATTAAAACCTGTGGGTGTTATATATAGTTATTAATTTAGCTTCCTTGCTATATTTTTGAGGTAATTAGAGGGGCACCCAACAAAGAAACTAAATTATTAATTTTTACTATTATGTGAAATATTTTTGTTTAATAACCAATACTTTTTAGCAGAGCTTGGTAGATTTTTTTCCTACTGTGGAACAGTTACATATTGTTCAGCTTTCTTTAGTAGTTTAGAAAATTACCTCTATTTTTCTAGCTTTTTTAGCATTTTTGAGTCATGTTTTTTCTCAGATTTTTTTCTTTTCTTTTTTGTCTTGTGCTCTGACAGACAGAATACAGTTTACTTATTTTCATGACTGAGATGCTATTAACCATAATTTCTCTTAATCAGTAGAGTTTTCCTTGCTTTACACTAATTATAGAATGATCCAAAGTAATGATAACTCAAAATTTTCACCAGGAGGAAACTTATCATGGTGGCTCTTGTTATTAAAATTTATTTAGCTGAGTATAGTAGTTGGTGTCACAAAAATTTGTTTTTTAAATAATGATGTATTATAATGGGAATACCTGGTAGTTGATGATATAGTTGGCAACTGTTCATAAACTCTTTCAGAGTGCAAGAGAGTCAGTGGAAGTGCACAATGATGGAGCTAGAGGCCAAACAAGAAGAGTTTGAATTCTTATCAATTCCAATGAACATTTTAGCAGTTTCACTCTTCAAGAGTGCATACGGGTCACTGTGAGTGCATTTATAGTGTTTTAGGCCAAATGAAAGTTTAAGTGTTTGAACTCTTGTCGACTCTCTTTCTTGTTTGGCCCAGGCTTTAAATGGAGACATAATCGTAGCAAAACTGACTTTTAACAATGACTACATGTTTGTTTGGTGCCTTGTTGTTTTCCTGACATTGTTGTGAGATACAATACAATGTTTATTGTTTTGACATCAGAAAACATGCTTCAGATTATGCATTGGTATTGCAATATGTTGTAATACAATCCCTTGATCACGTAGCAGTTGATTTGTGAGAAGGATAACTATTCATTCTATGTTTGATTTTTTAAGACTTTGTGGATTCATGTCAGGATTTGCTTAAATGCATACATTGTTATCCAGGGGGGGGGACCCCAATATGAAAATGATGAGGGTGCTTGTCATACCTATAACGGGTCAAAATTTGTAGATTGGTACTGCTTAGGGTGCTAAAATCTTAAATGACCACTATTAGAATTATTGCGGTAGCTTTTACGGTATCGAGTCAAAAGTATATGACAGAATATGACATGTTGTTTAGAATTGGTACTTCTTAGGGGTAAAAATTCATTTGAGCTACACGCATCAAACAAGATTCTGGTACCTTTTAGGGTGGTTTTGAAAATTTTTGACGAGCACCCCAGTAATTTTTATATGGGAGGTCCCCCTGGGGGTTTGTGATGGGCAGCTGTTAGTTAGGTCAGACAGTGGTCAAACCTGAGACTCAACAACACACTGAGACAGAAACGGACTAAGTGCTTCAGAAATCCGAGCCTGAGACTAAACTTCAACACTTTAGCTTGGGTCTATTAATGCAGCAACTTGTTTTACTCTATAGGCTTAGATACAAAATTCATAGTTGTCCAATACTCTGACAAATTTATGCATAGCATTGTATTGTAATACATTGTGCTGTTCTGAAATGTATTGTTAAACTATTGTTATGGTCATATAATACAAAACAATGCTATGCATAAATTTGTCCGAGTATTGGACGACCCTCACAAAATTCCCCCAAAAATGGGCTTAAATTCGTTCAAGAATTTTTCTAAAAAAGCTCTAAAATTCAAAATTTTTAAAAAAATTTCTAAAATTCTTCAAATTTGCCCCTTTTTTCTGACTGTGAGCTGGTAGATGGCTCACTGGAATCACCATATTTGCTACCAACAGATTGAATTCATGGAAAGCATAATTTGAGTGGGAAACCGCTGATTAGTTGCACTGTAGACACTGCTGTGAGGGTTTGCCATCAAGTTGGACAGCGGTAAAACAGAATAACACTTTCACAACATTTTTGCTTGTGTAAAATTGTAACCTTTGGAAGCTGATATTTCTCTAAAATTCTACCAAAGTTTACTCATTGTCTAAAATTCCCGAGATTTTCTAAAATTCTTTTTGGTGTCTAAAATTCTCCAAAAATTTACGGAATTTTTTATCTAAGCCTATTTTATTCACTTTGGTTCATTATTTTTTTGTTTGTGAGTTTTGAGACGGTCCTATTTCTTTTAGCAATCCCATAATTTTGAGATGCTTTTCTCAGTTATGGCTGAGATATTTTTTTTAACCCTTTCACTCCCAGAGTCAATTATGAAGACTGTGATGTGGTTATAACCACATTTAGAGTGCCTACAGATGATCAACTGTGCACTTTTTCGAAAAAGAGTTTGGGTGTATTTATATAGTTTGAAACTTTTATACAGTGAATTACTAAAAGGAAAATTATTGGTGTGAGTGAAACAATATTTACAGCTTATACTGACTGAAATAAAGCATAACTGTACATTTAAGACTTGTCTCTTTTAATCTTAAATAAACTTGTGATGCATTGTTTGGTTTCAAGCTTTGAGTATCACCCATGCTTGTTTGCTGTACATGTAAGTAGATATGTCCTCAATGCACTTGACATCAATTTCAATAACATTTGACCCCCATTAATTACTAGCAGTAATTGGTAGGCAAAACTAGCAATACATCGAATAGAAGCCTTTGGGCGTTTTTTTTTTTTGGGACATTCTGGACATTCCAAAAAAAAAAAACTACCTTTAAATGGTTGTACCTATTCCTCTTGAAAATATGGAAAGAAGTCGCTACTTGACATGTCTACCTGGAAAAGTTGGCGATGGTGAGAATGTAAACGACATAGATTTGTTACGAATATGTCCCAAAAAATGCGCCCGTAGGTTTTAGATACAGTTTCCATCAAGTCATAAACGTATACAAAACAAACGCAGATTTGTTACTAAAAATGTGGTTGTTGTTCATCGTGGTGTGTAAGATAGGTAAACGATTTTTCGTTTGTCTCACGATGGAGTCACTTTAAGATGTTGATCGCGACGTTTCGACTGCTATTACTGCTAGTCTTCATCAGGCGATGAGGTCGATTGGTTATGTGTTGCTTATGTAGCACGTTGGCTTGTTGCTATTGGTGCATTTCGATCCTCATTATTATTCCGAAAAGATGTTGTTCCCTCTCCGGTCCAATTTGATATCGGTCGGCTGTTATGCTTCTTGATTGTAGGCATCCACGCTTCGGGAATTTCAATTCCACTATCTCTGTTGATGTTATTAGGATGAAGTCTTATGTGGATGGCCTCTTTAACTCTACGGGTGTACCAGTGTGGGTCACGGTCAATAAACTTAACCTGTTAGCGTGTTCTGAAACCGCGGAGGTTTGAGTACGAGCAAGCCGTATGTCTCTTTCGTGTTCTTTTATCCTTTCATGCATAGACCTCCCTGTTTCTCCGATATACACTTTGCCGCATTCGCAAGGAATCTTGTACACAACACCGTCCTGTTTATTAGAGTCGAGGACGTCCTTAGGTCGTACTAAGTGTGACCTGAGAGTTGTGTAAGATTTGAAAACAGTGCGTACGCCTTGTTGTTGTAGGCAGCGGCGAAGAACCTCTGATACACCTTTGATATAGGGCAATACTGCAGTAGATTTAAAATCCTGCGTGGATTCCTTCTCTGTTGTTGGTCCTTTCGTTTCGAATGCGGCAAAGTGTATTCAAACCTCCGCGGTTTCAGAACACGCTAACAAGACCGGGCATTTTCCTATTTGGGACGAGGTTAAGTTTATTGACCCTGACCCACACTGGTACACCCGTAGAGTTAAAGAGGCCATCCACATAAGACTTCATCCTAATAACATCAACAGAGATAGTGGAATTGAAATTCCCGAAGCGTGGATGCCTACAATCAAGAAGCATAACAGCCGACCGATATCAAATCGGACCGGAGAGGGAACAACATCTTTTCGGAATAAAAATGAGGATCGAAATGCACCAATAGCAACAAGCCAACGTGCTACATAAGCGACACCTAACCAATCGACCTCATCGCCTGATGAAGACTATAATAATGAGGATCGAAATGCACCAATAGCAACAAGCCAACGTGCTACATAAGCGACACCTAACCAATCGACCTCATCGCCTGATGAAGACTAGCAGTATAGCAGTCGAAACGTCGCGATCAACATCTTAAAGTGACTCCATCGTGAGACAAACGAAAAATCGTTTACCTATCAAACGCAGATTTGTGCCACTAACAATGGTGATGCATTTCAGAAGTGGTTGATGAGGTCAAAACTGAGGCTGTTGAAGCCACAGTCAAGGATGTGCCTCCAGTGATTGTTGAAGAGGAGAGTCCCTCTGGCACAGAAAAAAATGAAGCTGACGCACCAGCAGAGGAAGGAACCAAACAAGTTGTTGAACAGGAAAACGAAGAGACTCGAGAACAACTTCAGGAAGGTGGAGATGAAACTGCTCCGGAGGCAATTGATGAAACTGCTCCCAAGGAATTGGCTCTCGAGGAAAGTGTCGCAGAAGAGGAAGGTGCTGTTCAGGAAGAGGTTGTCAGCCAGAAGGAAGTGGAACCGCTAGAGAGTGATGCTCAAGTAGAAGTTAGTAGTGGCCAAGAAGTCCAAGAAGACATTTTTGTAGTAGTTAAAGAATTAGCTGCTGCGCCAGTTGAGGATGTTGCTGAGATGGACAACATTGCCCAAGGAGAGAGTACGGAAAAAGATGCAGTTGTTCAGGAAGTGAGTACCACCCAAGAAGATGTAGCTCAAGACGAGGGTGCTTTCCAAGAAGGGACAGTCAAAGAAGAGGGAGCTTCACAAGAAACAGAATCTCGAGATGAGAGTGCTTTCCAAGTGGTAGTTCTCTGTGAAGATGGAGCAGACAAGGAAGGGGTTGCTACCCAAGAAGCGAAATCACAGGAAGAAGGCGCAGTCCAGGAAGAAATTGCCAAAGAAGAGGGAGCCGCCCAAGAGGAACAAGCTCACGAGGAGGGTGCTGCCACGGAAGAGGCGGCTCAGGAGGAAGAAACTGCTGCTCAGAAAACAACCGAAACAGACAAAGGTGCTGAGAAGGTAGTAGAAGTAGCTAGTGCTGTTCCAGAGGCGGCAACTGAGGTAGATAGTGGTGGTCAGGAGATAGCAGCAGAGGGAGATGGTGCTTTTCAAGAGGAAGTTGCTGTTGCTCAGCAGATAACAACTGAGGCAGATGGTGCTGCTCAGGAGGCAGAAGCTGAGGCAGATAGTAGTGCCCAGAAGGCAGCAGCTGAGTCAGATAGTGGTACTCGGAAGGCAGCAGCCGAGGCAGACAGTAGTGCTCAGGAGGCAGCAGTTGAGGCAGACAGTAGTGTTCAGGAGGCAGCAGCTGAGGCAGACAGTAGTGCTCAGGAGGGAGCAGCTGAGGCAGACAGTAGTGCTCAGGAAGCAGCAGTTGAGGCAGACAGTAGTGCTCAGGAGGCAGCAGTTGAGGCAGACAGTAGTGCTCAGGAGGCAATAGCTGAGGCAGGCGGTGGTGATCAGGAGGTGGCAGCTGAAGCAGACAATGGTGTTCTGGAGACAGCAGCTGAAAATGGTGCTGCCCAGGAAGCGGCAGCTGAGGCAGACACTGGTGCTCAAGAGGTGGCAGCTGAGGCAGACAGCAGTGCTCAGAAGCTGGTATCTGAGGCAGACAGTGGTGTTCAAGAGGCAGCAGCTGAAAATAGTGCTGCCCAGGAGGCGGCGGCTGAGGCAGACAGTGGTGCCCAGGACGCTGTGGCTGAAGATGGTGCTGGTCAGGTGGTGAACGGTGAGGTAGACAGCAGTGCTCAGGAGGCAGTAGCTGAAGGAGAGATTGGTGCAGAGCAAGTTACTACAGCTCAGCAGGGGGTAGCTGAGGCAGACGAAAGTGCTCAGGAGGCGGTTGCTAAAGATGAGAGTGCAGTTCAGGAGGTGGTTGCTGAGGGATATAGTGGTACTAATGAGAAAGTTGCTGCAACTCAGCAGGAGACAGATGCAGGAGATGGTGCTGCTCCGGAGATGGCAGCTGAAGGAGAAAGGGGTGCTGCGGAAGAGGTTGTTACAGCCCAGGAGGCAGTAACTGAAGGAGATGGTGCCACTCAGGAGGGGAGAGCTGAGACAGAGAGCGCTGCTCAGGAGGGGGTAGCTGAGGGAGACACTACGGGTCAAGTGACTGAGAACGAGAGTGCAGTGCCCAGTGAGGATGCCAAGGTGGAAGGTAATGAACAAGAGGAAGTAGCTAAAGATAACAGTGCCAAAACACATGCGGAAACAGCAAAGATTCAACCAGGAGAGGGAGATGGAGGAGACAGTGGACAACCTGAGGCAAACTAGGGGCATCCAGAGATTATCTCGATGACAATACTCACTCCGGACACTAACATTCCATCTAAATTGTAATTGCGCTTCAGTTTTTACCAAACTAAACAGGCTGCGAGCTCAAGTCAGTTTTGAAAACATCAGAATTTAAAGTCAAACTTGCCCAGTGCATTGAAAGCCAAGGAGATGAAAATCCTTTTTTGAAAGCACTGAAGCCTTAAAAACGAAAAAGCTACAAATTGCATTCTTTGTTGCTGGGAGAAAGAGGATCGTGTTCCTGGCCGGCATAATCTGGTTCTAGGGAACGGAGCGTGATTAAGAACATTAAAGATGATATTGGGAAATAAAATACAAGGAACTAAACATTGTTGTTTGTGACTGACTGACTTTGACATAACCCCCGAGTGCTTAAAGTGTATGTTTTTGCAAATTCCAAGGATTGCGTAATGCACCTTGGTAAATGTTCGTATGTGTTTCCGTAATCGTTGGCACATCTTCGTATTTCCTCAGAGACTAAGGAACGTTGAAAGAAGATCGGATTATGTCATTGGCAGTTTGCAAATTCCCAATAGCTCACTTGTCACAAATGGAACTTGTGTCTGAGGAAGAATATACAATGTGCGCCAAAATATATGTATTTGCCCGCATGGCCGGTAAGACAAAATTCTGATTGAAAATTAAACGCTGAAAATTATTATAGCATATCCTGTTTTCTATCCTTTAAAAAGCTTAGATATTAATAATATATAGATTCAGAGGGACCTTCAAATCAGTTTGAGTTAGAGATTGAGCGTAGTCATCCTAGTTTGGTTGTGACGTGTTTTGTCAGTCTCAGTTGGGACTTTGTATGATCCTTTGGTTTTGCATTTCTACGTTTTGTGATTGGCTAAAATATCTCGCGCCACTTTTTCAACCAATCAGAAGTAAAACCAAAACCAATGCTGACTTGCTCGCACGCGTTTTCCCGCGTTTGATGCCGGCTAGTTCAGAACGGATGTATTTGCTTTGCGTTCTGGTTCATTGGACTTCTGGACTTTCGGCGTCTGTTGTGATGGCCAGAGTGATTTCTTAACAGCTATACTCAAGTGAAAATAGACTACGAGTAATCCCTCCTTTTCCTCAGGGATAGTAGAGCAAGCGAAACGCGAGCGCGCGTGAAAATCACTCCACGCGTCTCGCCTTTCTCGCGTGGGGTGATTTTCACGCGCACTCGCGTTTCGCTCGCTCTACTATCGCTGAGGAATAAGGAGGGACTACTCGTAGTCTAAAGTGAAAACCACTGCATTATAATACCACTATGTTTCAATTTTAGTTTATTATCTGCTGGATTTCCACTATCGTAGAGACGATGCATGTACAGCTTGCGTGAAAGTAAAAGTTAAGCACGGGTTCAACTTTTTCATTTACGTACATCGTCTCTAATTTTATCGCGTTCGAAGTCTTCGAAGAACGCAATCCTCACGTGTTGGTTGTCCTGTGGTTTATGTGCAGTAAAATTTGAGATTTTTTGGTAGACGGTCTTCCAAATGGCCGCCCCTATTTTTTTTTTCAGGGGCTTATTTCCGCCGGAAATTCCTTCGAACGCGTCTCCATAATCTGCGATAAACGTAAAACGAAAGTAAAATTTCTCCTCCCTACTTCCTGTTTAATCACTTCCTGTCAATCACGTGACTTTATCTAGCAACCCGTCAGATTTTGAACGGCTTCGGAGTACGTCAAGGATATGTAATGTACCTGAAAATACAGCTGCGAATAGAGGGAAAACTATTGTTTTACTCTCACACACCGTACATTATCTAAGGAAGGGTTTTTTGTAGCCTTCTGAAGTAAATCAATGCTCCTTGGCGTCAAATTCCCTGGACATATCTCTTTGTTTATCATATCGCACTGGTGAGGTAAGCTCGCGATCGATCAAGCTATTTATGTTTTAGGTTTACAAACTGATGCTAAAAATTCCTTTGATTTCTACTAGTTTTACAGTTATTTTAAAATAAAATTGGGGGAAATACCTACTTTTGGTTTGCCTGGCATAATTATAGAACGATCATTCGCATGCCGTTGGTCTTGTACGCTTGCTCATAGCTTGTGTCTCTATTAAAGGCCTCTAAAAGATCTTTCGATAAACGTCTCATATGGTAACTTAAAATTTTATTGCAGTCTCGATGTCTCTTATTTTGATCATTTAATCAAATACTGAATATAATCCGGGATTTTATCTAACAGCTAGTGAACTTCAAGTTTGCGTGACGGGGTGTGTTCATGCTCAGAATAAGCGGGCGGTGAGAAAACATACCACGCTTTGCATTGTCACTGAGCTGTCTGCATTCTTCCAGAAAACGATGTCTGATTAGCAACGGTGCAGAAATTCCTTACTGAAGTGGTATTTTGACAGGGCTAGAATTGGAGTCGGAGGCTAAACAACAAGTGCTATTTATTTCCGTTCCCATTCCCAGAGGGTATTGCCTGTAACAAAAACAGTAAAATGCATAGTAAATCACAGGCAGCCCAAGCTCATGTCACGAGAGAAAGCGAAGGATTAATTATTAGCGGTGTGGGAGACGGGACATGACCCTTTGATGAAAGCGGTATTGGATTACATGGCAGCCATTTTAAAAATTTGAGCGCTTTATGACTTTGTATGGGGAAAAAATAACGTAGATTTTCGAACGCTTAATAAAGCAAAATTTAGGCATTAAGTCAATAAAGTGACACTATTGAACTCACCTCTGGTGTATTCTTTTATCCTTTGTTCCCCGAAATCACCAAAATGGCTTGAAATACCCCAAGGGATAAATAATACACCAGAGGTGAGTTCAATAGAGTCACTGTATTGAATTAATGCCTAAATTTCGCTTTATTAAGCGTTCGAAAACTGTGTTATAATTTTTTCCCCATACAAAGTCTTACAAAGCGTTAAAATTTTTAAAACGGCCGCCATGTAACCCAATACTGCTTTCATCAAAGTGTCACGTCCCGTCTCCCACACCACTTATAATTAATCCTTCGCTTTCTCTCATGACGTGAGCTTGAGCTGCCTGTGAGTAATTGCATTCAAATTTTAAAATCAGATCTCACAAAGATATATTAAGTTGTTTTGTTTTGATTCTAGCATTGACCTTAATCACAGCCATGAGTTTCATAGCCCTCTTGCTGCCTTGTATATCAGTGTTCTTTATTTGGACAAGCTTCTACTGCATTTTATGCCTCATCAATCCTCGTCGAAGCTATGAATGGAACTGTCGACTAATCACAATATTTCATGCGTCACTGACAACAATACTGTCTTACTGGTGTGCATTCATCACAGGACCGTGGCCGCTGGTTTTCATGGGTGAAGCGAATACTCCTTTTCAAACATTCATTGCAATATTTACTCTAGGGTACTTTATATTTGACTTTCTATGGTGCTTATACATGGGAACAGAAGGATTAGACATGTTATTCCACCACATGATATCAGTAAGCGGTATAGCTTTCATAATTTTTGATGAGAACTCTGGTCCAGAACTTATAGCAACAATACTTGGAACAGAGATTTCTAATCCGTTTTTACAAATCAGATGGTTCATGCGAGAAACAGGGCAGTATCAAACATTCATGGCAAAAATTAATGACATTATCTTTATGACACTTTTCATTGTTTGGCGACTTGGACCAGGATCTTTGCTTTGGTATCGGACGGTAATTGTATCTTCTAAACCTAAACTTGTTGTCAAGGTGGGTGGAACAGGTTTGTATCTTATTAGTTTGGTATGGGCATTTTTCATTGTCAGATTTGCAAGGAAAAGATTCTTTGGAAAAAAGAAGACTGAGTAATAAATTTAGGGATATAATGATTTTGCTTCCAGACATTTCGACAGTTTATAGTGGCGAATCTAGGGGAGGGGTTTGGGGGGAGGGGGGCACGCCCCCCTTATCTTCAAAAGAAATAAAGCCTGAAGAGTTTTTTAGCCTCATATTTTCCCTGTTCCTCCCCCCCCCCCATCCTCCCCCCCCCCATCCTCCCCCATTCATCTGTGGCCCCTCCCCCCTTGCAATGTAGTTTGGATCTCCCCACTGGTTTAGGTTTTATTTTGTGATAATTTACATTTTAAGGTGTTTTAATGTTCAGGAATATATTAATGATTACAACAAATTTATATTATTTAACAGTGTGGTACATCATATTTTCAGTTATATCAATGAATTATTCAGTGATATTATATTAAATGAATGTATTCATGAATATTTTTACATTATTATTTGAAAAGAACTTCTTTGATTTTGTTAATTTATTGTCAAGTAACTGTTGTAGGCATTTGTAATATATTATTATAATTCAAACTAAGAAATTGGTTCCAAAAGTAATAGAAAACAAAGTAAAACATTGTTGGGACTAATTAGTAATGCAACACAATGATTTCCATCACAATAAGTTTTTATTTAGATTAATTGTTATTTATATTATTCTATAAGGGCCATCAAAGTAACCATTTCTTTTTTATTCATCACCACTTATAAAAAAAAATGTTGATCGACACTTACATGTATAACTGGTGATCAACACTTACAACTGACCCTAATCCTAACAAAAAAGAAGAGGTACTCTTAATATCCCTTATGTATTTATTATAATCAGAGATCTTAACAATATTTTATGTTTTCATTCTCCTGGCAATGTATGCAGTTTTTATTTTATGTTTCCACTTCATTTTATTATCTGAATGATATAAGCTGTAGCCTAAATTTTGAGTTTGATTGTGTTTAACGTTTTTAACTATAGATAATAAAACTATACTTAACGTGCACATAGAAATATTATTTTCTTTTTTAAAATAAAACTGTTTTTTTTTTAACACATTATGGGGGGTTGGGGGGGGGGTGGCTTTGGTAAAATAGTGATGCAGAAGTGCAAGGACCTTTTTGGGGTTTTAGGTTTATGGATTAGTAATTTTGTGGTGATTTCTGGGGTCAAAGATTATAGTGAAGACTTGACTTTTTTGGTGACTGGCAAAAAGCATGACAAGCTTTTTATGCAGAGAGAAAAGCGACTTTTTCAGGGTCACATGTTCTGGGCTATTGGACTTACCTTATGAATTATTTGTATGCTTATGTACGTTGGCTCTGAAAAACCCTGATTGGGAGATTCAATAAAGGTTTATTTTTATTTCTTGAGGTCTGGTTTAAACTAATAGGACAGATAGGACTAGTAGGGTCTCACAAATTGCACCTCACCATCACTATGTTGGGTTCAGCTCAGTTTTTAAATAATGATACCAATAATATTATACAAAATATTTAGATCACACACTGACACAAGAAGTACACTGTCATGTTAAATAATTATTTTTAAAAAAAATTGTCATGTCTTGCATTCTTCTGTACATGGATCTCAGTACTGCATAATTCACAAGAGTTGAGCAAAAGATAAGACATTCAATAAAATTTAACCAAAGATTGGAAGACCAGTTATAAATTTATAAATTTCTTATACCAGACTGATTACACACAAAATAAAAATATGCACTGCAGAAATGCTTTGAGTTGACAATCAGATAAACTTGAATCATGTCTTGGCACTATCCATCAAGATACAACTGAACTTGAGGCGGCTTGCTTACCAGATCTAAACTGTGTTTATCATAAAGAACCAAGGGCATGAAGATCTGGCTTGCATTTCCATACAGGAACACTGTGAACTTCTTCTTCAAGTCCTGTTACTTTTTTCTGAAAGCAAAATGCATTGCCAAGGGATTAAAATAATTTATTGTTAGGATCATTACCATTGAACTTTGTCAATGTGAACAAAGTTAGTCTTAAGGGATGGTGCAAATTGTACTTGAATGCGCTCAATCAGAATGAAGGAGAGTGTTGTTCCAACTTTTGAGTCTGTTGATGAAATCCTATGATGTGACCATTCAAATGAAACTTCTTCAGCAGTACTTTTGCATGGTAGCATTTGTTCTAACTTTTGAGTCTGTTGATGAAATCCTATGGTGTGACCAATGCATTCAAATGAAACCTCTTCAGCAGTACTTTTGCATGATACCATTTGTTCTAACTTTTGAGTCTGTTAATGAAAATCCTATGGTGTGACCAGTCAAATGAAACCTCTTCAGTAGTACTTTTGCATGGTACCATTTGTTCTAACTGTTGACTCTGTTGATGAAATCCTATGGTGTGTCCATTCAAATGAAACCTCTTCAGCAGTACTTTTGCATGGTACCATTTGTTTTTCAATATTATACAAAATGAAATTTGGAATTTTTCTTGAGTTTATGGAATATAGTACATGTACATTACTAAGATACAAACGTCTGATAAACTACACTAAACCATGATTATAAATAAGAATTGAGCATGTCATTTACTTTTAAGAAAATTGATAATACTTATTAATCAGTCGTATGATATGAGGCATTATGACAATTTATTATATAAACAGTTAGTATAATCCGAATGAGTAGTTTTTTAGTAAAAGATTTTGCTATAAATCACGTCGTGATTTTTTATCGCTTATTTTTATAGCAAAAACAGTTAGTATAGTTGAAAATATTTGCCAAATTGTTCATATTAATGAGGTGAAAAAAGGGTTTGTTGTCTGTATTAATAGGTATCCGTCACAAGCAGGTTAATTTCAGAGAAAATGTATGAGCTCCCAGCTGTGGTATCAAGCATGCTCCTGAACAGCATGGGTGTCCATGAGGGTGTCTAAAAACAAGGCAGGGCTCAACTGTAATACATTTGTATGATTAATAATGGTAATAGGACTGAGTGGAGTCAAATTCGGTCTGTAATCATATATGAGTGATTAACAAAATTCCTATTTGTTTAATCATGAGTATAATTACAGACAGAATTGGATGATACAAAGTCCTGTTACCAATTAATCATAACTATAACACAATTCGAGGATAAAGGTTGAATGGTTACACGTTTTGGTGAATAAAAACATAACAATTGAGTGTGCATTTTTGACCAAGACACATGCACCGAAAAAGGATAACTTTCTCAATCGTGCGAACATTGCCTTAACTAGCAGTTGTGAGCATTGACTAGATAGTCTGTCAAAACAAACACAAAAAAGTCAGCGATTTTTGCAGAATATCAGCATTTGAATTTGGACAATAACAACAAAAACAACAAAAATCATGTTTTTGCCTTTAGTTTTTTTTATTCAAATCACCGTGGCAAACTCAAAAGTCAACATTCACAGCAAAATTCAATCCTAGTCCTAGCTTAGCAGTGAATTTTTTTGCTCTTATTCATCGCACGGGCCGACCTACAGCCTCTCATTCTAGTGCGTACTGACCTTGCCTCGATTTTCAACATCATCACTGTGGATATTTTCTGGAACAACACACGCACTCACTCACTCAGCTGGCTGCAAGGCAGTCAGCCACGATCTTTTGCCATTGCTTCTTTATTTGGCGCCAGCCCTTCTGATTTCATGTGGGAGTGGGGGATGCTCTCTGGAACAACAAATTTGTATAAAAGAAACAACACATACCTCTTCTTTAATGATAATATACTCCCCATGCTGCTCAACCCCAAAGTCAAAGATGTACCTGCCAGGACCACATGGCTGCCAGTAATGTAAATGTAAACACACTATTAAACAATTTGCTAATCAAATTAAATATACAGTTAGTGATAACAGAAAAAAACATGTTCAATATCATCATTGGTAAAATGATGTCAATATAGTGTGTTATATGGTAAAGAGAGCTTGATCTAAAAAGTTATTTCCACTGACAGACATTATGACGAAACAGTGGATCAATATTGGCTTATGAGAAGGGGGCCTTAAGAACAAAGGGGGGTGGTGGGGGTGAAAAATGCTTTGAAAATGCAAGTTTTCAGTCTTCCCCCACTCCTCTGACCTAATAAAACATACTACATTCATTCATTTAGGCACTCACCAGATTGTTATCAAACATTCCCAGGTATACATGGTTTGGTAGAATCATGTTAGTAGGCCCAGTTAGTTTTCCTTCTTGCCAGTGCCCATCATACTTTAAGAAAAGAAAAAATATATGATCAGGGCCTACATTCCTATGAGCTGTCTACTGGAATGTGTACCAATTTAGCAGTTTTCAATTGAGTTTCGTATAACCAAAAACAAAGTATCGTCGAACCTCTCCTTACGGACACCAACATAATATGGACGGACAGTTCTCTTGGTCCCAAAGATACAACAATATCCATACAATCCCTACCTGCATAATACAGACACCTCTATGAGGACACCTGTAATACAGATATCTATAATACGGGCACCACTATAATACAGACACCTCTATAACATGGACACCTCTATAACACAGACACCTATAATACAGACACCTTTATAATGTGGACATCTCTATAATGTGGACATCTCTATAATGTGGACACCTCTATAATGCGGACACTTTGGTCTGTCCCTTTGATGTCCATATTAAGAAGGTTGGACTCCTGGGGGGAGGGGGGGGGGTGGTACTCTGCAAAATTTGGGCAGGGGTGTGCCGTTGGGACTCTGAGACCCTTAACCTATACTAGACCATTTTAGCTGCATTTTGCAACCCTATTCTAGACTAAACACCGAAAAATCCTACCCTATCCTAGACCTTTTCTAGACTTGCTACTTTCCAGAAACTCAGTCATTATCACAGTCTAAGATACCAGCGGTACCGATTTTTAAATGCCATTTGCCAGTAAACCTTGTCTAGACTAAATTCTTCACGCAAAAATCTCTGATTACTATACCTTATCCCAGACTAAACTGCCATACCCTTCACAGCGGCACATACCTATATAGCTCATATATGGGAGTACCCCCCCCCCCTGTAGTCACTCTGCTCTATTACAACATATGCAGACAATCCAATGAACCAATCAGATCTCCAAAAGAATACAAGTAGCTCAATCACAAAGTGCAGCAATGTAAGAACAAAGCAAAATATGCATGAATTGCGTGTTCTTCGACACTCAATTTTTATTAGAAAACCACTCTATGTTTGTAAAAGGTGAAAAAAATTATTAATGTAGAAGGTATATATCTTTATAATAATTTTTATCAATTAATAAATAATTGTTAATGCTTTTTCTCCAAGAGTTAAACAGTCAAACTTCCACTTATCATTGCCTTATGTAGTATTGGTCTTTAAATTTTGAGTTTGGATAAAACCCTAAAGTGTGATCATTCAAATGAAAGCTACTGAGCAGTACTTTTCTGTGACTGTTGATAATGCTGTACAAGGTGGTTCTAACTTTTGAATCTGTGGATGAAATCTTAAAGTGTGACCATTCAAATGAAAGTTACTGAGAAGTACGTTCCTGTCATACTGTTTATTATACTGTACAAGGTGGTTCTAACTTTTGAGTTGGTGGATAAAATCCTAAAGTGTGACCATTCAAATGAAAGCTATTGAGCAGTACTTTCCTGTGGTACTGTTTATTATGCTGTACAAGATGGTTCTAACTTTTGAGTCTGGATAAATCCTAATGGGGTCTATGCATTCATATGAAGTTTCTTTTTCTTTCATGTTATGTTCAGGTTGTGAAACAGTTGAGGATCAAAAGATGACAAACCTTGAGTTTGGTTGAAGCACATACATAGACACCTTTTCCTTGTCTCTTGTTGTCTTTCCATTCTCCCTCATACACATCACCATTGATGTAGTGATAAGTCCCTTGTCCATTGCGTTCATCACTCTCCCACCTTCCTGGGAGAAAGAAGACAAAACATCACTGTGTACATGTTCCCAGCAAAATATACATCTGTTTGTCTGACAAACCTGGGTAAAATAAACAGTGTTGTTTATTGTGGACGAATACTTTGCCATTATAGCTAATTCATTTTCATTTACAATTACGTTTCCACATTTATTATAATGCATTTGTGCTTTTTGCATTTTTGTGACCCATGTAAGCTAGTCTTATGCTCCCATGCCTTACAGGATGTGCATACCATAGCTAAATTTAAACCATACTGCTCACATTCAATCAACAAACATTAACTAAAAATTTTGACATACCTTCATATTTAGATCCATCAGGGTATTCAAATGTACCGTGGCCATTTTTTTTCCCATTGTAATAAAACCCTGTATACTTGGCTCCATTACGAAATATGTACACTCCCTGAAAGCAAAACACTGTTTATATGAACTGATCCGAAGCCTGATGGGGGTGTGGAGAGGGGAGGGAAAGAGGTGAACACCAGGGGTGTGGTTATTGAGGGCATACTTTTGACAAGAAGGGGAACTGCCATAAATTCATGAAAAAATAATTCCATGGAAGATCATACCTTTAAGATGATGTGCATCCCATTTTTAAATTTCTGGCCAAGAGGATGAAATGAACAGTTGATGAGAGTGCTCAGGGTATTTTCACAATATGACTGTCTTACATTCTATCTTATTATTTGCTTGAGATAGACTTTGCAGAAATGGGCAAGAGGGATTTACCTTGTCCTCGGCATGGTCACAAAAACCCATTCATCATTAGAGGGCTCCTGTTGGTTTCATACTGATAAATACATCAGTAAATTTTTGCGGCAAATGTCTGAGGAGTTTGTATACCCTGCAAGCAGAGGTTATTTGTTACCTTCCCATGTCGTTTTCCATTGGCATACTCCCCTTCGTAAATATCACCATTTGGAAGCACAGCTTTTCCAAATCCATGTCTTTCCCCGAGATCGTTTCTCTCTCCTTCGTATTCCTGTTTTTGAACGTCGGAGACAAAAGTTGAGTTGTCTTACTAGTAAACAACGCCATAAGCATGAAAAGTCAGTGATTTTATTATGCTATCTTAATAAGCACTTGCAAAGCTAAATTGTCAGTCTATGGAGTAAAACAACTTAACGAAAAAAAGGTTGTGAATGTAGACCAACTCTTCTTTTGGAATTGTGAGTTTACAACTGACCAATGTTTTTTCGTAAAATCCACTCGCGATCGTATTTTTAAGCTGATAATGATAGTAATGTAAACTTTCGTTGCTTGTTGTGTGAAACATGTTTAAGCTTAACTTACCAACGACTTAGTAAAGCAATTTAAAATTAACCGGTAAATACCGGTTAATTTTAAATTGCTTTACTAAGTCGTTTGTAAGTTAAACATGTTTCACACAACAAGCAAAAGGAATATCTTTATACTTACCCCTAAATCACTGACCCAATCCAAGTCTTCCGAGTCAGGACCGAATATTTCTGACATTTTCGTGGTTTTCGTAGGTAATCAAAAGTCGTTCTTTTTTGCGTTTGTGGAGATGGCGATGAATTTTATCACGTGTATGGCGTAGACAAAATCCCGGATGTTGTCAGTTTGGGAAAAGCCACGGGGCCAAATTAGACATATTAGGTACGGATTCATTTAAAATTGGAAGTTTTACCGTAAGTTAATATTACTTTTCTGTATCAAAGAGTAATTACTTTCTTATAGTGACTGATTGTCAGTAGTGTTTTAGAAACTTGTATATTATTTTATTAAACGGTAGTACAATCTCAATGGATAAATAAGTCTTTTAAACCGTTGAATCAAATGGTTAACAACGGATATGATGAAATGGATAGATGAAAGTGGAACTTTTAATATTAACCGTCAAACGTGGATTTCAAAGGACAATTCGTTGAAAGAACGCGCGCATTGGCTTTCGATCTCTCGCGCTCGCAGTCTACTGTACAGTGACGTGAAAGCTTTTCCCATTGAAACGTCATTTTTTTCTTTTTCTTCGTTTCTTATCTCACACCATTATCTCAGTCGTTACATTCGCTCGTAGAGAAGAACTTAATGGATTTTTTTTTTATTGGAGACGAATCAAAACGTTTTTCTTTGAAGGTGGCATCAGTCTTCACTTTCTCCTCTGGCGGAATTTTCTAGGTAAGTCATTTTCTAAATTCAGGAGTTATGATATCTCAAATTCCCTTCATCATGTTATAGCTTTACTCCAACACCATTGATCAAAAGTGTTCTCAGTGTAATTTAGAGATGCATTTTTCAGGAGATAGGATTCTGACCAAGTGTACTGGGTGTGGTCATTATGAAACTAGATTACTCCAGGGGTCTCCATATTGTTAATAAAGGTTAACATTTTTGCTTCAATTTTTTGCTTAATTCTTGCAGATTCAGAAAATATATGGTTTTGTTTGGTTCAGTTAGCTCAGTAATGTTTTAGATGTCACCCAAACCATTAGCACCCCCAAATGCCAAAAATCAGTTGTAACTCCCCCTTAACCGGATGCCATAGAGTTGCGAGTCAAAATATCTGCCAGGATAAGAAGCCACAAATGGGATGGATGCCTGTTTTTCTTTGGACTGCTAAAACCCCCCAAACGAACGCGTGCACTCGTTCCAAGAAACGTATTGAACAAATTGGACTGCAAAATTGTATGTTTACTTCTAACTCATAAGAAAGGAAGTAGGGTAAAAAAAGTCGACCCAAAGCTGAGTATCACTATCAACTATCAAAGCTATGATGCTAATATAGGGACTGGGGTGCGTATTTTAGGTGAGGGGGCTAAATTGATCGCGTAAGGGTGTGTATCTGGTTTAGAAATTTATGGGAAATTTCGGTTGTTTCCAATGGCTGGAAATGCATGCACCCAGAAAGGCCAAATGAAATAAAATTTGTAGCACCTCTTAGAGCGGTTTTCAATTGAGTGTTGTAAAACCAAAACCAAAGTAATTACTCTGACCAATTACAGAACTCGCAGGCAATCCGATAAACCAATCAGAACTCGAAGCAAATACATGCAGCCGGCACCAAGTGCGGGAAAACGCGTGCGATTGGTTTTGGTTTTACTTCTGATTGGTTGAGAAAATGGCGCGAGATTTTTTAGCCAATCACAAAACGTAGCAATGCAAAACCAAAGCAATTACGAAATTACTATCGATACTCAATTGAAAACTGCTCTGTGTAATACTCATAATTTATACCACAAAATAAAATGGTAAATGGCACTAAAGTTTTATTTTTTGTCAGATTCAATTAATTCATTAGCTATAGGGAAAAGCCAGTCTTTCTTAAAACTTGAATGAATAAGCCAGAGTTTCTCAGTTCAGTGTCGCAATAGGGCCTGGTTTAACAGGTAACATTATTGCGGAAATCATTGTTTCTAATGTGGCTAAACTGGCAAACATGTTTTGGACGCAAGGGCAAGATCAATGCATTTGACTTGATTCAATATCATTTCCTTCCGTTCGGGAAGCAAGATTTGTGACCACAACAAATGTTTCTCGCATGGCTATACTGGCAAACGTTTGCGTCCACAACAAGGTTTTCGCAACAAAATTTCCTAGTTTAACCAGGCCCTTAGTTCAGTGTTGCATTAAGGCCTGGTTAAACTAGGCAACATTGTTGCGGAAATCATTGTTTCGGACGCAAAGGCAAGAATGTTTTTGGCTGGATTCAATATCATTTCCTTGCGTTCGGGACGTGTTTCTCGCGCTGCTAACCTGGGAAACATTTGCGTCCGCAACAACATTTTTTCCCAGTCTTGCAGAAAGACATTGTTTAGAACACGCTTTACTTGATTTTACTTGATATATTTTTGCTGCAAACGTATCTTATCTTCGCGTTATAAAATTTTGGCGATATTTAAAAACTTATATAATATAAGTATAATAAAGTTACAAAAGTACAGTTGATATGTCAGAGTATTTTTATTGCCTTCCACAAAATGTCTTTATGCTTAATTTAGCCTATTTACAGTATAATTTTTCGAATGTCACATCGCCCTCTATTAACCGTGTAAAAACATAGTACAAAGGTACAAAAAAGATGAATATTACTTAATTACAAGTAGTAACTCACAAATGTGACCTTGAGTGAAAACATATTTATACATGTTTACAAAGGGCAATGCACGTCTTTTAGTGCGAATTGTGTAAACTAAACTACTTTGTTCTTTTCTTTATTATATTATCACGTGAGGTGCAAAATGTTTCAGCCAATCACAACAGCGTAAAAGTGGAGTGAACCAATCAAAACTCAAAGTAAAAAAGCATGCAACCAGTGCACAGCGCGGAAAACATTTACAAGATGCTAAGCGCGGGAAAATAGGTACCCAATGCTACCCCATGCTAAGCGCGGGAAAACGGGTACCCAATGCTAAGCGCGGTAAAACGGGCGTCAGGTTAGAATTTTTTGCACGAGGTACCGACAGTTAATTTAAAAACTCTCTACGTTTTGACAGCTCATTGTACTGAATGAAAGGGTATCCGTTGGCTGTCTGGGACTAAACGAAGAAATCGCTGAACAATTTTGAAAGATTCACTTCAGAATAACCGTTCGCATCCAGGACTTTGGCAACCGCCGAATGCACCGTTGTGTAAAATGGTGGAGACTTTGCTTTCTTCATTTCATGCGGAACTGCAAAAAGTGGAAAACATGTCAAATTAATCGCCATGGTGGATTCAAATTGAACATTTCCTGAACCTAGGCTTGTCTCTTGTTTTGTTGTCTGCGCTAAGCCAAATAACTACTTAGTGACTGCTTAGACTTGCCACAAGTCCCTTCCAATAATTAAAAGTTAGGTGAATTTCGCGCGCAAATTTATCGAATAAAACTCGACTAAAAAAGCGAAGGTCGACTTGTGGCAAGTCTATGCACTGCTCAATGGTCTGCTCAGTGTAGAGTGTAGGCTAAAACTAGGCGATAGGGTCTTGGTCTGGGCTCCCCGGAGGTTTTGATTTCAGGTAGAACAGTTCATCGATCTCGTGGGGGATCTCCTGGCTGAGTTAGTATCTTAGGCCGTGTGACGATATTTCATGTATGTTAAATGAGGTGTTTTTCAACTGTTTTGACACAGCCCGGATGAGAGCGTGTTCGTGTGATTTAGATTAAAAAGTTAGCCAAAAGCTGTTTGTTTTTTTCTCTGGCTAGCCTTCGAGTTCTGTTTGGCAGGGACCGCGGAGCAAGGTAAAAAGTGGGAGGGCTGACAATTGAAAATAATTTTTTCATATTGAAAATCGAAAAAAGGAATAAAATCATAGTATTTGATTCGCAAAAAAGTGGTGGGGCCGCGGCCCTACCAGCCCCTCCCCCTCCGCGGTCCCTGTTTGGTTCACCTGGCCAAACACATCGTTACAGGTCGCAACTATAGACCTTTCGCGGTAAAAACAGCCATTTTGAAAAAGGGGGGAAACTGGGCACGAAATACAGAGTTCGGATGAAAAAGATCGGAATCTGAAGTTAAATAATTTCAGTAAAATTAAAGTCTGAAAACTTTGTTAAGTTGAGATACGAGGTAAAAATACTCACTTGTTTTGTCATCTTTGGCGTTCTTGATGGCGTGTTGGTAGTCAAACAAGCGAGAGTAGTACAACAGCTGTGTGTACAGTGTAGTGTCTGAGTACTAACAAAACAATGATAAAAAATAAGCATAAAAATCAAACGGAGAAATTGAACGTTGATGCAAAATGTTCACACATCGTCTATAAAGGCCTCTACAGAATGGAGAGAAAGTAACCGACATCTATGAGCCTACTCGTTAGTATGAAACATTCGCACACTCTCCTGTCCTAGGCGTTTTTCCCCACCGAATCCCCCCCCCTCCCTCCCCCTTTGTTTTTTTTTCGGTAAGGCAGGTGACCATTACATATCGCGGGCTCAATGTTCACAGCCGATGGACCGAAGGATTGAAAATTTGTCCGCGTCTGCTGTAACTCGTTAAACGCTTTGCATATTCACGAGATAACAATGAGTCGTTCGTTCGATACATGAGGTTATTCAGCGTGAAGTTGTGTAATACGGCTGAGTATTTTTACGAGTCAGTTTTTATTTTTTCAGCGAGAAAAAATAAATACTGACGAGTAAAAATACCCAGCCGTATTACGCAACTTTTCGCTGAATAAATTGTTTATTATACGAAAGTAATCTTCTCGTAAAACTAAGTTTTTGAAGCTGTTTTTCCAAGCGCGCGGTCAGAAGAGTGTAATAACATGTCATATTTGCACTCATTTTGATGCGTATTTGCACTCTAGAATGCTATGTCGAATAATAAGGCCTTATCACACACTACAGGCCAAAATTATTGATTATATTTTTTTAATGCGAAAAATTCGTAACGTTCACTGCGCATGTCAACTTCGTTTCTGTTTGGCAACATGACTTAGTGGTCGATAACTGTCTCACAGACTAGGAAAAACGAGTTGTCGACGATAAAACTGGAGCGTTTGTTATCGACAACTGAAGTAATTTTCCTTGTTTAATAACTGTTTTTTTTAAAGCGTTGTTATCGATAACTTCCTTCACAGACTTTTTGTTATCTATTCATTACAATTTTTAAATTAAAATGGCATTACTTACAAAATAAGAAAATAATTTTTTTTACGAGAACTAAACAGTTATCGTCATCGATAACAATTGGGCTAGTCTGGACCTTATTTTATTTACTATCGTAAAAATAATTACATTAACGTACGCGACTTGACTTGACATATTCCACTTACCACAGGATGCAAGTGGGCCCTGAAGCATTGTGGACACATGGGGGTGCCCCGTTGACGTGTCAGGGGCACCTGACGAGAGGTGTAACCACAGGAGGGGTCATCACATTTCTGCCATCCCTGTGCGATAAGCAATGAGGTAGATTAGTTTTTGAAGAGTGCTTCAGAAAGAAATATGAATGGCACCTCAGTAAAGCACTACTTACAGTCGTAAATTTTGTTTGAATTCAAATACTGAGAATCACCTTGTGCAGCATAATAAACTGCACCACAAAAAATTAATGGTCAGAAGCTTTCATTTGAATGTTACATTGTATGGTTTTATCCACAGACTCAAAAGTTAAAACCCCCAAAAGCTAGAACCAATCAGAGGCTCCTTAGAGCCAACCCGTGAATTTGAAATGCTAACGCGTAACGCAATATTGCGGTAACTTATGTTTTCACTCTGTCACGGTTCAATTTATTTTTTTTTTTAATTAAACGTATGGATTTTTGACAAACGCAAAAAATAAAAATACGGTACATTACTTTCATAACGTTCAGTCCAAAGAAGAAAGAAAACAGAAAGGAAGGAAAAAAAAGAACGGCGCAAGCGAGATGCGAACCGGGGCCTTACGGCTGTAAGTGCGCGCTTTACACCACTCGACCACCGTGACCACTGACTTGAAACGGGATAAATTTTATTACTTGAAGATAGATAACCATCAAAACGCGTGTCTCAGTTGAAAATTCCTTTTAATTTAGATCGATTTTAACGTTGCATTAAAGACTCCAAATGCGAAACATCTTTAAGCTTATTGTTGTTTATATTCGTTTACACCAATTTAGTTGTTATCGCTGGATTCACGCTGTTCTTGTTACAAAACGTATTCGTAAGAAAGCATTACGTCACTAAGTTTACAGCTGATGGAAGGAGTGAGTGAGTGACTCGTTTGCATATCTGTCGCCGTTACCGATAACCCGTTCATTGACATTGACATTGACATTGGTTTATTGGATTTCAACACTGTTACATTAATTAATTGATCTAAATTTAAAGAAATAAAATTTAAATATCTACAAACCCACTTATAGCATAGCTAATCTAGGCGGGTTGTACTAATTACAGTCATATTTACCAAAGATAAAGTGATTTAAGAAACAGCTACTAAATAAATAAACATACACATTAATAATTAATCAAGCACAAAGGTAAAAAAGTAAAGCAAATTAAGAGGTGTAAAGTAGATAAACGGCTAAATGTAGGTTTGAAAGCTATAGTGTATAATAATTACTTGTGTTTAAAATCAGTATTAGGGAATGGGCATCAACATAATAGTCCTCAATTTCAAGTACAGTTAGAAGCAACTTATGAATTTTTCTTTTAAATGCTCTTTTCGTGAGCTTACGCCAATCGGGGTGTAGACAATTCCATAATCTCGTACCAAAAGCAGGAAAAGACTTAAGTTTTATATGCAATCTGGATTTCTGTACAAAAAGATTATCTGCACACGAGAAACGCGTGTTGTAAGCATGAATGTCAGATGAATGTATGAAGAGTTCACGAATATTTTTAGGTGTAGAATGAGTAGAAACATCATGCATTATGGTTGAGACCGTTTCAAAGTAGAAACGCATGCGCGTATATTCACGGGTTAAAAAATGGGACAGCAATAGAGGCAAGAACTGCTCAATAGCTTTCATATGAATGGTCACACTTTAGGATTTCATCCACAGACTCAAAAGTTAGAACCACCTTGAACAACATAATAAACAGTACCACAGGAAAGTACTGCTCAATAGCTTTCATTTGAATAGTCACACTTTAGGATTTTATCCACAGACTCAAAAGTTAGAACCACCTTGTACAGCATAACAAACAGTACCACAGGACGGTACTGCTCAATAGCTTTAAATTCGTCAGAAACAGCAACATTTTCTTACCATGTAGTACTCCTTAATGTGTTTCCGGATGACAACGTTCAGTTGGTTAGAAACAGCGCCTGCGCTGTACTGCTTCTTACATCCGGGACACGTGTCGTTGAGGCCAAGTGGGTGTGACTGAAAGACATAAGAATCCCATCACGTAAGACGTCACAAATTATATTGTACTGTTTATCTTACAAACCCAACCAATGAACGCAGTTATTTATAGTGTACTTACGATAGTTTTAAACAGGACTTCAAGAGACGTTTCTTGACCGCATCCAGGACGTGTACATTTCATCGTGAATCGCTCACAGTCCTGAAGAAAGACACCAAAGATCATCAAAATAATCCATTTTGTGCCAAATTCAGTTTGTCAAACGCGTTTGAAAAACACGTGTTATCATAACCCTTACAATTCCAAAACTGGTCATGTTCAGAAATGGTCCCTTTTTGGAGAACATGAAAATTGAAGAACTAACGATTTTTTTGCTCGTTGCGAAATACATTGTTAAAGTAATACGAAGTCGTTATTGGAAAAACAACGATCAAGTTCTTTTTAGGCAACAAGTTTATAAAGGCGAGGTCCATAAAATTGCAAAAAGTAACGAGAAAAAAAAAAAATCACGAAACAAATTGAAAAAGCGTTCAAGGTTTTCTTGTAATGGCTATTTAACAAATTTGTCGACAACATAGGACATCTAGATCGACAAACGAGCGCGTTACCGCAAAAGCGAAAGTTCAAACGCAATTTTTTCTTGCCAATTATTCGCAAGATTGTTGCCAAAATTGTAGGCCATATAACCAACGGAAGAATGCCACTTTAAACATTTGTGGAGAAACTCAATTCAGTGAAATCAATTCGTAAGCTAACCATCTTGGAGGCCCGTTTAGCAAAATTCGGACCGCTCGAGGAACTAATCAGATTGCATGCTTCCAGTTCAGGCAATGTAAAATAACTACTTTAAAAATAAAACCGACCTTAAACCTCTCCTCGTCCGTCATCTGGGCCTGGCCACCAAGCAGTGCGTCATTTTCGTCATCATGAAGAGCGGAGTTGCCACGGTAACCAGACGGATCCAGCCCTGCGCAATAGTAAAAACGTTGACTTTAAAATTCAACTTGTATTCCGATAAGAGACGTAGTATAAAAATATAACTACATTTAATTTGTGACGTCCACTTCAGAAAGAAAAAGCAAACTTAGAAAATTTCATTAAACCTTGGATTAGAAGGGCTAATTAAGGGTGCTGTTATGTGGGACAATTGTGCTTTCTTTTTGCAAGTTGGAAAGCAACGCCGTTGCAAGCCAAAAATTTACCCTCAACTGAAAATTTACCCTTAACTGCGATAGCAGCGTCTTAAAGAGCTAAGCATCTGTGACGATATTTCGTGTATCTTACATGACGTACATTTCTCTTACATGAAGTATGAATCAACTTTATAAAAAGCTCCCGCATGGAAGCGTGCTCGGGTTATTCAGATTAAACGAACTAGTAATCCTTCGAGTTGTTTGTGTTCGAGTTCTTGTCTTCGCCAACCGTTTGTCGCTCTTTGGTTGAATCCATCGTTACAGCATCAACCGTTAAAATGCCATTGTTTTTAAACATACGGGGCTACACTTGACTCCATATTATGGAGTATACACGGGGCTACACTTGACCCCATATTATGGAGTATACCATTTACTCACCGAGACACTGAGCAATGTGAGCTGCGTCCGTACCGTCAATAGGATCACACAAACGAGCTACAACCGGGTGTACCTGATTAGCAAGGTAGTATCTCACATCTGCGGTTTGAGAGTGTCAAGGAGTAATTTTCGTAAGCAAACGTTGCCAAGTGAAATGCGATTCTTACTTTCAAGTCTGTGAATGAAATCCCAAAGTGTGACCATTCAAATGAAAGCTCAGTATTGAGCAGTACTTTCCTGTGGTGCTGTTTATTATGCTGTACAAGGTGGTTCTAACTTTTGAGTCTGTGGATGAAATCATAAAGTATGACCATTCAAATGAAAGCTACTGAGCAGTACTTTTCTGTGGTACTGTTTATAATGCTGTACAAGGTGGTTCTAACTTTTGAGTCTGTGGATAAAACCGTACAACGTAACAATCAAATGAAAGCTACTGAACATTACTTTCCTGTGGTGCTGTTTATTATGCTGTACAATTGACTCTGTGCATGAAATCCTTAAGTGTGACCATTCAAATTTCCTGTGGTGCTGTTTATTATGCTGTACAAGGTGGTTCTAACTTTTGAGTCTGTGGATGAAATCATAAAGTATGACCATTCAAATGAAAGCTACTGAGCAGTACTTTTCTGTGGTACTGTTTATAATGCTGTACAAGGTGGTTCTAACTTTTGAGTCTGTGGATAAAACCGTACAACGTAACAATCAAATGAAAGCTACTGAACATTACTTTCCTGTGGTGCTGTTTATTATGCTGTACAAGGTGGTTATTACTTTTTAGTCTGTGGATGAAATCCCCTCCTAAAGTGCGAATATTCAAAAGAAAGCTATTGAGCAGTACTTTCCTGTGTTACTGTTTATTACGTTGTACAAGGTGGTTCTAAGTGTGACCACTGAAATGAAAGCTACTGAGCGGTTCTTGCCTCTAGTGCTGTACCATTTTTTGGTTCTAGCTTTTGAGACTGCATGGATAAAACAATGGTTACAAGCGGTTAACGTCGCCCGAGCGACTCTTAAGCTACCACTTACCCGTGATATTTAGTTTGTTGTTTTGCTGTGTTGCGTTTTCATTTTTATTTTATTTTTTTTTCAGTCAAATCACCTTGACAGCTCTCGAAAGCAACACCTTTCATTTTGGATGTTTGCTAACAAGAGGTTTGACCTCACTCACTCACTCACTCACTCACTCACTCACTCACTCACTCACTCACTCACTCAGCCGGCTGTAAGGCTGTCGGTCACGATCTTTCGCCATTGTTTCTTGTCTTTGGCAGCCCTTCTGATTTCATGCGGTACGGGGGATGCTCACTGTTTATCACCTTAGCGATGTATTGGTGGAACATTGTTTTTGGTCTGCCATATTTGCGTTTTCCATGCTGGGGTTGAAATAAGGCAGGGGCCCTTACCAGGTACTGTCAGCCGGATCTCGCGTAGGCAGGGTCGATACTCCCTGAAGTAGCACCACTTGAGGGCACTACCCGCTACCCATGAGGTTTGACCGAAGTTTAGTATTTTTAATTATCTTTGAAAGGATACCAATCTTGAGTGTGTCAGACTTGCAAAATTCATCCGGATGATATGAGCGTTGAGTGGCAGCCAAAGTAGAACCATCCTGGAATAAACAGTAAAAGAAATACGTAGTTAACCCCTACAATGGGACTAAGAGGAACACTGTCCCCCTCGGCGAAATAGCAAAATTTCGCTTAGCTTATTTCCATGTTATATCGCCAAATGCCACCAAATATACAACTTAGTTGGATTAAAAGATTCTATAGAGTAAAAAAAACAAAAGCAGTAGTTTGGAGATGAAGTGCTGGATTGCAAGGATTGAAGTGGATTTTGATTTGTTGACAGGCGGTCGAGAAAATCAAACTTGTTATTTTTGAAATGTTGACTTTTCTAGCCGTTATTTTGTCTGTTTAGTTCAAATTTCGTTGTTTCTATCACTTTTGGCGATGGTTTCTTCCAATTTCAACAACAACAACAACAACAACCTTTATTCATGTGTCAAATCTAAAATAGCAGTTATACAACCACTAACTGGGGACACTAAATACTACCTAAAAATATTTAAGAATTTAAAATAAAACTATATATAATATGTACAATTTAAAATCTAACCTAAGTCTTACATAAAAGGCAGTTGTCACATTTACTATCAGTCAATTTAGTAACAAGGTCTATTCTACGTATGTAACATTTAAACGATGATATGCAATGTTCAAGATAATAAAGTGAGCTTAAAGCAAGCTGCTGGCTATAATCATGAAAGCACGATATTTAAGCCGGGACAGTGTAGAATAGCGGTAGAATTCTTTTTTCCTATCCTTTGAGATTGAAAAGAAATAAAAATGTAATTAATAGTAAGCATGCGTTGAAGTGGGATCATTGCGACCCGCTTGGGTTTGGGACTGCTGCCCTTCATATTCACATTAGCCCCAGACTTATTGTTCTATGACTACATAAACATAATTCGGTTGTAGGCTTATTCCTATCAGGTTTTGCCTGCCGCCTGATTGCTCAGCTGTTTCACACACATGCATTACGGTAAGCGAAATTAATTTTCCTAATTAATTTGCGGTAAAGAAGAGAGACCCTGGGAACGAGGTTGGGTAAAGAAAGGCCATTCGCAGAAGCAAGGGAAAGAGCGCAAATTTGTACTTACGTCACAAATGACGTAGGGAATGGTGTCACCGGCGTTCACTTTTCTTCCTTTACTGAGCATGCGCAAGGCAACGTTAACATGAGCCAGCGATTTCTTGTCAGGGTAGTCATTGGGCGATTTGGTCAGTTGCTACAACAAAATAATAATAAGTCAACATACTTCATTCTTAAAAATTTTGGTTTTAGACAAAGGAAAATCTAACCTTGTTAATGACGAACTTCTGAATGTCAACTTTTCCCTCGGCAACGTTTTCTCCCACTAAAAAATGAAAAAACAAACCCAGAAACATAAATACAAATATCATGCAATAAAGCGGCGCAAAATCGCTGGTGCGAGTAGAAACGACACGTGGTCGAGAAGAGAACATTTATCCATGCCCGCGCGTCCCATTAGAGACTAGGTTAGAATGACGTAGGGAAAAGTTAAGTGAAGCGTAAGTGCTCCAGCCTCGTGGACGAAATTAATCTCATCACAATGTTCTTAGAAAGCAACCTCGTTCCCAGGCAGCGCTTTTCCCTTCTTTTTGGAACGGAAAAGCGCTGGGAATGAGGTTGCTTAGAAAGTGTTATTGAAGCTGTTTCAGCCGTAATACCTGGGTTAACACTCGTTAACATCTCTCAAACGGACCTTGGACACCTTATGAGGTTTTACACAACGTAGTATTTTTTATCGTTATACCGTAGTACTGACGTACACGAGAACAGAACCCCATTTTATTGGGCAGAGAACTGAGAGAACAGAGATCCGGCTCAGCAAAGAGTAGCGTTTTGGGGTTTAGCATTGATCTACAGTGTTTAGGGTTAAGCACTGATTTGAAAACGGTTAGCTTTCATTTATTGTTATGGGTAACTCTATAAATATGTTAAAAATTACATCTCCCGGCAGCTAATCCACGTTGGTATAGTGGATAAGGATATTAGTTATGAAGCAAACGACTCGGGTTCGAGGCATACACTTAACTGATCTTTTTTTTTCTAATTTTATTCTAAGTGTGAAATAGGTTTTACTTCATGTAACTTAAAGTGAAAAGGAAAGATCCGTTTGAAAGATGTTAACGAGTGTTAACCTAATACCTGACATAAGGTAGTCATGAATGTTTTCCACAATTGCTTCACGTGCTTGTGAAGAAAGGATTTGTGCCAGCACATAGCTACAATGCAAGTTGGAAAATATACGAGTAAGTGAAATATTATCTTACGTTTTCAATGGTTATGCTAAAAAAAATGTTAACTTTTAGAAAAAAACTTCTAATGAATTTAGTGTCTCGTTTTTGTGTCCTTTGTCTGTGATCTTCGCGTCTTACGTAGGACGCGAACGTTTAATTTGTCCATTTTATTCGTTGTTTGATTCATTCAATTTGTATCTTCGTTTGTTGCCTTCTTTGTTCGCCCATTGATAACGTAGTTCGTTGGTTTCGTTCAGTCACTGTTAAATCATGTTTTAACAATCGTTCTCTCCTAACACCGTTCTTATCAAAATAAATGGCCAGTACGTACTTCCCAGAATCCTTTGCGAGGTCGCACCAATCCCTTCTCACAATGTCCAACCCCTTCATCTCCTTCACTTCATTCAGTGTTCCTGAAAAGAACAAAAACGCTTTTATGAGAAGGCTCAAACTTCTTAAAACTCTACTACCAATCATTTTCTTACCATCTTCATTTTCCGAAATACTGATGGCAGCGTACCTTGAAAGGAAAAAATAAGAAAGATAAAAAGAAAAAATTAACAGTGATATAAATTAAAGGATACGAAGTGCAAACAAAAAAAAAACACAAACAAACGGAGTAGTACTGTAGCTCTTCCAGACCTCTATTTTTATTGGCCCCGTAGTACTGTAGCTTCTATTGTGTTTAGGTCTAGGGCTATTGTTTCTGTTGTTTAACCTATTGTTTCGTTAACCAGTCACTGAGCTTGTTTGGAAAGGTACAGTCTCTCCCAACAAACGAAGTGATGGTTTTCAACAAGAGATTTTAATTGGACAGAGAGGGAGTCTAGGGGCGTTGGCTGGGATATCTTAATTGCAAAAATCCAATTATTTTCTCTTGTTTTCAATAATAATGTTCAGTGTTGTACAAGGTGGTTCTAACTTAGAGTCTGCGGATGAATTCTTTATGTGTGACCATTCAAATGAAAGCTACTGAGCAGTACTTTCCTGTGGTACTGTTAATTATGCTGTACAAGGTGATCCTAACTTTTGTCGAGTCTGTGGATGAAATCCTAAAGTGTGACCAATCAAATGAAAGCTACCGAGCAGTACCTTCCTGTGGTACTGTTTATTATGCTGTACAAGGTGGTCCTACCTTTTGAGTCCGTGGATGAAATCCTAAAGTGTGACCATTCAAATAAAGCTACTGAGCCGTATTTTCTGTGGTACTGTTTATTATGTTGTTCAAGGTGGTTCTTACTATTGAGTCTGTGGATGAATTTTGACCATTCAAATGAAAGCTTTTTCCATGAGCAGCACTTTTCCATGCCAGGTGGCTGTTTGTTATTCGATGTTTAACAAAATGAAATTTGGGATTTTGTTTTTCAGTCTTGAACCACTAATGAAAGCGTGAAAGGAACAGGAAAGGAAAGTAATGGGAAAGGAATGGGAAAGGAAAGTAATGGGAAAGGAATGGGAAAGGAAAGTAATGCAACACTCACTTCTTCTTCTTCAACAGGAGCATGGACTTGAAGATGCCATCAATGTCGATCTCCAGTAATCGGTAAAGCTTGTTCACCTCATTTTTCACCTTATTTAGAAAATTATTAGTATATTATTAGTATGATATTACATATTCATGATATGTTAAAGGAAAAATATACATTCACAAACCTTGTTTCCAATCTTGCGGACCTCAGCGAGATCACTGGAGTTCGTGTTGATCATAATAGAATCCGTGTCACCGTAAATCACATCAAGACCCATCTACACGGAACAAAAAAACTACAGGTCAGAACAACAAATTCTCAAAGATTTAATACTTTATTCTACGGTAATTCGCGATACTCTGATGTGAAAATCACGCGGAACATATCTTACGTTTTGAACTAGTTCCTTTGTTTTCATCAAAATCTGCAAAAGTAAAAAACAAAATAAAAGAAAAGAAAAGAAAAAGTACTTCGGTATTTTCAATCAAGGTGAAGTCACAAACAAGTTAGTATGAGCCAGTAAATATTGTTTGAGGTCAGCGGGGTTGCTAAGTATTAAGTGACTGTCTTGTTACCTGGCAACCTCGCGACTGGACTTATGACAACTCGGTAGGTTTTTCACAAGTTTTCCAATTAAACAATTTTCGCGACAGACAGACAGGAAAAGTGATAAAGTAATAAAGAGGTGGCGGATTAACGGGGCGGCCGTTAGCGCTAGATAATTAACTTGTCTTAGCATAACAAACGGAAAAACTGCGACAATCAATCAGGAGGGCAGACTCGCTGAATAAAATCTTTGATTTTGAACGAATACGTCAAAACCAGTATTTGATGGGTTACATAAAACAAAAGCTGTGCTATATTGTTTACCTGCCGAAAGATCTCAATTTCTGAATTTGCATTTAACACGACAAGCGTAAGAAATGCAAGGTCGGGCGAGTTTATTCATATGACTTCTCATTGTTTTACATAAACGCATTATTTACAACTCGTTTAGCGATTCAATATAACAATTGGTGCTCAAAAAAGCTGGAAATAAAGGCAGTTTTTGAGTTTTTACGAAACGAATAAAAAACCAATTATAGAATTCATTACGACACTGTTATTTCATCGCGGCAATAATGGAATTTAGTCATGTCCTTTGAGCAATAATTAAACATTAATTACGATGTGTTCAGATATTGGTCGAGCCGTACAAATTAATAACACGGGGATTAAATATTTCACTTACACCCGCAATGATTAAGCGCTCCACCAGGTACAACGAAGGAAAAATATCACGTAAGATTGTACGAGATTGCAAGGCGAGGGGTTGGGAAGTTATTCGTGTAAACAATTCAGCTGAAGGAAGGCAAGCAACGTCTGCTTGGGACGTTTGAAAAGAGTTGATGGTTTTTGTCTTGTTTGCATGAGACACTGCATTTCATGCACTGCAATGTTGCATCGGCGTTATACGTCCATAGCAGAGGAACCGGAAAGCGAAAACAGTTCAACTGAAGGCAAGAAAAGCGGTAAGCTAGCCACAATCGCTATAAACGACCATGTGAGAAAAACAAACACTACTGAAATCTCGGTACAAGTAATATTTCCAACTTTTGAGACAGCGATGAAATACCGAAGTGTAAGAGGTGTGCTTTAGAGTGGTGCTGTTTGTTTTAAATACTTTACAAAACAGAATTGTGGTAAGCTAATATCGCCATAGTTATACCAGACCCCGTCGGGTTGGCAAACACTACTAAAATCTTCATTCGTGTAATGAATGTCGGTTGCCAACGTCTGCATGTGATGAAATATATCATCCAAAAGTATAACTGGTCAGTTGGTAGCTTCGGAGGTGTGCTTTCCTGTGGTACTGTTTGTTTTTGAATACTTCACAGAACAATAATTTGTTTTCGAGTTTTGAACTAGAAAACGAAAGAGTGAAACCCTTGTTATTACAACTATATGCAGCAATATTCCAATAAACAAGCACTTGAAAGCAAACTGAAACACAATATAGCTTTAATCTGCTGGTAAACGGTTTGTTATTAAAACCTCAAATCTTCGATATTTTTTCTTCGACGCCTAAGAACTTGCCCTGCAAAACTGTTCATCAATCGAGAGATTAAGTGTACCTGTGTACTAGACTAAACATTATATACAGCCATGCAATTACCGACTGAGAACAATCAGTTTGTTTGCCCAATGCGCGACTCAAGCGCGAAAGAGTTGAATGAAAAAAGTAAATCATAAAGTAAAATAAACTAACAGGGGTCCTCACTGATGAGGAATAAGAATAAAGGAAACGAAACAGCAATTATTAAAATGTCAGATTTCAAAGTGGTTAAGTTATCGGTGCATTTCAACAATGCCTTTATTGGTTCCAAAGATTTTGTTCTTTATATTCACAGACTCAAAAGTTAGAACCACCTTATACAACATGATAAACAGTTCCACAGGAAAGTACTGCTCAAAATCTTTCATTTGAATAGTTACTATTTGGGAGTTTATTCACAGATGTAAAAGTTAGAACCACCTTGAGAAACAATGCCACAGGAAAGTACTGCTCAGTAGGATCATTTGAATGGTCACACTGACTTCAGGATTTCTCCAGACCCAAAAGTTAGAACCACCTTGTATAGCAAAATAAACAGTAACACAGGAAAGTACTGCTCAGTAGCTTTTATTTGAATGGTACACTTCATAGCATTTCACCCCAAAACTGCATATGCATATCATGAGTGATCGCACGCAGGTCTTTACCCGCTGTTTCATAAGTTTGAAACATCCTGCAATCAAATATGAAGTAATGTACTAACTTCTGTGTCTATGGAAGAAGTCCTGGCGTCCATACAAATGCCGAAATGGTACTTGTTTGTTTTGTTTATTTTTCCCGTAAGTTTAGAAAACGTATGAAAGTTGTTTTAATGATTTATTTTTCCATTCCAGAGAAAAATCTACAAGAAACAAATGATGACAAGATTCCAACTTTAAAAACACAAATCAGCGAGTCTTCGAGCCGATTGTCAGCGAGAAGTGCCCGAGTCTCAACTTCGGAACTTACCGAAGACATGATGGACGAATCGGAAAGTGATCGGTTATCGTTTTCAGACGACGAAGATGTATTCGGCGAAGAAGAAGCCGAGAACAAGTCCTTCAGAAGAGACAAGCGCCCGCCAAATAAACAAAACACTCATCATTTACACCAAACGTCAAAATACGAAGAGGAAATGATGAAGTCGGCAAAGTTGACTCCAGATCAAATTCGTGAAATAAAGGAAGCGTTCCACGTTTTTGATAACAATGGCGACGGATGCATTACCGCCACGGAGCTGAAAAAACTGGTCACCTCGCTTGGTTATAATATCACCGAGGCAGAACTTATGGATATGATGAACCAGATAGGTAAACAACACATGAACGCATCAGAACACGAAGTACACGGTGCCAATAGCGGGAAAACGTGCAGAAACTAGCTCAACATCGGTTTTGGTTTTGCATTGCGTTTGCTTCGGTTTCTACGCTCTGTGATTGGTTGAATTTCTCAACCAATCACAGAGCGAATAAAAACAATAAGAGTCAAAAGTAATAAATCACGTGTTTGCTTTCGTTTTCCATTGCTACGCTGTTTGATTGGCTGATTGGCGCCATTTTCTCAACCAATCAGAAGTGTAACCAAATCCGATCGTGACTTGCTCGCACGCGATTTTCTGCGCTTGGTGCCGGTTTTGGCTAAGAGTTCTAACTGAGTCCTTGGATTGTTTTCATCTGTTGTGATTGGCCATTTGATTAAACGACATTCAATAATAACTTACGTTCTTTAAAATGTGTTCTGAACATGTTTGTTTCAATTTTTAGATTCAGATGGCAATGGTGCCATCGACTTTCCGGAATTCCTCGCACTGATGACAAAAAACCTAGAAGATAGTGACCCAGAAGACATTTTACTGGAATCCTTCAAAGTATTTGACCGAGATGGTAGCGGTTTTATAGGTGTCTCGGAACTCGACCGAGTCTTCAAGCTGCTCGGTCAAGAATTTAAAGATTACGAGATCGAGGCCATGATAAAGTCCGCTGACGCAGACGGCGACGGGCTCGTAGGCTGGGAAGACTTTACGAAGATGATGAACGTCTGACTGGATTGATTTGGTAGAACAATTCAACCAAAACACGGGTTGATCTCGGTGTTAGACATCTTAGAACGGTTTTCAAACGAGTGTTAAAGTAACTTTGGATTTTCATTGTTACGCATTTTTAATTGGCTATAAAATCTGTCGATACTTTCTCGACCAATCAGATTTAAAACAAAAACCAATCGTGACTAACTCTACGTGTTTTTCCGCGCTTGTCGCCGGCTACATGTATTTGCTTCGAGTTCTGATTGGTTCATTGGATTATCTGCCCCTGTTGTGATTGGCCAGAGTACTTGAAGACACTCGATTGCAAACCCCTCTGTATGATTTATCCTTAACAACTGAATAGAAACGGACGTTTCTGACAAAGATTTTTGAACGATAATAGTAAATTCAGTAGAAAACCAATTGTCGTCTCGATGACATTTTGTCACGTTCTGTAAATAGATAACTTTGGACTTGTCAATAGTGTAACGAAGATGGCAAAAAGATGTAAGTTTTACCAGTGTTTACCTTCCTAAGTTTAGGTTTTAATTTAAGACTCAGATAAAAAAAAAAAACGAAAGTAATCCGTGGCCATTCCTTTGTAGATGATGACTAGATTACTTAGTTTAACAAGCTCTTTCAACTTTTGAAGTCAATTCGTATTTAGCATGGTGCCTTCTCTACGTAAATTCGACTGCAAATGGAAAAAATGTGAACGATGACGCCAGCAGGAATTTGCCTGCCGTGTAGCATGAAATGTTTGCGGGAGTCTTCTATTTTGCGGATGGGCGATTTTTTTGTGTTTTGCAGGAACAATTTTTTGCGGATCGAGATGCCTGAAATTTCTGCTGGAAACTAATTTTTGCGATTTCCTGTTCCTACTACTTGTTGCCGGGGAATTACGGTACGCTTTACTTAGAGACATTTCACTGAATTCTTTGAAATGAAAGGAAAGGAGCTGGTGACGCAACAACAAAATTAAAGAAAAAGCCTACCCCTGCACCCTGCTATGGTCAAGAAAAAACTGTTATTTCTATAAAATAAAGCAGAGTTCTTTATTTGACTGAAGGGAGTTAATTTTTGCGGAGTGTTATTCTGCGAGAGTTTTTTGTGCTGGAATTTAGTTTTGCAGATCAAGGGAAATCCACGAAATCCGCAAAAATTTCGTGCTACACGGTATTAGCAGCCATAGACAGGTGTTTCGGCCTTGTCAGACCTCATCGACATGATTTGACATCGCTAATACTTGGGATCAGAGATCCCACATGAAGATAATAAACGATGAAAATGTTAGGCTTTAAGGATATGGCTAAAAATGATCCACTGTAATGAAGTGTTTTTTGTTTACAATTCTGATAGTTAAGACCAATTTCATCATGTTTTGGATTTGAGTCTCGTCCTAATCAGCTGTTTCCTGGTGTTTATTTGGGTTTGAGCTATTCTATAGCTGTTCTTCCACACAGCTGTTATTCTGTAACTGTTCTTCCAAAAAAAAATTCCAACGATGGCTACGTGACCAATTTTAATTTATTTTGCAACCAGCTTTCACTTTTTGAGCTGCGCTGTTCTTCCCAAAAAAATTTCAACGATATTGGCTACCAATTTTCATTAAATTATCTTTTATTTTGCCATCAGCTTTCACTTTAAAAGAGACGATTCAATTTTCATAATCTTGAAAACAAAAGAAAGGCCAAATCGCGGTACTTAGCCCTTACTTAGTGATCCAAGTAATTAACCTTCTTTTAAAAACGTGCATGCAAATAAGGCAACCTAGGTGACCTTTTGTGGATATGACAATAGAATATGATGTAAAGACAATGCTCAACTTGTTAAAATCACAAAACTAGCTTTGGAAGCAAAACCAGTTGCCTTCTTCGTGAATGAAAAGAAAACAAGATGACCTTGCATATGGGAACGACGTAACACTCGAAGCGAAATAACCATATTTTTTCTGGATTTTCTTCGGCGAAAAAATGTCTGCGTTAAGCAACCAAAGCCAAGCCAACACGAGGACGATTTTTCGCAAATTTGACAAAGATTCTGACGGATTTATAACTATTAAAGATCTCATTAGCGTCTTCAGGGAACTTGGCGAGGACGTAAGAGAAGAGGAACTTAGAGAACACCTTCAGAACGCAGGTAAGAGTCATCTCTGCGAACTGAAGTTTCGACAGCTCCCTGAGAATCCATAACATAAAAACCTTTTCAGGCTCAGGCTACTTCCTTGTGAATTTGCAGGGATCAATAAACCACTAAATACCGCGCAAAATATCGTAATATTTTAGCAAGTTATGTTGCAAAGTACTTGCTCCATATTAGTAGTTATTTAGCAACTGCAAATCCCGGCTAAAACCTCGCATTTTAAAGTTCTGTTTTCAAATGGTCGGTAGAAATTAAGCAATACTGTGCACATGTATGCTTTTGACACCTTAAAAGATCACAGTCGGGAAAGAGTATTCCAAAGCTAATAGAGAGATTTCCAAACTGGCTCCAGGTTATTAGTTTTGTTTGCAAGCAATAAGCAACCAAATGGCACTAAAACTCCAAATTACGACATCAAACTGTAATGGCCTATCGCAATTTACCATAAATCCACCGCTTTATCAATCATTTCTCGTTTATTCACAGGTTTGAGTCACCGACCAAACACGATGGTATCTTTCGATATATACCAGCAGATTTCGAAAAAAATCCTGCGCGGAACGAATAAAGAGCGGCAACTTAAAAGGGTGTTTCAAGAGTTTGACACGGAGAAGAAAGGATTCATCGAAGGACAAGGAGTAAAGCGTATTCTACAAAGACTTCGCATTGAACACACGGATTCCGACATCGACCTCATGATGAAAATGGCAGATACGAAAGGAGACGGGAAGGTGGATTTTGAAGAATTTCTCCAGATTTTTAACGACTCGGATGATATTTAATTTTGATGTATATAGAAACGTTTTTTTTTTTAATTAGTGTAGCTAGAAAAACGACCCCACAAGCAAGATTTTTGCTTTAACTTTTATCGTGTATAAATAAAGGATGTTGTTGTTGTTGTATTTAACTAACTCCGCGACAGACAGGCTGCGTTCAGCGCAGATAGTGCAAATATGCATATTTATTTTGTTCATAAAGTGAATAAGACGAAGGAAATTGTTTTTAATTGAATAGCAAGTTGTTTTCAATTGAGGGGATTATCGAAAGAAAATTTATTTTCTCGAACTTTGAAAATCTTTCGAGCGTTTAACTTGTCTTAATCTGTAAAAAGTTCAGATAATCCCGGCAAATAATAGATTATAAATATAGATTATTATACATTGGTGTCACTAGCTCGATTCTGATTGGCTATAAGCACGCAGCTAATTATTGCTTGCTGTTTCTGTTACATCATACCTACAGACAATAGTTTTATGCATGCAGAAGTGACGTCATACCTACAGACAATAGTTTTATGCATGCAGAAGTGACGTAAGTTGTTTACTTACAAGTTGACTGCTGTGCATTGATCACTTTTTTGTGCGCGCTCTTGTCTTTACAAGTGCAGCTCAGGAATATGCATAATAAAACAATTATTGGATTCGGTTTTCGCATGATAGCGATAATTATCAAGGCCTCAGTTTGTGTTATCCGCCTCAGCCTTCGGCTTCGGCAGATAACACAAACTTTGGCCTTGATAATTAACAATTATTGGATGAGGTTGAGCATGATAGCGATAATTATCAAGGCCAAAGTTTGTGTTATCTGCCGAAGCCGAAGGCTGAGGCGGATAACACAAACTGAGGCCTTGATAATTATCGCTATCATGCGAAAACCGAATCCAATAATTGTTTTATTATGCATATATATTCCTGAGCTGCACTTGTAAAGACAAGAGCGCGCACAAAAAAGTGATCAATGCACAGCAGTCAACTTGTAAGTAAACAACTTACGTCACTTCTGCATGCATAAAACTATTGTCTGTAGGTATGACGTCACTTCTGCATGCATAAAACTATTGTCTGTAGGTATGACGTCACAGAAACAGCAAGCAATAATTAGCTGCGTGTTTATAGCCAATCAAAATCGAGCTAGTGACACCAATGTATAATAATTATCGTTATCATGCTCAACCTCATCCAATAATTGTTAATTAATGCCTACAGACTGTTAAAGAAATCAAAGGACTGTATGGGAAATAAAAGAAATAGCCAAACAAATTGTAGCTACATGTAAAATAACATTTGTAGAAGTCGCTCCGCGCCATAGCAAACAATGTTAAAGTTTGACAAAAATGGTTGAGTTTTGTTATTCTGGCCTCTGCGTTTTCCATTTTTCCACTTTATGAAACTCCAACAGGCATAAATTTGATGCTGCGGGAAGAAATTGACGGGATAGCATCTAATCAAGTCTGGTAACGCAGGGATGTAGATAATAGCCGGAAGCCGGGGAAATTACCCGGCCGTGAACTTCATTTTTCCGGCTTTTAAAGCCTAGTGCAGCTTTAAAAGGACTACATTTTTCTATTTTTTACCCGTCTGTCAGTTCTATATTCCCGCCAGTTAAAAACGCTTTATCGCCTTATATCGCTATAACGCTTTATCATTTATAAATAATGATTTTAAAACTATGTACGTTTTGTTTTTATCTGACGGCTGAAAAAAAAAATCACAACAGAGGGGCCTTCGCAGGTGTTCACAACCATTTTTCCTTTGATCTTAGAACAGTTTCACTTTAGAAAAACAAAGATCAAAGCTGTTAAGGTAATGACTCGCTGTTTAGTTTAAATTTATTGCCCATGCATGCAGGTTTGTATTTCTGTGGCATGGCTCAAGAATATCTTGAAACGACGAACACAATCCGCACAAATTAGAATGCAGTAATTGCAAAGTTTGCAAGCCGAGATATTTTAGAAATGTTGTAAATGTAAGTCGTCAAAGAAATCAAATCTGGCCAATCACAGCAAACGCATTGCGTAAATAATGCAATGAACCAATGAGAAGTCGAGCACAAAACATACAGTGTCAAGCGCGGGAAAACATTCAATCAGTGCCAAAAGCGAAATAATTTGACACTTTGCCAAGTACGGGAAATATGGAACCCGTGCCAAGGGCGGGAAAAATGTAACCGGTGCCAAGGGCGGGAAAAATGTAACCGGTGCTAAGGGCGGAAAAAATGCAACGCGAGCCAAGCGTGGGAAAAATGTAACCGGTGCCAAGCGCGGGAAAAATGTAACGCGAGCCAGCGCGAGCCAAGCGCAGGAAAAATGCAACGCGAGCCAAGTGCGGGAAAAATTAGCCTCCTACGCAGACGTCCTAAGGGCTCGTCACGCGTGACGAGCCCTAAGGACGTCTGCGTAGGAGGCTAGGGAAACATGTAACCGGTGCCAAGAACGGGAAAAATGCAACGCGAGCCAAGCGCGGGAAAAATGTAACCGGTGGCAGGGAAGACTGGTAATACTTATCGAAAACTTTTTTTTTTTTTGGTCGTCAAAATTTACTCAGCTTACCTCTCGTCCTTTGCTTGTTACGAGAGCAGCCAGTGGTTTGGCATAGAAACGAGAATGTGAGAATCCTAAGCAACCGTACATGCTGAAAGTGAACAAGTGTATTTCAATATATCGAAATTAGTCTATTTACAGCAACATTTGAAGAAATCGTCTCCGGCTACCATTCGAAACACTGTTCAGTGTCATATTGTCCGGTGTTTTTGTCGAGTCGATCGTTGACTTAACCGCCATCTTGAATGCTGGGGGCGGGTAAAAAGGAAGGTAAAGAGGGGTAGGGTTCCTCCCTCCACCGCCCTCGCTCCTTCCTCCCCTCCCCCCCTGAGCAGATGTTGTACTCTCCCCAGTTTTAAGATGGTGGGATCGATCTTGACAACATGCGAAAAAAATAGGGGTCGGTAAACAGTTTAACCCGGCATTCGAGGAAAAAAGATAAGGGACTCTTAGCTTCAGAGACAAGTTCAACGTGTGCGCCGACCTGAAATGTGAACTGGATGTAATCATGCTGTTTGTTTATGTGTGACAACAAAATGATTTACCTGTTTGCTGTTAGTTTCAAAGCCTTCTGTCTGATGTCATACTGAAACAAAAAACAGGGTTTTAGGTCTTTTTTACAATCCATATGAAAGAAAGATTTCACGAAAATTACTCCCTATAACATATTTTTGCAAAAGTTTACTCCTCACTTTTCTCGGTTTTTGTTCGACTTTTCTTTCAAGAAAAGAGTAAATATTGGTGGTGTGCATTGTTCTATAAGTGCTACAAGACAATAAGGAACCTTCACCAAACTGTACGAATTAACTAAGAGCTTGGACAACCCAGGAAATATTGTTTCAAGATTTCAGTGTCGCTAAATCGGTAATCATTTGCTTCAGCATTAGTTCAGCACTAGTTTAGCCAGGCGCCACAGGCAGCCCAGACTTTATATATGTCAGCCAGAGCAGGCCCCAGATGATGACTTACTTGGAGATACTGATCTGATTCACGACTGTGGTTCTTCATCATGCCTTTCACCTGGTAAAGCAAAGATGTACAAGACAGAAGTGATTAACGATAATTAAGACAATTATACGACTTTAATCTCAGCAGAAAATGACTAAAATTCAAATAAAACAAGAACCGAAATGGCAACGAGAATTGATGAAGTCTTTACTAGTCACAATTATTTCTTGGATGGACGCAAAAAACACTGAGGCAGCTGGTTAATTTCTGTCCAATCAGGGTTCAAGGAAACTGGGGTAACCCAGGAACTAACCTGTCTTCTTCGTTCGACCAGTTTTCTGATCTCAGTTGGAAGAATTCCTGGCTCCAAGTCAGGATCAGGGAGCTCTACAATCTCCTCCTCATCAGCTTGCTGAAATGAAGAACGGTAAACATTTTGTTAACATTTCATCGTTTTCCAGAAAAGAAATAAAGTCAAACAAAAACAGAAAAATACTGCTCCAAAGTTTTCACTTCAATGGTAATACTTTACGATTTTATCCACAAACTCAAAATGTTTGAACAGCATAATAGACAGCACTACAGAAAAGTAGTGTTCAATACTTGAGCTTTCACTTAAATGGCCAAACTATAAATTTTCATCCAGAGACGCAAGAGTGAAAGCCGCCTTCTTGTACAACATAAATAGTGCTACATGGAGAACTTTCACTACAGCATTTCATCGACAATCTCAAGACATAAAAGTCTGGACCACATTTATTTTAAGGCAATAAGTTATTCACCAACCATTGTATTTTCGTATACAGACACAACAAAATGGCGCAAGGACAACGGGCCTTCTTTACTTCATTGTGTTACAGCATTCATTGTAAAGAGTCACATTTAACTGGTGAGACCACTCACAATTTTGACTTTAGGCGGGAAAGGGTGAACCGGTTGTAAACCGGTTGTGAAGTGGTTTAAACAAGAAAAACAGGAAATAAGACACTCACTGCACTGGCAGGGGAGCTTGTTCTACTGATTGTTGTGAAGCAGATGTTGTATTCCTGAATGATTGATGGGTACAAACTGTTGAAATCCAGCAGCAGAATGTGTTTGTCGTAGAAACCTAAAGAGAACAAAAACATTTTACATGACGAAAATGATGCATACCACTAACATTCCTTTAACGTTCTAGCAAAAAAATTCACATCGTATACCCGTGAATCAAAACGCACTGAAAAATGTCTTGTTTATTGACACCTGAACAGCAGACCAAGGAAAAAGGAAGACAAGACCAATGCAAGGAAATAACTACTTTCCACAATTTCGTCCTTTAGTGTAGGAAGATCTTTAAATTCAAAACTTTACCAAAAATAAAGTGAATTCTTATCTAAAAACAAGCACTCCCTAATTATCCAAAAATACGGCAGCTAAAGAACTAATTTGTTGTGCACTGATAAATGACGTTAGTTACCTTTCTTGGGATCTAACACAAGTCCTCCGGCATAAGCCGGCTTTCTTCTTCCTTTCTTGGAACTTTTGGGCTGTTCTTCTTCATCATGCGCAACCTCAACCTGAACATGAACGAAAAGGTATGAGGTAGATTTTGAGTATAGCGTACCATAATAATGGATACGTTAAAGATGTAAAAAAAAAAACAACAACAATAATGAAAAAATTAGCTAGAGACCGCGCTAGTTCAGTTCAGTCTATTTGTTTTTGAAGACACTGATTATCCAGCTGAAGGTCCATAAGCTTATAGTTTTTAAATTCCTGCCCAAACGGGAAAAATAACGAGAACTTCCGACTTCGTTTGGAACAAATTCAAATAATATAATTATCTGGCCCGAAATGTCTTCGGGGCTTTAAAGAAACGCACGCAAGATCACCCGGTTTAGATGACTAGCAGTTGAAAAATAGTTCACAAGGCGGTATGGAGCAATGTCGCTGTATTAAAACACTTCTCTTACCACTTGTTTTTTACCATAGCTCTTGTCAGGACAGATGAAATTCCTATGAATTGAAATAAAAAATCAACATACATCAACTTGTAACGGTTTATAAAAGAGCTAAATGAAGGAGATCAAACCGACGTTTTTTTCCCCAAAAAGAAGTTCACGTTGAGAAAATCCTGACTAGTTCATCAAACAGATAAAATATAATCAAAAACAAGGACATGTTTACAAATAAATGTAAGCGTTTCATTCGAAACATTTTTTTTTCTACGGTTTCGTTTTCATTCTTAAGGTAAACAAGAATACACGCCGTAAAAAGGAATCACAAAACACATATCTTACTTTTCATTGAAGGCGTGTAGCAAGAGAAATTCGTTCCTTTCCGATCGACCACCAAGAAGAGTTCGAGCCTGAAAAAGGAAAACAAATTACATTATTATCGCGTGTAGGAGCGCTTGCGCTCAAGTAAACTAATTTAAACATGATTAGATAAGTTAGGAAACTAAAAAGCTTGTTCAGATAAAAATTATATGCGACTGCGCGCAAGAGACGGTTTGTAGCTGTTGAGAGAAAACTCGAATAAAAGGCAGTGACATCATAAACGCATCTCTATGGATACAAACGATGATTCCATGTAGCGCGCGGACGAAGGATTTTTAAACAAAAAGAAACAGAATCAGAGAATGTATGGATGAGAGTGCATTATAAGGAGAGCACATGACGGTTGGCGGTCAAACGAGAGCGAGAGCTTGAACTGTCGTCGAATTGTCGTTGAACTCTCGTTGAACTGTCGTCGGACTCTTGTTGAACTCTCGTTGTCACGATAAATTCACTCACCATAACATTGCCAGCGATAGTAGTTATCTGCAAAGCCAGCGGCAGAACCTAGCAATGATTTGAAAGGAAATTAATGAGAAACAAGATAATTCCAATTTTAAAGAAAACACGCCAAATCGTGACTGCAACGAGAGCGACGTTTAATAAACAGTACGATGGCTCTGCGGAACGTTATACATCTTAGAATGGCTGTATTTCTTAGTCGTCCAGTGCAAATCTTCAACATATATTAGCAAAACGCGAGTTGTATCCAAACGATACATGCAGTTTTGTTATAAAACCGCGTTCAACTTTTTTTTGCAAACGCAAACCATCTATAAATATGTTGTAGTTCAATTTTATTCTTGGTTCAAATTTTATTTTCCTTTGTTTAAAACTCATTATCATACATTACCTTAGCCAAAAACAAAGGAAAATAAAATTTGAACCAAGGATAAAATTAAACCACAACAAATACATTATGTCTAATTTTGTTTCCGCACGTCAAGTCAGCAAAGTTCACGCCCAATACGAACATTACGGTTGGTTTCTACATAAATCGTGGACGAGGCCGCTTAATCCCTAGCATTAACCTGGCACCATTAGTGATATTTACTGGATAGTAATTTATTCGGTGGATAGAGCTATCCACCTTTTGAACAACTGCATGGGGCCAGGGCGAAAGCGACAGAGGGCGTATAGGCGTGAACGTTGCTGACTGATTCTATGCACGTAAATAAAAGTGACTTTACGTGCGTAAATAAAACTAGTCAAAATTAAACAAACGGTTATCGTCTGCAAATAAGTTCGCGTGTCAGTGGAAATTAACTGTTTCTTAAAATACATACGTTTAAATCATACATGATCCTTAGAGAGAGTAAGGCGTCCATCTGAGGAAAAAAAGAACATTGTGAATGAGAGAACACCACAACCTTTCAAAAGAGTTATATTAATAAAATACTGACTCTCTACAATAAGTAGCTAAACCTACCGACGTCAGTTCAAACATGTGGAGGAGTTCATGAGAGGAACTGAAATTAAAAATGACACATATCAGAAGTCGCAAATATTGAAGTTCTATAAGTTTATAAATGATTTACGGGACAATTATTTGTCCTTTGAAATAATAACTTTTATTTTAAAAAGAGCAGAGTTTATCCAGACTTATGCTCTAGAAAGCAAAAGAAAATATGTCAATTGAGGGTCGCCGAAAGCAATTTGCTTTTGCTTTTTTGCATCACTTTTTAACAAAACTCACACCACTTTCCTAGCCAATACAAAGAAAACCAAGACCAATCGTGATTTGCTCGCACGTCTTTTCCCGCGCTCAGTTGGCGCCGACTTGTATACGCATTTCTATCGAGTTCTGATTGGTTCATTGGATTGCTTGCGGCATTAGAGCGGTTTTCACGTGAGTGTCGTAAAACCAAAGCAATAACTCTGGCCAATCACAACGCCGACCAGCCGATCCAGTGAACCAATCAGAACTCGAAGCAAATACATGTCGCCGGCGCCAAGCGCGGGAAAATGCGTGCGTGCAAGTCATGATTACATCTGATTGGTTGAGAAAGTGGCGCGAGATTTTTTATCCAATCACAAAGCGTAGCAATGCAAAACCAAAGCAATCGCGAAATTACTTTGACACTCGATTGTAATCCGCTCTAAGATTGCGACACACGATTGAGAACCGCTCTATATGTTTTAAGACGTTACATAACATTTGAAGTCGCTAAATTTGGGGTTTGTTACTTCCAAACTTTACTATAGTGATGGAAATGTGATTCTCCGTGGCGACTTACTTAAACTTGTTGGGAATTTCATCTTGGTCAATCTCTTCCCTTCTGGATTGGAGAACAGCCCAAGATAGTGCTGAAAATGAAAAACAGACCAGCCTTGTAACAAATTTATGAACGTAGGCAAAAATGAATAAAATAAGTTTAGGATGTTAATGGCTAAACTAGCTGGCAATCTTAGAATGTAACGGTTTACACTTGAACCATACCTGTCAAATCATAACTCTTGCATCTGATAAGTTCCTTGGAAGAGATTTTGACGTCGCAGACCATTCGTCCACAGGTGACAGAACGATCAAGAAAGTTGCCTGCCTTACCAGGGCCGCCACTCTGGGATAAAGATTTAATACATTGACATTTTTATCCACAGTTTGCTAACTAAAAGGTCTTCTGATGTTACCCTTCTGATGTGACGTCACCAGCTCAAAAGTCAAGTTTGTACGAAATTCCTTGCAAACCTTTAACAAGTTCACGTTGTTTTTGGGAGGGTATTCTTTTCATCTTTGCTCCTTTGAGAATACATTCATTAAGATTGTCACAGATTAAACTTCGAAAGCGAGGCTTGGGGGGTGAAATTAGCTAGTCTGATGTAAATTTGTATAAGAGTCAACGTTTGCTTCAAGGACACCCCGTTGACACTTCCCTTCTTTCACACTTTTGAGGCGCGAAAAGCGAATTTAGATGTGTTTCAGTCATTGCATTTTATTGCTAAATGTTTCCTGTAAGGTAATAAGCTTCAAAATCTCCCGAAAACAAAAAATCATTTATTCAAAGTGATACATATTGTTTTTTAAGCAACTTTCTTTGAAAGCAAATAGCCATGGCAATGGTCTTAGTAAAGACACATGTGGTTGGTCAACTGTTTACACCTTAGTTGTTAATGGATAACAAAATGAGCATGGCTAGGTTTTTATACTGGACCTTCTTGGTTAATGACCTTTTTTTACAATGCTTGTAACATAGAATTCAAGCAACAACGTTCAAATGTAAGTGAGCTAAAAACTACTTACCGAAAGCTTTGGCATTATAGTTCTTTTCAGTCGTCCCAAGCGAGACCAGTGAGGTATCTATGAATAAAAAAAAACTGACACTGAACTGAACATTTATAAGAATTCATAATTAACCAATCGTTGATAGAATTAACCAATCAGAGCTTTTGTACTAAGCATCGAACCCCTTGCGAGAACAGAACCATTCAGAATCACTGTACTAACCTTGCAAGCATTAATCCTATGCAACAGAAGATCCAGATCAAATCCATAGATGTCATGACCCTAAAATACAGTGACAACAATGGCATTTGAAACCGGTTTGTCCATTGTTTGTGTAAATGGCGCCTTAAACTCTCAGATAGGAATCTTGTTGGAGAAATGATTGAACTGGTAGAAAAAAATGGTAAAATGCCGCCTAGTATTTAAATTGCCCGTGGGGGGAAATCTCTATTCCTCATAAGCTCAGCTTCTTGGAGATTTCCCCGCCACAGTCACTCCTCCAAAGTTATGTACAAATTTTAAATTTAATGTTAATTAACCTATTTATTAATGTTTTTTTTTTTCTCCTTGTAATTCATTGTTTGTGGCAAAATAAATAAAATAAAAAAAATAAAATAAATAGCCGTACTATCTTAAAAGGGTACTAACAGGAATTCTAGAGATGAAATACAAACAACTTAAATATATTAAATAAAAATAGACATACCACCAGCACATCAGGATCAATTCTGTGAATCTTTGCCATAAACAAACCCAGAAGAGCTCTCTCTGATGTTGTGATTTCCATCTTAATTTGCTAAAGAGACAGAGATAAACAATCGAGTTGTTATACTCATCACCCATAGATGAGATTGGGGGATAGGTGCCACATGGTGGGGGTTATGCTACTTGTAAAATCTCCCGGCATGAGGAGGTATCCATGGCAACCTTGACACAGCCCACCACCCAGGCACCCGTCACAAAGAGCAACTCAGTGGAGACCAGATACTTACCTGCGACCCATGCTTACCAGCCGGGAGGGAAGGGAAGGGAGTGAAGCTTGAAAACAGATCTGCAATGTAAATGCTAGCAAACACGAGAGCAATAGCAAGCGAGCAAGCTGAACAAAGTGAGGCTGAAAATCACTCCTACAAAGGCACCTGGACCGCCCCACATGACTTGATGGCAGACGTTTGCTGGCCAGATAAGGATTCTAGATCGGCGAAACAGTAATGGCTTTGGGTTTAACTTTGCCTAAAATACTTTAAGCCACAATTATTGATAATTCAACAGAAAATGTTCAAAGCATGTATTAAGTCATCTAGTGAAAAGTGATGCAAGAATAAAATGTGATACCTGTGCCTCAAGTAACAGGCCATTTGCACGATGACGTCATATGACTACAACTACCAGAATCCTTCAGTTTTTTGTTTTGTAGTGCAAATTAGGGCTATTGTTATTTAAACTGCACTGGGATTACAAAATTTAAATAAGAAAGGAAAAACGAAATGAATTCTGGTAGTTGTAGTCAAATGACGCCATCATGCAAATGGCCTATTAATGCACCTTCACATTCAAGTGCCTCCTTTAGATAAAAACTCCCCCAAGGGAACCACTTACTGAATTGTTAAAACTACCCTCGCCAATGTTCAAGTAAATATGGTAAATATCCACCCCAATTAGAAGGGTACCTCTGCCCGGCTACAAGACTTGGAACCTAAATAAAGTTATCATCATTGTCGTCATCATCATTTACATGGGATATTTACCTTTTTTCTAATAACATCTTTAAAATCATATGGATACATCTGATCATTTGGCTTGCTTACAGCTGGAAAATAAAATAAAATGATAAATAAATTAAAGTCCACTCTGATATAAAGTGCAAAGTATTTTTAAATTATAGAAATGGAGGCACACATAATGTGCAAACCACCACTGGGCCGGCAGTGACTGGTGTAAGCTCTGCTAAGGACACATTCAACTTGCTCTGCGGCTTTCTAAAACTTTGACTCCAGAGGAAAACTAAGCCCTCAATGAACTTATGGCAGAGCATCATTACACTAGATGCAAAATCCTGCCTGCAGTTTTGGACAGAGAATTGTCTTTTCTGTTCAACTTACCGCAAAAATGATACTGAAATTTCTGTTTAGGTGCGGCCTTGTCCAATGACACCTCATGGTGAACCAGAGCTGACACAGCTAAGATCTAAACCATAACAGGAAAATGAAATAATAAACTTACATGTATGATGAACTAGAAAGCTCTTTCATTAAGGCATTACTTTTTTCACAGAGGTGGGTAGCCAGAGGGACTGAATTTAATAAGAGGTAATACTTTTAAACTGGCCACTGATCTTCACAGGCAGCCCATCCATACAGATAGCCCATGTTTACAGGCAGCCGATCTTTACAAGCAGCATGTTCACTTTGCAGGGTTTAAAGAGTAAAGGCCAACATACCTCATGGGTGTGAGTCTTAGTGTTCAACATGGTCCTAAAACTGAGACTCATAACAACCTAAAAATAAACAGTGACACCTGTATTAAACAGACACCACAACCTCGCAGAATAGGTACATTCCTGCTTTATTTGGAGTTACCCACTAAAAATGAACCTTGCATGAGGTTAATGCCATCACACCTTGTTACTTAAAGGCCAAACATTTTTGGTGTCATTATGGTGATAACATTTACAAACAAAACTTCATTTTCAAGGCTGCTGCCTAAGAATAATTTGAAAAAGCTCACAAGACCAAAAGCTAAGAAGTTAGGATTCCAACCTGTGAAATGTAAGGGTTCCAAAAAAAATAGGTGCCAATTTTTCAAGTTTCTCGCCTTGTGTCTTGGAAAAGGAACTAAAACTATCTCCAGCTTTAAAAAAGCAATTTCACCATGCACTTACCATGGGTGGGGGAGGGTCTTGTGTACTTGCCACTTCAAGGTGATCAGGCTTGGTGACTACAGCCTGTGAAATTTTTGAAATGCATTAAAAACAAGGTAAAGCTTATGAAAACAGCCAAAAGATAACAGTGTCTCTTTAAGCTTGGAAGAAAAATCTCACCTCAACTTTACACCAACTCACTGGTTGCTGAGGCAGCTCTGAAAATGACAAAAAGGCAGTAGAACAGGACTGGGTTAATAAAAGAAAAATTGTGAAAGCCTTTTACCTCTCACTTGGATTTCCAATCAACTGATAACAATACTCAGTTAGGAGACTCACGTGGCATCTTGATATTAAGCCAACAAGGACCCTTCATCTTCCGGCTCAGGAGAAAAAGTTCAAGACTGAAACATAAATAAAACATTTTTACATTTTCCTTTAAATTGCAATAAACAGGTCAAATTACTTCAAATCAACAAACTTTTACCTGGATGTATTGGTACCAAACACATGGCTAAATGTTTCTCCAGACAAATCAGAAGGCAACTGAGGATAATCAGCCTACAATGAAAAAAATAATCCATTATTTACCACAACTGTAAGTACATTTCAGGTCTGTAGTTTTTTTAACAAACACTTTTTAGTTTTCATCAAGGTTGGAATAAAGAACATCAAGAGAATCTCAGCTTTAATCTCACTTATTTTGATGAAAGATATCAAACACAAAGAAGTGTGTTTCGTCGGGATTTCCAAACACTGAGAAATGGATTAAAAAAAGTGGCACAACTTTAGTTTTTTTAGCCTACGTTTAGGTGTTTGGATACCTGATGAACCACTCTTTCAAGTGTTTGATATTGCTTCTCAAACTGACCCTTAAATACAGAGAAAATTAAGGAATAAAATCACATAAATCTATGCTTATTAAGATTGGGTTTCCAAACCCCCATCATGCTTAAGATTTTCTTCGGTCAAACTTGACAAATTTTTAATGAGTTTAAAAAGATATTTCAATGTTTTATTACCGTAAAGTTCCAAAAGTAATGACCCTCGTTACTTTTGGATTTAACAGCCTTTTTCTATTGCTACTTTCGGAGGGTTGCTACTTTCAGGGAGTCACTACTTTCGGGTAGCTAAAACGTGTACCGTACATGGGCCGTTCGAAGTTAATAAAATCGCGACAAATGTGAAAACATAAACACTTTTTATTTGGAGAAACTTATCAAATGTTACTGTTTTGAATAACAATTTGAAATAATCAGTCTTTGAATAATCTACATTATAGCAGCAGTCAGTTCCCATGATTAATACCGGTAATATTAAATCGTATTGTGAGCTGTACCTTTAAGAGTTATGTATTGTCCTTTAAATAGGAATGTCAAAGATCATTATAATCATTAAAAATAAAGCTCAGATCAGTTTGGTAGTGTTATCTATTATTTCCTTTATTTCTTGCTAAAAAGGGAAAATACTTTTGAGGTCGCTACTTTCGGAGGGTCGCTACTTTTGGGGGGTCACTTTACAGTACTACTGTAAATAAATTTATCACTTACGGAATATTTGACCTCCAAATACTCAGATGTAACGGGAACATCTTGAATCTCAAAAGCGTAAGCCTTCTGGACTTTCTAAATACAAAAATCATACAACCCTCATTAGAATTATTAATAGAACGTCAACGAAAAATAGTCATTTTGAATGTATTTAAAATGTTACCCTGGATATGAACTTCATGATCTTATGTTTTGTCGCTATCTTCTCATTGAATTCCTGGGGAAAAAATAAAAATAAAGTGACCAAACTTAATAATTAAGAGTTTAAACTCTTGGCAAACTATTCATGGCACTTCAGTATCACCATTGTTGTAATCATCGTCATCATCAACACTACCATCATTATCACTACTGCCTTCATCATCATCCATCATCTATGCCATCACCATCATTGTCATCATCACCATCATCACTATTATTGTAATCTCTACTAATAATTCATAAGGAAAATACAAAAGAAATGAATGTTTAATGAAGGTTTGTAAACCCCAATACAGATCAACTGAGTTGATGAATTATTAAACAGTAGCATTAACTTTTGATACAGATCTCTGCTGAGCTAATTCGCTATTCGTGTCCGATCTGTATGGGCATTTACAATGGCGAGCCTTCGGCTCGCCATTTTAAACGCCCATACAGATCTCCCGCTCATATTTTATCTATCACTTATTATTTATTTCTATTGTTCATAAATTTTTGCTGTGGTAGCTATACACTGCCCCTCCTAGTATAGTGTCATACTGTTTTAGGAGAATATCATTAAAGTATTAAAGTGCTCATTATATACCATCCTCATCATCATCATCATCATCATCATCATCATCATCATCATCATCATTGATCAAAGTACAAATAACTCACCTGATAAACATCAATAAATCCAACAGGCTCATCAGTCTCAGAACCATCAACATCGCGTTTCTAATTGACAAAGAAAACATGAAATCAATGGTGACAGTCATGACATTAATAAGGCAAACAGTGAAGGTCGACTCAGCAGTGGGACATTCACCACAATCCTTATATTTATTTTCATACCTTTTCTCTTGGAAGGATAAATATTTGTCTCTCAATGTTCTTTACAGCCACTGAACAGCTAACAAAAGATATCTAAAGTTAGAAATTTATTTATAATAATAATGAACTGCAAGGTTTTCAAAAGACTTTGGGATAGAATTATCACAGAACCACATTATGTGGCTATTTACACATTTTTAAAAGAATTTAACTAAAATGAAAAAAAAAAAACCCTTCTCCACAGAACAACAGCAAATATTTTGTTCAAGTCGAATTTCATTTGAACTGTTGGAGTTAGATTGAAATTGTGTGAACGTAATCTCATTTCAAACTGATGCATTCCTTCATCTCTTCCCCTTGTCTCCTGCTTATATTTTTTGTCACTCTGATTTTTCATGACTTTTCAATTAACAGTGGTAAGTTAAAAAACTAAAATATTACCTGACATATGCTTTTACAGATTCAATCCAAACCTTGCCAAAAAGGTAGACAGTTCCTGAAAAAAAAGTGGTGTGCATTTCAAGAGAACTTCAGAATTTACAGAACATCTAGTGATGCTTAATAACCCAGTTAAACTTTACCTGGTTGTTTGAATCTATCTTCATAAGCATCAAACCAGTAAAACTTCAGCACTTTTTGTCCTGAAAGGAAATTATAAGAAAGAAAATGACATTTCTTTTTAGTATGTTTTTGAAACCCCAGCCATGTTCAATGTCTTCATCCAATTTTTATCACATCTTTTTTATTGTACATTCACTTTTTTTTCAATTATTGTCACTGAAAGGGCGCGTAAGTGGAATGGCAAATAAAGTATTGAATTTGCATTATTGTATAGATTAGTACTTCAAAATTGGTCACACTGTTATCTATTTCCATATCATTAGCTATCTTTACTTCCTACAGTGTGACGCCACCTTACCATCGGCACCCAACAAATTTCTTTACAAGTTCCCACAATATCACCAGCTAATTCTCATAATCATTATCATAACTGTGCATATGTGGAAGCAATAAAGTGAATACAATTTTCGTATTTTGTAACTAACTTTACACTCTTGTGATAACATGAAGTGAAAATATTCCATTCCATCAAGCTTAACTTTGCGAGGAGGCATGCCGGTCAATTAAATTTGTGCTCTCTGAGTGACTAACTTGTAAACAAGTTTGTTGTGTGCTCACGGTAAGGTGCGTTGCACTGAAATGGATTCCTTTCATTTGCCAAGTACTGTTGCATTAAAACATCAAACCAAAAATTATTGTTCGTGTAAAACAAAAAAGTATTGATCCCTGTTCTATTTACTAACCATCAACTTCTTTTAGTGGAAGAGAAGAAGAATCCACATTGACATCTGTCAAAACCTGAAGATGAAGGACAAAAAACATCTTAATTACAAAACAGAGAACTATGACACAGTGTTCCCATCCGGGTGGGGGGGGGGGTACTCCCTATATGGGGATGCTCCGCCCGAAAGGGGTACGTTTTGAAGGCTGGAGGTATATGAAAGGGTCGGGATTTCACGAGTTGAAGTATATGAAAGGGTAGGGATTTCATGAAAAAAAGGAAAGTGTTGCGAAAACACAAGTTGAAACATAAAAAAGGTAGGGAAAACTGCCATTTAAGTATTATAAAAAGGGCCATACAAAATATATCAAATAGATAGATTTAAGTATGTCAATTAAATATTTTAAACCACCACCTCATGTTTACATAAATATAATCTTTATACCTCTTGTTGCTGTGATTCTTCATTTCCCAAGATGGTTTCCCATCCTGAATCATCTGGAAGTTCTGTTGTTCTGAAAAAGGAAAGAAAAGTGGAGTTATACAAATAATAACATTATTAGCATCCTTAATAGGCCGCAGTAAAAAAATACTTTCTGGCCATCCGCTATAGACAAAAATGATCACAAAGACAACACTACTGCTCATTAATTATCAGAAATAAAAAGAAAAATTATTGTTTTTATATTTATAATTTAAAGATCATTTAGAAATGAATTAAATTATCATGATTGCATACTTTTGTGGAAGGGCACATCTTCTATCAATTGGCTTCTTGTTTTCCTCAACCTACACACATAAAGGAGAAGCATTTTATTAATTAGTAAGACAGTATTTTTGAAACAGCCAAGGTTTTCAGAGTCATTCCAGAGGTAAGGATTATGAAAAAATACTCTGTTCCTTGTACCCAACATGGCTTCTAAAACTGCAAAATTGCTGTAGATGTTGTGGTTCAAATTTTTCTGTGGTTTAAATTTTTTTAAAACCAATTTGATTTTTGTCTTCCTTTGTCTCAGAATATGAAAACAAAAATTAAACTAGTTTGAAAATTTTCAAACCAATGAAAACTCCTACCACTGGAGAAGTTATTGTAGACAACTGAATTGGAACAGATCAAAAACTTGTGAATATGAAATGCTCTAAATAAAGGATTCTGTACACCATGTGACCCTCCCCTCTCCTACAAGTAGGCATTTTGCTCCACCAAACCCTCACCCCCTGTGTCCAACTCCCCACCCTCCCCTCCCTCCATGCTGTTCCCATGAGTAAGGCAACTGACCATTACATAATGCGGGCTCAATGTTTACGCCGGTCGAGCAATTGGCCAACTCATTCAATGCTTTGTGTATTTATGAGTTAAAATGATATTAATAACGGTAATTGAACTGAGTGGAGTGCAATTTGGTACGTGTGATTTCAAAATTGAATGAGCGTGCAGCACAAGTTTGATTTGAAATCACAAGGATGATTTCAGACCAAAATTGCACAACACAAAGTTCAATTACCACTTTATTACATCCATTTTGAAATCGCACAATTTAATTGCCCAAATACAAGATTTTAGTCAGTACCAATATTGATGCAACTTATAGATACGATTTAGAGCAAAAATTAGTGAGATTCAGGAATAAATCGCACTGCTGAGAGCCAATCAGATTGCAAGGATCACCAGTGATTTCAAAAAAGATGTAATAAATAACAGAACAGCAACAGAGGTCACTGAGCAACTGGCCAAAGTGATCAGAAACATCCACCTGTACCAGGGATGAAGCTAAGAGATGGCTACCGGCCAATTTCACCACCTCAAAGAGAACTTATCACCGGCTGAAATTTCACTAGAAAACAAAGACTTTGGGAGATTTTGAAGGTGCACAAGCCTGAAAAACCGGCTGAACTTGTTAATGAGCCTGCTAAGTGTTTTCTTAGCTACACCCCTGCTGTACCATATTTGTTTACATTTCCTGTTTGTTGTACACTCAACATGTAATGTGGTGTGACATTGCAAAATTAATTGTGCATACAGATTGCATGCACACAAACAGATAAGAAGGACGTACTGCCCAGCATGTCAGGAGAATGGGATAAAGAAAAAGTCTTTGAAAGGAATTCAAACACACGACCTTTCAGAGACTGATAGGACGCTATAATCACCTGGGTCATTCACCAGGTTCATGTGACATGCTTCCTGCTCAGATGCGTCCCACCAATTTTCAGATGGTCATGGGTTTGATTCTTGTTCCATGCTTGTGACAGGCTGAACATTTTTATCTTTCTTATTTCTTGACTATCAGCTCCAAATTTACCATCTTTATTCTTTATCGCCGATATGATCAAACCTCCATAATGTGGACAACGAAGGGACATACCAAAGTGTCTGCATTATAGGTACATGAATTTTGGTATGTGGACCAAGTGAACTGCCCGTAATAGAGAGGAGTCCGTAAGGATAAGTTAAACTGTACATGCAGATGACCTTAAGAGAATGGGTAACAATATGTACCTTGACATGTGCCGAGGCCCCTCATCTGGTGGGTTTATCCAGTCGGTGGGTTCTATCCGAGCCTTGCCAGTACATTCCCTGCCCAATTTACGCCCACAAATGAGTGTGTCTTTTATTGCGTGTCGAAACATTAATATGTACCTTGACTTGAGGTTTCTCATCATGACTCTTTTCTGCATTTGATAAGGCCTGGATTGCTTCTGCGTCACCAAGATCATCATCATCACCAAAGTCATCACAACCAACATCATACTCTGGCATGTCCTCATACGCAGCAGGAACATCTAACAAAAATTAAAATACGTTAGTATTCATTATGATTGCATTGTGTGTTGTAATTTTACAGGTTAATTGCCAGTAAAACAAATTATAAATAACTGTAAGTTAATTAAATTATTGATTACATTTGAAATGATCTTAATGATAATGAGAATAATAAATTATACCAATGACAATTTTATTACTAAGCTGTATTCCGTTAGTCACAATGATAGAATTGCATAAAAAAGAGAATTCTGAATCCCTAACAGGGGTCTTTTCCATGACCTTTAGGACAGCAGTAGTAAAAGTAAGCTCTTGGTCATTTAATTTACTAGGTTCAATGTGGTGGGATGGGCGAACACTTAAGATAGCCACTACAAAAACCGTTCCCGATGACTAAATAAAACAACCGCTACAGCTCAAAGAACTCAAAAATGCTCAAAGAACTCGAAGATCCTAGCAGCAAGATCGAAGATCCTAACTCAAAGATCCTAGCAACAATATTGAGCCTGCATTGGGGAGTTCGACCGCTCATCCGACGAGTCTGCCAAGCTTGTGGCAGTTAACTTTGTTAAATTGTCTTTTGACTAAATCATAGTACGAGACTCCATTGAGGGAGGAGGGAGTGAAAATGCCACGCCCCGCTCCAGACTGCAGGATAGGAGGCACCCCCCCCCCCCCCCACAGACCCCTCCCCTAGATCTGTCACTGTATTAACAAATTATGATCTGATGCTAGAACTCTTTCTTCCTTACCATCCATCCCTGTATCCATCCCTTCATGGAATTGCTCCCCCACCAATCCACCATATCCATCAGTTGCTTCAGTTTTCACAACTGCCCTTCTCTTTGCTGAGAGACCTGTTGCAGTATGAGTGAGTCTCGGTGGAGATCTCGGCTCCTCTTTGAAGAGAGGTGGTCTTGGACCAGTTGATTCCTGCCAATGCATTTATATGAGAGGGAAATAATATGACGTATATTATAGCTGCAGATAACTGTAAACTATTAAATGCATTTGTTTAGGTCACTAGTAAATAAATAAATAAATAAGGATAGATTTTTATAATTAATTAATAATATATTGTCATGACATTTTATACTATTTGAGCTACATTGAGGCAGTTTATTTTTATAAGGAATCTTTGTCTTCTGTATAAACTGACCTAATTATTCAGATCTTGTATTTTTACATTTATTTTAATTGTTAATTTATCTTTAATTTGTATAGGATGTTAAGATCTGTATAATTAAAGTTGAGTAAATAAATAAAATAAAAAAGCAGGTTTAATCAAGCAAGAAAAAGAGCCCCGTTTTTCTCTAAATCAAAAACAAACCAACAAAACAAAAATTAGCTGTAGATCACTAACCTGAAGACGTCTGGGGGTGTGGCGACTTGCAGAATATGATGTTGGAGTTCTGAAAGAAAAAAAAAAAAGTTAAACATCTCTCAGTAATAAAGTTTGCAATATCTTGAGTAAGTGACTTGGTGCTCATTCAAAACACGAATATTCTAATATTCTTACTGGTCAGAACTGGGACCCCAGGGTAAAAAAGAGTCCCTGTTAGGGTAAATTGCAACAAGTGACAGCATCGAAACAGTGCAATGAAGTGAAATAACAATGTGTGGTGGTGTATGAATCTCCAAAAGTGACACACCAACCTCGTGAAATTGCAAAATGACAAGGTTTGAAATTCAGACAAGGGCCATGCACACACCTCTGCCTTCTAACAGAGCCTCAAAAAAGGATGGGGAGGGGTGTTGTCAGGCTTTTGTTAAGGTTTGCAATAACAGGGACCATTTATTGGCACGCAGTCCCAATTCGGGGTAGGTGTGGGAGGGGGGAGGCCCCCTTCCCAATTATGGGGAGGGGGTATGGGGACCTAGCTCCCCCAGAAAATGTTTGAAATTTTGAGGCCCGAGGTGTGCATTTTAGGCCATTTCTGATTAGTAACAAGCACAATTTTATTTTATGTGTAAAAAAAATCAAATAGTCCATCAACTTTAGCAGATTCAAATATCTTAGCACATTTTCCTGAGAAATAGCCAGGTCAAGAATTGAAAAAGTTGAGTAAAGGTCCTGGTGTCCCTGCTATAACAAAAATCTTGGTTGTATTGATACTGAAGAGATAAATGTATTATTTGCAATACCTTAACATTTGTCCCTTGCCTTTTGCCACTTTCACTGGAGCTGGTCTTGGGTGCTTTATGAGTGAAACAAAATAATAAAATATTCAAACATAGTAGCCTAGAACAACAAGCTAAAATTTCAAATATTGGTCATGTGATACAGTTGAATCCAATAACTTGAACCGTCAGGGGAAACCCAAAACAGTTCCAGTTATCAAGGGTTACATTCAAAAACAGAGTTACCGTAAGCAAGGGAAACTGTACATGGTGCGAGTTAGCGAGAGGTTCGAGTTATCGGGGGTTTGAGTTATCAAAATTCTACTGTATTATTTTACTGTTTATACATACCTCAACTTCCTTCAGAAGGTCACTTAAGAGGTCATCTTCACCCAGAGATGTAACTTCATTCTACAAAAGTTAACAAGACAAAAAAGTGCAGGTGAATTAGTTCCGAGTGTGCTAACAACTTCTCTACATGTTGCTTCCAATGGCATGGCAACAAGCCTCTCACCTTTGGCTTCTTTGCTTTTGCACTCGCTGCTAACAACATTTTGTTGATAGATTTTGGCTTGACTGCTGGTTTCTTAACATTCTACAAAACAACAAATTCAATAAATTTTCAAATTAAGGACCCAAAGGTATTTTACTTTGACAATAATATTTCCAAAAGGTCTAGATGTTAGCAGGCAGGTTATAATTTTAAGAAAAACGACAAAACGTTTTAGTTTGAAAAACATGTTTCGACAGCAACTTCTGTCATCTTCAGTTAATTAATAGTGTACAAAGCGTTGACAGTGAATATATAAGTGGAAACAAATGTTAATTATGCTAGTAACAACAATGTAAATAAAAGCGTGACAATGTGAGAATTATAAGGATAGTTTCAAATTTACATGATGTAATTGTTGATTCAAAGACGGTTTTTCTCTATGAATATGAAAAGCCTCTTTTATCTTAAGTTGGAAACTCGTAGAAGCGTGATCTAAAATATGAAAACAATAATATTATGAGAAAATTAAATGAAAATACTACTCACTGGTTTTTTAGGCTTGAATTTCGGAACATTTTTCCCTGAAAATGTGAAATATTATTTTCTTTAAATAATGATTTTTGCTACCTACTTTACTGAATACCTAACAAATGCAAATATCAAATTACTGACCAGTTGATGGCTCATCCTCTAGATCATCATCAAATATCTCTCTTCCATCATCCACATAGCCTGTCCCATCTGAAATTTACAATATCGTATTTTACACCTTTGAAAGTGACACCATGGATTCCGTACTATTAATTGCTTGCAAATAATATACATAATTTGGCTCCACAGTAAATTGAAGTCTTTGCAAACCTAGTGACACAACTGCCAAAGTTGAAACCAATGTCTGTAGCATGAAGCAACTAAGGGTATTACTAGTATTAATACTCCCCCACCCTCTTTTCAAGATGTGATACCAATCCATTACAGGGTTTACCCCCCCCCCCACCCCCCGCTATTATGGGCGGAGAAAGATAATGTGGAGCAAATTGAGTCTCTTGTCTTAAGCAACAGAGTCCAGAAATTAAGTTATTGACCTTTAGATCAAAGGTCTCGCATGTTAACCATTACACTACACGGTCTCCATAGTTAGCTCCAGAACTGGATACTTATCAATAGTGGAGAGTAAGAGCCAGTTCTATAGGGTATATGCACAACTGCAGCCATGTTGACATTCGCAAACAGTAGAAAATGTTTGCATAAAAATACAGTTTTATACCAAAGGATGTAAATTTCATTGTTCTTAACACCAATATTGCCTCTGGCATATTCCCTATCATAAGTACAGTGGAGTTTCCCTCAAGTGTACAACCTTGGGATTTTGTTCAAGTAATCTGATTATAAAAACATGTCCACCTATCGGAGGTTCAACATTTAGTGTTTGTGTGAGGCTGAGACCACTATGCAACAGAAGATGTCCCATTTGCTTATCCCATGTTTGCATGTTACATGGCAGATAATAATCGTTAATAGCAGTGTAAATGATCAGAACTGAACGCTGGTACTCAAAGGATCTCCTCACCATCATCAACTACCCAGTCTTCCTCTTGTCGTTTTCTGACAATGTCCGAATACTCATCTTCACCGACCACTTGATACACATCTGCCAATTCACCAACCTAAAAAAGAAATTTGAAAACATAACTTGGTCAAGTTAATTCATGGTTGCAGCACACTTGAAAACTGGTAAACCGGCAGCATGCATTTATTAAGTTATGTATTAAGTTATTAAGTTATGTGTACATATCTTTACGTTTCATTAATATCAAAATGAGTAGGGAGAATTTCATACTGATCTAGGACTTTTTAATAATGATTCCTTTCTTCTGAATCGAAAACCAGATTCATAATTTCAAAAATATTTACCTTTTCTTTGGATTGACTATAGTGACTATGAAACATTTATATTCAATTGGGGCTCGGACCAAAGCGGCAGTGTTTAGAATATGCAATGTACAAGCATGCAATGTAGTGTGTTTTAACTGCATTTAAGCTTAAGCTTATAGATCTAGAGAGTGATCAAAAGTAAATTTTTACCTCGAACTTTGATCGCTCCCCAGTTTCACGGAATTTCCTAGCAAAAACGAAAAGGGTGTTAGTTTCTTAGACGATCGGTGAAAATATCTAACACATTCGCACATCGGGAAAGAGCTTCAATCAAGAACCTGATTTTATCGAGAGCAGAAGTTGCTCCGACATTGCGTTTCACAGATCGCTTTGATCGCCGCGTAGACTGAGAATCTGCAAAAGATAAAAAAGCCAAGGCCTCAAAATTGAAGTTTCTTTGCATAGAATTCTTAGGGGTAGCGATAAAAACATCAGCAAAAGACATACCGTCTTGTGAAGTTGTCGCACCATCTTCGGTAGAGGTTGGCGCCATCTTGAAATTAATTGTTGAAAATGGCGCGAAAGTTAATTGGAATGTTCACTTCCATATATGGATAGCTCCGACGGGAAATCATTTTAGGTACAGGTAGGGTAGGGATTCGGCAACTTCGCTGCCTACCAGTGGTACCACACCCAGGGTACTCACCCAGGGGAATCACACCATGACCCACCATGGGCCCCCTTGCGCCACGACATTATGTGCGGTCTTACACCAAGTACTAGCCGAAAAGAATGGTTCCGAATCGCAAACTAGCTGCACTCTTTCGAGTCGGAGATCTTGGTTGATCTTGTAGTGGAGCCGTGTAATTAGCACCTTCAAGAATTTTTACAAAAAGGTAAGCGAAAACTTAAGTTAAGAAGGTGGCTCCCAACAGTTTCCAGCACTTTTCAAGACTTAGAATTTGATGGGTCATTGTAACCACTCTTTATCAGTTGATGCTACAATGGGACATTCCATTTTTTATCCGCACCCCCCTAAAGATGACAGGAATCCGAACCCTCGATGTATTGTCGGCGCCCTTTGAAAAATGAAATCCGAAGGGTTGATTTTTTGTCGGCACCTTTGAAAAAAAATCCGAAGGCTCCAAATTTTGTCGGCTTCTTTGAAGAAAAATTCCGAACCCTTGGATTTCACTACCCGTCATCCTTAGGGGGGTGCGAATGAAAAATGGAACGTCCCAATCATGATATCAAACGTACGAATGCCCAATGATTGGTGAACACGTTATCATTTTTGTGACACAATTTTTTACTATAGCAACAGTATAACGTGCTGAAAACACCCTTAATTTTAGCTTTAAGGGTTAATAACTCAAAAATGACTCGGTGAACCCCATTTTTTATTGTCAAATTTTGATCAGTAGGATAAGATGCAACTTTTTGCAAAGTTTAAAAAAATTCTGTAGGTGGGGTTCAGAGCTACCTTAAATTTTCGAAAAGTTAAGGTGGCTCTAAACCCCACCTTATAGGCGAACGAGTCATCAGCCATCTTGGTGTCCCACTCAGGGACATGGACAGTGGGTGACAGGGGCATTAGTAGCTGGCACCAACTAATATGTAGGGGCAATATACTTTTTAAATCGAACATGCAACATCCCCCTGCCCCTTCATAACAGACAACCCCCGCGCTACTTTTTAATTATTTTTAACCATCCGAAAGTACATGGCCACC